>VYXC01003456.1:720921-745428 GCA_013397175.1 Platysteira castanea | reverse complement strand
CTGGGAAGAGCAGAGCCTGGGAAGAGCAGAGCCTGGGAAGAGCAGAGCTGGGAAGAGCAGAGCCTGGGAAGAGCAAAGCTGGGAAGAGCAGAGCCTGGGAAGAGCAGAGCTGGGAAGAGCAGAGCCTGGGAAGAGCAGAGCCTGGGAAGAGCAGAGCTGGGAAGAGCAGAGCCTGGCTGGACGTGGCAGCGCCGGGGGCACTTCCCAAAGCCAGGCTGGTCCTTCCCTGGGCTCCAGAGGCAGGGCCAGAGGTCACCACCCTGCAGAAAGGTACAGAGGGAGGACTGGAGCAGGAATTGGTGCAATTCCTGCCAAGTTGGTTAAAAACCCAGCTGCTGCATGGAGGTGGAGTGAAGGTTCCACTGTGTCTGGGCAAGGTGAGCTCCTCAGGCCGGTGGCACCGAGGGACACAAGGAAATACCGGATTTCCTGTAAGGCTGGAGAGGAATGTGGGATTTCCCAGCAGTGCACAAAGCCCGGGGACACCGAGAATGGCAGCTGCTCCTGAAGCACGGAATGCTGAACCTCCTTCAGTGCCTGTGTGGAGGGGAGAGCAGAGTTTCTGTCTCTGGGGTAACCCTCCAGGAGAGGAAGAGTGGCACAGCACTGAAGTGTCACAAGCCGTGGCTGCTGGAGAGTGCAATCAGAAAAAGAGGGAACATTTCAGCAACTGATGAGGGAATCCCAAAACGCATCCAAACCCCAGCAGGTTTCCCAGCTGAGGTGGAAAGAGAGCTAAAAGTAAGGATGCACTTTTATGAAGACCAGTTATGACAGCAGCCCCAGTTTGGGACTCTTCCCAAGACACTCAGAGATCTCCACTGTGCTGACTACATCCAGAGCTTTATCCAGTGCTGCTTCTGGAGGAGGTTGATCTGATCATCCTTGAGGTTTGTATTTTAGTGGATGCACTGTGCTCTTTCTCTCCTGGATGGAATTTAAAGCGAGCCTCTCTTTTCCAAAATGGAACACATTGTGTTCAATTTCTCATTTCTTCGTGTCATGAAAAAAAAAGAGCATGGTTTCTGAACCAGCCCTGAATGCAGCCTTACCTCACGCTGCCCTAGGTAGGATCAGAAGCTGCTTTATGCAGCTGTGACTATTGAATCTCAGTTAATTGTGTGAGCAGGAACGGGCAGTGCTCTGCCCAGAAACCCCTGGCAGCGAGCCTGGTCTGCCCGGTGTGCTCTACCCCAGTTCCTGTGTTTAAAGAGCTAATTGAATCTTCATACAGTGAACCTGGGGGCTGGGATCCTGCTCAGGGTGCCTCTCTGCATCACTGCCCTGGTGCCTGATGCTCCCAGTGCCCGGCTCTGCAGGCCTGGTGCTGCCCAGGATGTGCCCTGAACAGCAGCGAGGGACGGGGCACTGAGGGAGCAGTGCCAGGATTTGGAACCACCAGAACACTGCCAAAAAAAGGCAAACCTCCTCATCTTTTCCAGGTTTGTTGGAGATTAGGGGAAAAGAAGTGATTAGGACAGAGTAAAACAAAGGAGGGAGTGCAAGGCAGGGGAAAAGATGGGGGGGAGAAGTGGAGCACATTTGTGAGCTACAGCTCCCACTGGCACAGCCACAGGAACCCGAAGGCACAGAAATATTTCTTTCAGGTTCTCCTTCAAAGCAGGTATTTTAATGAAGCATTTCTTGTAGCAGAACCCCACACCATGCTACCAGCTACCAAATGGGATTTTGATGGAAGTTATTTGAACTAGTTCCTCTTAAAAACACTAAACACCTCCAGAAGAGAAGATTACAAAGCACCACAAAAATCAGTAAGAATCTCATTACTGATACTAAAGATGTATTTAAAATGTGAAAGTATTGCATGACCTGTGATCAGACCCAGGCTGCCAGCACCAGGTCAGGAACTCTGTTCAATTACTCCACTCATCACTGACCATGCCAGCCCTCCCACGTGCAAGCCCCACGGATCTGTTCCCCATCTCCACCTCCCTAAGCTGTATTCAGCAACCCAGATTTTCCTAAACAGAAACAAGGCAGAAAGTTACCTTTCAGAACACACAGTTAAAAACATAAATGGAGGAACGTGGACAAGGAATGCTCACCCGTGGAGTTCGGTCACATAAAAATATTTGTGGCTTTTCTGTTGAAGTCAAGGCTGCTGGTTACAACAAGGATTTTTCTGCTGGGTGTTCAGGCATTGCTCCTTGAAATCATGCAGTGCCCTCCTCAAGGCGGAAATCCACTTTATGGGCACCACAAAGCAACAGCTTGTTGGCAGCTTGTCCTTGCTGACACTGAACCCATTACTGCTGTCCAGGGAGGATGCACGGTGAGGAAGTTTAGGATGGACAAACCCAAAGGTTCACAGCAGCAATTCAGGCTGAGTTGAAGAGCGGTTGAAGCAAAACGGTTCTTGGTGCTGATTTAGAGTCAAATGCCTCACCTGGGGGCTGCTGTTTATAGCTGAGAGTGAAAGTGCAGTGGAGCTCACTGTGGTGCCAATAAACTCTCCTCATGAGCTCTGTGCCATGCACGCACACCTTCAAAGGCTCTCAGCCCAAACTGAAGACAAGGATGATTAAAAAACCCCCCAAAACTTCACTGGAATGGAGTAGTCAGGGCTTTCCTTCCCCAGCCAGGACGGCACAGACAGGTTTGCTCTGTATTTCTCGATCTGCCTTTTATTTCCTAACAAGAGATCAAGCAGCTCTCACAAATCAGTAACAATGGGAAACTCTGTCCTGTCTCTAGGGAGTATTTCCTACCCTGCCAGGGCCATCCTGCACCTGCTGCTTCTGACACAGCCCTGACACAGGCCAAGTATTTTTATAAAGTCTCTCCTCTCCCCTTTCAGCCTCTGACTGAGAGGGGCTGTGCCCAAGGCCCCTGGCCAAGTGCTGCCACCTCTGCTGTGCCATCCCCTTTCCCCAGGGACAGGAGCAGCCCCTCCTGCCCTGCGTGTCACACCCTGCAAGGCACCTCTGGCAAGGAGAGCCCCTGAAACCCCCGAGCAGCTCCTGGGGGCTGGCAGAGCTGCTCAGAGCAAGGATCCCCCTCCTGAGCTGCCCAGCCCTGCCCGCAGCTTTGATCTCCGGGTCATGCCAACACCAGAGTGGCCCTGGACCTCCCCAGATGACCCCTGGGGTGTCCCCTTAATGAAATGAATAAAGTTCCATCTCTGTCTGCAGAAGGCTGCAATGGACACGAGCAGCCTGCAGCCAGGAATATGCAAATAGGAGGAATCACAGGAGAGTTAATGAAAGAGCCTCGGGAGGGAGAGGAAAGCTGATTTCATCCTGCTCTCCCTCCACGGACGTGCCCAGCACATCTCCTGCAGGGATCACAGCAGCCTGAAATGCTGCCCGGGCAGGGCAACAGGTGGGACAGCAGAGCTCAGGAGAGGGAGAAATGCTTCCAGGGATGCCTGGGGAAAGTCTGCAGCTCGAGAGAAGGGTGGCAGCAGCACAGCTGGCCCCAGGAGGCCCGGAGGAGTTTGTGAAAACCATTACTGCCATCTCACAGGAGAGAAAATTAAACAGAAAATTACTTTTCCATAAAAAGAGGGGGTGAGATGATTTATGCACCACGAAGTGGAATAAGGTGGCACTTCAGAAGGAAGGTGATTTTGGGGGAGAAGCAAGGCCAGGTGCTGTGCTGTGACCATGGCCAGGTCCCAGCTGTGCCCCAGGAGGGTTGGGGGCCCTGCTGGCACTGCCCAGGCAGCTCTGGCCCTGAGATAAACTCTCCTCCCCTGCCTGGGAGGCAGCAGCACCAGCCAACAGGATGGGAGGATAACTGCATTAAACCCCACAGCATCACCGTGTTGTAGCAAAGCTCTGTATTTTTTTTTTAAACATTTCATTTCTCATATAGATTCTGCTTAAAATGAAAAAAGAAACCTTCTCCTGTGGTATTTTCTCCGGAATGTAAGCAATTTCACTAAAAGGATTTTACAAACCTTCTCTGCTCCTCTCGTCTGGAGTTGGAAGCCATTACTCCTGATATTATCACGAAGCAGTGCTTGTTTCCTCAGCAGAAATGAGGAGGTGGAAGGGAAATCTAAGGACCACTGGAGAATCAGCCCTTCCTTCAGAATATTGGCTGTTTGGTTCCTCCTTCCCTTCTCTCCCCAGTCCTCGAGCTCCCCTACAGCACACAGGTATCACACTCCCCATAGAGCAGCACATCCCCAGCAATGCCAGAAATCTTTAAATAAAGTGGATTTTATCCATTTTTTTCAGTGCTCCTGGGAACACGCAGCCCAGTACCCAACTGTCTTCACACCTAAACAGATTTTGGGTGGGGAAAAAAGGACGAGGAAACTAGAAGATATTAAGAGAAAATAAATTACTGGGTGAAAAATCTCCTGTACCAGAAGGAATATATTTTTATATATATATATATCCATCTATATTTAAAGTAGTCAGGAGAGAATCCTGATAATCTTCTAGTTTATCTTCACCAAGAAAAGATTGTCTGTCTAGTCTTTGCCGAATTCTTAAAAAATATCCACAGCTCTGGTCTCAGGGGAGAGAACACTTTTATTTGTGAGGGTTTTTTTGTTTGTATTAAGAATCCTCTGCATCCGAGCCAAACTGCTGTGGCAGGAGGGACATTTGCATTCCTCTCCACATTTGCCGGGGAGGCAGAGATCACATCTCTGCTGAATGAACAGCTCCTTGCCATGCAGAAACTCCTCCTGCGTGCCGGGTCTGACAGCCCCCTCGGCACTAACTCCGTGTTTGGGCTGTGCCAGCCAAGGACGGGCACCTGCGAGGGCGGCACGGACCGCGGGAGGAGCAGGGGGTGCCCGGCCAGGCTGGGCTGCCCTTGGGGACATCGCCTCCAGCCTGCCCCAGCTCGGCTTAAACCTGCCCCAGCTCGGCTCAAACCTGCCCCAGCTCGGCTCAAACCTGGCCCAGCTCGGCTCAAACCTGCCCGGGCTCGGCTCAAACTTGCCCCAGCTCGGCTCAAACCTGCCCCGGCTCGGCTCAAACCTGCCCCAGCTCGGGCAGCGGGGGCTTAAAACCCCTGTGAGAGGGGATTTAAACCCCTCTATGAAAGATGATTTAAAAATCCCCCTATGAAAGAAGATTTTAAACCCCCCCTAAGAAAGGTGATTTTAAACCCCTCTATGAAAGGTGATTTTAAATCCCCCCTATGAAAGGTGATTTTAAACACTCCCCTATGAAAGGGGATTTAAAACCCTGCTGTGAGAGGGGATTTAAACCCCCCTATGAAAGGTGATTTAAACCCCTNAATCCCCCCCTATGAAAGATGATATAAAAATCCCCCTATGAAAGCTGATTTAAACCCCCTGCGAGAGGTGGGATGCTGCAAACGCCACCTGCACCTCTCAGCTCTTTTTTGGTGCTTTCTCCTGGGTTTGTTCTGTAAGACCAGAACGCGCTGGGTTCAGGTGTCCTGGGCAGGCCTGCTCTGACCCACAGCACACAAACTGCTCTGCTGCCAGGGGAGATCTGGGGTGCTCAGTACAGCCTGGGAACACAGGGCTGGGGAGAGGCTCCCGCTGTGCACGGGCACCCTTTGGGAGCTTCTCGGGGTCACACCCTTCTCCCAGCCTCACGAGCTAAAAGGCCTCCAAATATTCTTACAGGCAAAGACACATTTTTTATTTTAATGAATCCAACTGACTTTTCCTTCTGGTTTCCCAGCTAGAGTGCAATCTGTGAATATTTTTCAGCCTTTTTTGCAGGAAGCTTTTATACCGGATAACAATCGCAGATTTTCCGTGGACTATTTTATTTCTTAACCAGGACTTGAGGTAAAAAAAATCAAATATTGTAAGAATTGACTTTAAACATGAGTTTAAACAAGCACAACAGGGGCTGAGGGCTGGCTCAGCTCCAGGATGTGAGCTCAGCACACCCAGGTCTGCTCTCCCCAGCACATGGGGATGTGGCTGGCACGGCCAGCAGCCTCCCCACCCTCCCTGGCAGTGAAAAATAACACGGCTGAGATCCCTCAGAAAGCTGGGGTTTTACAGCACCAAACCCAACAATGTGCAGGTGCAACGCCTGCCCCGTGTGCTGGGAGTGCACCCAAGATCATCCCCTGCACATCACCCAATCCACACAGATCATAAAAACCAAAATATTTCAGACAAGAAGGTGAGACTTGGGGCTCAGACTGCCCCAAGGGCAGAGAGGCCATTCTAAAACCCAATATCTGCAGGACCTGGAGCCCTGTGCTGTAGCAAAGATCATTATTCACCACTGATATATCAAGAGAAGGTGATACATACAGCACTGCATTAAAATTTCATTTTATTCACTGTCATCTTACTGTTAAATATTCAGAATAGGTAGGCTGAAAAGTCATTTTTCTTTGGGAGTCACCGTATGATGTGAACCAACTAGCAAGAAAAATCACCAAGAAATGAGTCTGCTAATCATGTAATAAAGTTATTTTAAAAAATTGATCCATCTCTCTGGAGCTTGACATCAGCAGTGCTGGTTGAGAAATATTTGCTGAATTATTTATTTGACTTTTTTTTTTGCTATTGTCAAATAAATTATTCACGATACGATTTTCCAGCTGTTGATAGCACTTTTCCCAAATAATTCAAAAGTGAGCAAAAATCAGCAAACCTCTTAATATCATACAAATTTAAAACATAACTACCCACCGAGTCAGCACTTCAGCTCAGAACCAGGAATCTGAGCCTCTCCTGACGTGGTAAAGGCAGGCACCATTTCCCACATGGTGCCAAGGGTAAATCCAGGCTGGCTTTATTCCACCCACCCCAAAAACCACTCAGGAAATTCCTCCCAGAGCAGCCTCAGAGCACCGGGCACCCCTGGGCACCCCTGGGCACGAGGCAGAGCAGAGCAGCCCCGGTTCCTGCGTGGGCAGCACCTGAGGGGCTACAAAAATGGTTTTACTGACAGCACAAAGTCCAATAAAACCCTGCAAACACCCTGCCAGCCCGGCCTTCTCTACCTGCTCTTTTTATTGTCCACAGCACAAAAACAATGATAAATGTAAGATATATAAAGATAAGATTTATATAAACTCACTGTTACGTGTGATAAAAGTGCAGAGGAGGAAAGCAGGCCCACAGCCACGAGTGTTCACTATTTATTGGTGAGGTTTCTACAGGGCCCAGCCAAGGCTCAGGCCACACTGTGCAAAACAACCACAGAACGAGGTGATGGTTGCCTCAACAAGGGGGAAAAATAGCAAAACCACAACACAACTGTCATTTTCGGGGTAGGAAAAGCAGGTGCAAAGGCCTCAATCAAACAAGAGCTGAGCCCACGGGAGCTGAGGGCTGTGCCCAGCCTGGCAGGGCTGTGGGAATTCACACCACAGCCCCGGACCTGCGCCCTCGGATCGATAACAGCCCTGAGCATTCCTGAAAAAAGCTTTGGATATTTCACTCACATTGCAGGCTGGCAGGCTGCTGGCACTGTCACAGCCTCCTGGAAGTGAAAGAAAGCTTTTTCTGAATGGCAGGAGCTGCACAAACATTGCACTGATCTGAGGGAACGAGATCGGGAATTTTCATGCTAAAAAACTCCAGAGCCAGCGCTGCAAATATTTCCTGCTGAGTAATCCCAGCTCACCAAATCGTGGGATCAAGCACTGTGCTCAGCTCACAGCCCTGCAGCAAAATTCCTTCCTCATCCTACAAGTATTTATCCACCTCAAAACCCCTCTTGTACATGACCAGCCACTTTGCACTTGTGCATAAACATATGTGGGATTAGACTCGATGAATTCGGGTTGATGCCCATCTTAACTTTGGCATTCTGAATGATTTTGAAATTATACCTCCCACTCTTTTTTTTTTTAAATTTAATTGTGGTATTAAATCCAGGGTGGAAGATCTGATACCTTAGCACTTAGTTCCAGCCACATCTCTGTGACACATTTTTTTTAATGCCTTGCTTATGAGTGTCCACACTGGTTCAACAAATGCAATTAGAGATAAAAGCTGCGTTACATTCCACAAGACTCAAGCTCTCAGGGTATTTCAGAATCAGTGACCTGTTTGGAGATACCTGCCAAGGCACATCCAATCTATGAGATTAGTCCCCTCAGCTACAGGAATTCCCTCTGCTGTGAACTACTCAGCAAGTATTTCTGCTGAACTCATGCATCTTGCAAAACTGCAACGTTCTTTGCAATTAAAATAAAATTTAAAAAAAGTTTTCTTTACACAATTGTTCAGTGTTTGCCAAGCCTAGAATTAAAAAAGGAAACACCTTCCAGCTTTGTTAGTATTAAAACAGAAGAAGCTTCCAGAATCCCATTTGCTTCTTATTTTTAAGCAATAATATGAAAAATAAACTGAGAAGACACACCTTGCCTCTCTCCAAATGTGGCTTTTTGAAAGAGCTTTAGGCTGAAATATATTTTAAATCACAGAATTGCAGAGCAATCTTGGTTAGGAGAGACCTTTGAAAGCCATCTGGTCCCACACCTTCCTCAAGGTAAATGATTTCCCAGTAAATTATTCTGTCTGTAAGAACCAGGGTAAGACCCGTGCCCTGCTCCAGCTGTGGCCCCTTTGCACTGGAGCAGATGTTTCCCCTCCATACACCTTGGGATAATCTGGCAGCCACCAGGAAATCACACAGACAGGACGCTGGCACAGGTCTGCAGCTGAGCCCTGCGTCCTGTCAAATCAAATCACATCACAGTTTTTGATGTATTTGTGACATCAGAAATCGTGTGAGCTCAGAGGCTCAGAGGACTCGTGTTCTTCCCAGCGTGAGCTGCTGGAGTCAATCACTGTGGGTTCCTCTGCCCCACTGCTGCTGCCCCTGAGCTCCCTTTGGGGTGAGCAGCACCGAGCCCAGGGCTGGGCAGGTGTGAGGGGACACCCAAGCCTGGCAGTCCTTGGATTGAAGTGAAGGGGAAAAAAAGAACATATATATATAAATAAGGGCAGTTGTGATTCGGGCTGTCACTCCAGGGAGTGAGCCAGAGAGAGGTGCCTGGGACAGGCCAGCCCCTGTGCTGGTGAAAGCTCAACAAAGGACACGCTGTCAGCACAGCACTGGCCCTGCCTGCAGGAACATCAGCACTGAACTCGGAAATCCTGGCAACTGACAGTGGGAAGATGCACGTCCAGCCCTTGGAAAAGACATATTGATTTTATTGAGCTGGAGGCAGGGGAAGAGACACCCTAATTGTTATAATTATGAATTCACTAATGTTAGTAATCATTAATAAATTCAACGGGTTCATGAATCATTCACGTAGCGGGGAGAAGCAGCAAGTGAAGATCAATTTCTGCTCTGGTAACATTTCACAGCACACACCCAAACACTGGATTGCTTGAACTGCTCACTCTTAGTGGGTTTATACTCTTACTGCTACTGCCCCAGAGTTTCTTAGTCCAATTATGAGTCTTTAATGACTTAATTGAATGCAAACTCTCCTTCTCTGCAAGGCTAACATGGAACCTTTGCAAATATAGACACTGCTCTCCTTTGACTGCAATGAAAATCCTTGAGGGTATATGAACTGGGACACAAAATCACCAAAAATGTGGCTTAAAATAGCTCCTCCAAGCAAGCAAAGTGGAAAATTTGGATGGGGAACCTACTCCCAACCTCCTAACTAGCACGGTTCTTGGAATTTGTGTGCAGAAATCCAACGGGCAGCTGTTACGGGTATTAAAAGCAACCAAACAACGTGAAGAATTAAAACAGCACTGCCAAAATTATCACTGCAGTATGTGAACATAAACGGGGTTTTAGGCATGGTTTTCCATTTGCTGTGCTCAAGCTGCTTGACTTTAGTTCTGCTGTCATTGCACAGCAGGATAAGGCACAAACAACAGCCACGAGGACTGCAGGAAATGGACAGGGATTTTGGAAAAACCCTAGAAGAAATAATCTGCCAGATTCCCAGAGGGCCTGACTGTGCAATACTTGAAGGAGCACCAAGCAGAGCAGAAGGTAGGTTGGTGACTTTCTGAAAAAAATCAGTAGGTGAGGCTTAAAAGGCAGAAGAACCAGAAAGTGCTAAGTTTCCACAAATATCTCAAGGATTTAAGCATCAAGGAGAGAAAATTGCTAGAGCAGGTAGGCAGGAGAGCATAATTAGAAACAACAGGAAATATGGAGCAAATTCAAAGCAGAAGGACAGTGGAAGAGTCTCAGAAAGAAATGGCAAACACAATGTCTGGGAAGGTTTAAAATCAGGATAAAATGCTTAGAAAGAAATCACCTCTGCAGTGGCACACACACATGGCTGTAACGAGCTGGCTGGGGTTTGTTTTCCTCTTTCCCAAGCTCCTTAATAAAGAAAGGATTATGCAATCAGTACATCTGATTCTCTGTCATTCCCCTCCAGTACATTAAACCAATTTCAACAAAATTAGAGAGAAGGGTGGAGGTTAAGAATGATGGAATTTTCGGAGGCAGAAGGGAACGAGTGAGAACAGACGCAGAGCACTCCTCGAGATCCCCGAGTGCCCTCGTTCCAAAGCAGCAGAGGAACCTTACATTTACATTTTATGGCTTCCTGGTTTTCCTTCGGGTCCCGTTCCACAGCTGACCCTGCTCAGCAGCCACTGGGGCCAGCTCTGCCACTCTGCTGGGACTCAGCCTCCTCAGCTAAGCCGGGCCTAAGTACTCTGCCCAGGAGCAGTGGATCTCAGCAGTCTGCTGAGCTGGACTCTCATTTATCAGCAGAACCCGCAGCTCAGCTCGGGGAAATCACCAAATTATGCGTGCAGAGAATTATTCCTTGTTCAGGGCTGTGTGGAAATGACCCCGGCAGGGATGCAGAACCTGGGCTCAGGTCTCCCATGGAATTAGGAGCACGACCCAGCTCTGGCTCCCAGACATCCTGACTGCATGAGGAGGGCAGCAAAGCCAAGTTCTAATGTTCTCAGGAACAAATGAGGCTTTCTCTCACTGCTCAGCTTCTCAGCAGAGCACATTTGGCATCTGGAGGGCTGCTAGGGCTGTTAGCACAGCTAATGGAAATTTCAAATGTAATATGATTATTTTCTGTACCACAGCATCCTAGGACACGCAGTGAAGAGCAGTAACTCCCAAACTGAAGGAAGGTAAAGGAATCAACTCTTTTTTTGTGGTAGAAATATGCAATAACGTGAATGAATCCAACTTTTCTTTGACGGTTCCAAAAGAAAAGCACTACAAAATATGTCTCTATCTCTTATTTCTCTGTTTAATAATTTAGAACTCTTACTCTTCGTTCATAAAAGAAACATTGTGTTCTGCAGAGTTTGTGGAGATGTAAAACAAGAAGGAACAAAATCATATCTGAATTCCTGGTGCAGACTTTTCCAATGCTTAGGAGCAAAACAATCTAAAATATGAAACAGTCAGGGACTGGTGCCAAAGTTTTTACTTAAATGTGAGAAGTGGGCAGATGAATTGTGTGGAGAAAAGATGAAGTAGAGACAACTTGGAAGCCACTTGTGTGAGAAAGAGGAATGAGGAGGATCGAAGCAGGGAGTGGCTGCAGAGCAAACATTTCTCCCACAGGTACAAAACCAGTGACATCTCCACCAGTCCTGATGAGCATAAATTAAATTGTGCCCCTTCTTTCACAAATCCCACGCTCAAAACACAATGATCCTCCCTTCTTCTCATCTATCTCATAAAATACAATCCCAGCTGACAGAAAGAGAAACTTCCCCTGACCCTGCACCAGTGCTGAGGTTCCAGGGGTGATTCAGAGCCAGAACTGGGCTGAACTCAGTGACACCACAGCCCTGGGTCCGTTTTCAAGCAGGAATACAACAGGAGCAGCCACAGAGCCATGAAAAATTGCTGCTGACACGGAGCACGGAGCTGGAGCACAGCAGACGTGTGGCCCTGTCACTGCTGTGCTGAGTGACCCCGTGCCAGCCACGTCCCCACTGATCCCTGCACACTCCTGACAGCCTGAATGGCATCAGGGCTCTCAGAGCTGCCAGCCAAGGCCAAAGGAACAGTTCAGGGCTAAATCAGGATTTTCAAAGGAACAAATCCTGGTCACCGAGATCCCACAGAAGCAGAATTTCCTCCTTTCCCATGGAATGCCCTGGAGGATGCCAGGTTTTCTGTACCACACCTCCCTGATCCCCGTGAGCAGCAAAGCTCATGGCAGCCCATCATAGAAGAGTTAGATTTCAGAAGCTGAGCTCTTTTCTAGGTAGATTATTCCACTCCACTGCATTTAAATCTGTACCAGGCCACTGCAACATTTGCCTTCCTGACAGTCTTTAAAATAAAGATATTGAGTCCTCCATCAGTTTGTTTTGAAGCCCTCAAATCTGGGCACTGCTGGTGGTAATTCTGGTCTGCACCAGGGCACTGCCATTCCACAAGGTTCAGAGGGAAGGAGAAATGAAGAAAAACAAAAGCAGGAGCTGATAATGCAGGTTTTTGTATGACCAGAGCCCCACGTTCTGTCTAAAGAAGAAAGCTCAGTGGTGCATCACACTGCAGCCAGGTTAGGTCAGAAGCACCAACTCAGAGCACCAGCAACACCAGCTCCCCCTAAAACTACAACAGAGGGAATTTTTAGCTGTGCTTTGCACTCCTAGACAACACAAAGCCCCCAGTGCTGTGAATGCTGCTGGTTCTATGAAAAAAAAAAAAAAAATATATATAATTTTGATCTGACAGGAGCAAGCCCAGCGAGGAGTCTGTGCCAATTTGATGTCCTTGCCCTCGTTCAGCAAACATCCATCAGTCAGGGAGGCTGCTGGTAATGCCCAGTGACAGCACAGAGCAGCAGAAAGCTCTCAGAGCATCGCAGCCCTTCTCACCAGGCAGCAGCACAGGACACTGGCCTGAGCCACAGCACAGCTCTCAGTGTCTGACAGCACAACCCGCTCTCTGCAACTGAAATATTTATTCAGGCGCAATTACCATGAAAGATTAATATTTAAATAAAGGGTAATTTGTTTTCGTTATTACTCTTATTTCTTTTTAAACAACAGTTAGGATTATAAACTGAATTAGATTATTTATTCCCAAAGTGGCTCTTTAACATCCTGCATTTATTAATTCCAGACTGAAATGCTCAGCCATGGATCAAACTCTTTTCCAGAGGGATGGCTTGGGAGGAAAGGAAAAACCCCAGCCCCTGAGCTGTGGGTTGTACAGCCATTCCTGTCAATTACAGACCCTGCTGGGGAGCAGGGGAGAGCCTCAAACCTGCCAGCTGCAGCCTCATCCCCGAGTCCTGCAGAGGCACCTCTCATTTCAAACACTGCAAGGGGGAGAGAGAAAGAGGGAAGAAAACCAAGCTGGCCACAAAGCAGTCAGTTCAGACTCTGCCCAAGGCTGGGGCCTTGGCACGGCACTCAGAATTCCCTTTTTGGGGATACATTTTGATAGGTGTAATAACAACCCCAGCACTGGAGTCTCTCTGTGTCTGTCCTGCACAGATCCTCACCCCTCTGTGGAGCTGCAGGTGCAGCAGCAGGGATGCCACCAGGGATGCCATGGACTAAAAATACACAGATGAGGCTGCAAAAATAGCAAATAACCACGAAATGCATGAATCAGTGATGACTTCGTGAAATTCCACTGTCTGAGGTGAATATTTTGCTCTGCAGAACAGGACTGCAAACTGCTGCAAAAACTCTCCAAAACGACTGCAATATATATGTCAAAAAATAAATTACTCTGAAGTTTGCTGCCCTGCCCTCTTTGAAAGAATTACATAAATCAGCAAATCCCTCACTTCCCCTGAAATACTAATTAAAATAAAGGAAGGAGAACATCATCATTTTCCCTGCAAAACTTGCCCTGGCCTCAGAGAGTTGCAATATTTCAGAGAGTGCAGGGGCAATGCACGCTGGAATTCAGCAAGGCAATAAAAGAAGGTGTGAGAGCTGTTCTCAAACAGGAAAGTTCTCCAGCCCTCAGCATTCTCTGTGCACTGGGGTGGAATTTGCTTTCACCCCTGGAGAGGCTCTGCCTGAGTTTCCCCTCATTTTACACTTTGCTCCCAAGCCAGTTCTCACAGAGCATCACTGTGGGGTCACTCCTTGCAGTGTCCCTGCCAGGAGCCCCTGCCCAGCTGGCCCAGGAGGGCACAGAGCTGTGGGTGAGGTGCACCCCAGCCCTTCCCCTGTGCCAGCTCTGTCCCACGGGCACTGCTGTGTGTCTGGGAAAACACAATAAAGAGGCTCTCACACCTGCCAGGTTCAGCAGAAAGGAGGGGAAAGACTTTATCATTGACATATCTCACATTCTTATACAATTCCCAACTCCACAAGGGATTGGAGGACATGTCACTTCCTTCTCAATCCCACTGGAGAAGAAAGGTGCTCATCAAAGTTCTCTTATCACAAAAGGAATGAAAACCAGAAAATACCGTTAAGTAAACATTGGCCATTATTTACATGAAACTGTGAGAAAGAATCTGACCCCAAGGTTAAAACAGAAGGCTTTAGCAAAAACACTGCTGGGCTGGCAGCTCTTCCAGCTGCAGCCCATCCCAGGTCTGATCCAAACTCTGGCTCGAAGGAAGGGCACCAGGACTTTGCTTAGGGTTGTGAAGGTTAAAGAGGAGTAGAGAAAGGGGTGGAAATGCCTCAGGATTCCTCTGTGGGACTGAAACCTCTCCCCGTGTCAGCTGGCAGAGATGTCCCTTCTGTCACTGCCAGGATGCTCCCATCACCTTTTCCTTCCCTGACCTGCTTTGCATTCCTCTCCAGCTCCTCTCCGACTCTCACAATTAAGTTTATTCCTGTCTATCATCACATTCATTTGCAAAAATCTGCAAAATGTCACAAGTCAAAGAAATTTAAAAACATGAACTCAAAGGAGAGGGAGGAAATCGACGCTTCGGTGTCAGAAGTCCACTTGCCTATTTCCAGAAGCACTCTGCTGGATTCCATCCCTTGAAAGGAGCCGTGGCCATTGCTCAGACAGGCACTCAGATCTCCTGGTGCCTGCTCTGCTGACAGCACAAAGCAGCTGCTGTGGAACGTTCAGCCACAGCCCTTGTGCTGCGGGGCTCGGGGACCTGTTGGGAGCAGGCAGAGATCCCCAGCTGCAGAGCTCTCAGCATCTGACACAGAAAAGCTGCTCCTCTGAAATCCCTCTTGAAAGCAAGGCTGAGTGCTGAACATGAAAGGGAAGGAATGAATCAGCCCAGACATGCATAGATGTATTTTCAAGGCTCTGTTTGCACAGAATCCTCGCAGCCACGGCAGCTCCTCGGGCTGTGTTTGCTCACACAGCACCCACTGGGTGACCAAAGGGGTGTTTTCTATTTCTCATACAAGCAGGAGTTTGCAAATCACAGGTGTGCTGCAGCATCTGCCGTGCAGTTTAACTCCCAGCAAGAAGAAAGTTGATCAAACATAAAGGCAATGGATAAAGCCTAAATTCAGCTTGAAGCCATGCCATAAGAGCTGCTGGAAAAGCAGACCTGGGCACTGTGGCCAGCCAGGAATACCCAGCTGCTCAATACCAGGAACTCAACACCACGGGCATTTCCAAGGAGGTTTAGCCCCAGCTGGCTAAAAAGCAGAACAGAAGAAGCAGTTTTGCTTCTATCAAGACTTCTTTTATTTGTACTGTACCCACTTAATGAGGCCCGAATTTTAATTTAGTCTGACACTTGGATATATTTTTAGATTTGATTTTTGCCTCTTCTGTACACACTCCATTTCCATGCCAGGAAGGTGTCACAGGATGCTGAACTGTGCACATGAGCAATGCCTTTTCCATGTACACTGTCACAGCACGTGTGCAGAAGTTCATCAGAAGGAAGATGACATTAGCACAGAAAATGGTCTCCTGGGGGATGCAAAGATAATTTAAATAAAAGCTGTGCCAGTTCTCTGAGCTTTACTGGTGCAGGTATTTGCCAAAAGGTACATTTTGGAATGGTTTCAAGTTCCCTCTGCCTGGCTGCTGCACACAGGTGAGGCAGATAAATCTGTGTGCAGTACAGAGAGTGTGGACAATTCAGGGGCATGATGGAGTTACCCAGAAATGACTGAAGCACTCTTTGATCATAAATACACAGCAGCAGTGGCAGCCAAGGGCTTGCCTGGCAAGTCATAAGGATCGTGTGGGAGACAGACTTTTGGGGAATTCACAGCTGTTTTCCACATTTCCTTGGTTCCTTCAGAGGAGAGGGAGATGGACACGTGGAAGGGAAAATACTGCTACGGTTTACAAACCTCCTTTGTCCTTTTCTCCGTGTTATTTATTTTAAAGTGAGTAATAGCCTGGCAGGTGATGGATAAATACGATGAAGTGAGAGATACAGAGGATAAAACCAAAGCTAAATTTAACAGCAAATATTGTCATTCACTACAGAAGGATGAGCAGCAGAGCAAAGCACCTGATCAATGCAGCTCCCAGTGCTTTTCTCATCAGCACACGCTCCCAGAACGTGCCAGGGACAGAGTTAACTCAGCTCTGCACACACTCAGAATCCATGATTCATTATTCACTTCCTCAGCAGAGGTCGTGCAGAACATGACCCAGGCCCCTGAGGGCAGCAGGGCTGGGGGAACACGGCTCAGCAGCCAGCTCCTGCCCCGAGTGTGCCCCAAAGCCCCGAGCAGGGCTGCACACAGATGGGCAGGGAGGCACAGGGTGGCACAGGGCAGGGAAACACAGCTCTGCACACGAGCTCAGGGAGTTTAAATTGAGGCTTTAAGGATGATAAAGGTATGACTTTGTGATATTCCCTGGAATTTGTTTAAAATCTGAAGAGCAATCTAAGGGAAAACCAAAATAAGCAGCTCCTGAATATTTAAGTGGTCACACTGAGATGGCCTCATTAGCCAAATAAACATAGCAATGGGTATCCCAAAGTACACGGGGGTACACAAAGGTGTGGGAATATCTTTTAAAACTCTCATTCAGCTCTTACCACCATTATTACCCCATTAATATTGTTGTGTAATTAATAATCGAGTTTGCACTGCAATATGATAAGGATTAACTAAACGATCCCCAGTGCCTGCTTTGCCTGAAGGTATGGACATAAAGTATCCTTTAATTTGTGGGCTGTAAAAATCAGCTCCGGTATTCTCATCTTGCCTCTCCATTTCCCCTCGATGTTCCCAGCTCCTGCAGGCTCTGAGGGCAGGGATGGATTTTGGGGAGGCAGCGTGGGCTGGGCTGGGCTGGGCACACTGAGGAGGGTTTCCAGAGCCAGTAACACACCCAGGCCATGGAGCTCTCCCTGGGAAACCAAAATATTCGATTGCAGCCTCAATAGAAGTGGCAGATCCCAGTCAATGAGCTCGTTAGCAGCTCCAGAATAAATTGCCACGGGATTATTTTACTGTGACCGTGGCACGGCCTCTCCCCAGCCTCCCCATGCTCCTCACCCCAGTGAGAGTCAGCCCCTGCACGCTCCGAATTCCCAGGCACTCAGAGGATGATGAGAAATGAATATATTACAGTGTTACTGGTTTATATGTTCCATTGGTGGCAAAAGCTGAGCACTTGGGATTAAATGGAGGGAGTTAAAAGGTGCTGTCAACAGCGTCTTTCTCTCTCAAGGTTTTATTTCTCCACCATTCTTGCTCTTGTTGCTTTAAGTAGAGAAAAACGCTGTGGTAGTGATTTCTTTATTAGAGATGTCAATAGGGTCTGCCAAACTTTAATCAGCTCACTCTGCTGTTAGACCAGACTGGCATAAACTTTCTTTATTAAATAAATGCCTACTCTATTGAGCTTACTATTAAAATACTGCAAATACCTCCAAAGCATTGAATACAGCATTATCCAGCTGTCAGTTTGGATGGAAAATGTGTTAATCCCCAGAGATGGAGAACCTCAGCTGCCAAAGACTTCGGCCAGTGCTGGTGACCCTCACCATTCAGGCTCTCTTTCTGCCCAAGTTTTAAATAATTGTGGGCAAGGTTTCTCTTCTCCCCCTGCTGTGCTGGCACACTGAGAGCTGCTGTGTGCCCCAATCCGAGCCCAGCTGTGGGTAACTGTTGCCCTGGTTTTTGCTAAGCCTTCTGTTTAACCTTGGAGTCAGAGATTTTCACACAGTTTCATGTAAATAATGGCCAATGTTTATTTAACCGTCTTTTCTGGTTTTCATTCCTTTTGTGATAAGAGAAAGTTTGATGAGCATCTTTTTTCTCCAGTGGGATTGAGGAGGAAGTGCCATGTCCTCCAATCCCTGGTGGAGTTGAGAATCTTATAAAACACAGCAAATGTAAATAAACTCTCTCTTTTCCCTCCTTTCTGCTGACCCTAGCAGGGGTGAGTGTCCTTTATTGTGCTTTCAGAGGCACAGGTGCCCTGCCAGGCTGCCACCTCTGGGCACAGCTGGGGGAGCTGTCACTCCACAGCTTTGAAGCTGACTGATCCTCTTTCCTGCTCTGATCCCAGGGGTGTTAATTCCTCGGTGAGGAAGCCTGCCACAACAGCCTGGCCTAAGGCTTGACAGCTTTACCTCCTGCTGGTCACTCTGGGACCAGATCAGAAACAGAGAGAGCTTTCTTCTCTTTGTTCTGTGCCACCACTGCTGAGCAGCAGAGAAAGGAGGAACTGAAGAAAGCGTGGAAGAAGGAGAAGGATTTCAGTTCCACTTGGTGAGGGTTGATAATGACACCAGTAATGGACCTGTGTGACTGGGGACTCTGGGCTGAGCTTCCCACTCCTCCCCTCACCACCGCCCCGACACTATCCAAGCATTTGTGACAATCAGATCTCAGTTCAGTTTTTAATTTGAAAAATTCAAATTTGATGCATGTAAAACCCTCTACTCACCCTAGAATATCTTTGTCACGTTTCCTGTAAGAGCCCACATTATTCCCATGCCCCAAGGCTGCCCATCCAATGAATTAATTCTCAATAAATGCTTCAAGAAAATATCCTTGCTGAATTTTAAGCAGGTGTCCAAACCCTACTGATGCCAGTAAGGTTTCAGGTTGAACTGAAATCCTTCAGGGACTCGGGAGCTCGGGAAGGGGCAGAACTCGTGCTCCAGGGCAGCCTTGCAGAGGTGAGATGTGAACCTTGCAGGACAGTCATTATGCAATCCCCACACTGCTAACACTCACACACTGTGTCTGGGAAAACACAATAAAGACGCTCTCACACCTGCCAGGTTCAGCAGAAAGGAGGGGAAAGGCCACTTTATTTACATATGTCACATTTTATACAAATCCCAACTCCACAAGGGATTGGAGGACATGTCACTTCCTTCTCAATCCCACTGGAGAAAAAAGATGCTCATCAAAGTTCTCTTATCACAAAAGGAATGAAAACCAGAAAATACCGTTAAGTAAACATTGGCCCTTATTTACATAAAACTGTAAGGAAGAATTCTGACTCCAAGGTTAAAACAGAAGGCTTTAGCAAAAACCAGGGCAACAACACATGAGCTGTCTCATAATGAGGTCTCTCTCCTTGGCTCACCACGCCGCTCTGGGATGCTCTGTGAAGAGCAATCACCCCTCTTTTTTTAGCTCTACCACAGTTTTATCTATCACCAAAAGATGGATTTTCAGAAGGCTTTAGCACCCCCCTCCGCTGTGGCAGCAGAGCAGCCGAGGGCAGCCTGAGGATGTGGATGCTGATGAGGGGCAGCAGAACAAACGGGGCCTGGGACAACTGGGGGGATGCGTTTTTCCAGCCAAAGACCCATAAAACATTTCAAAACAGGAACAGAAACCTCAACAGCTTGTGAGGCTTTCAATTCCTTCAAAACAAAACAACAGGGGCAGAGAGAAGTAAGTGGAGAATTTCACGTGAACTTCATTGTTTGAGGCTGGGTTCCTTGAGGTCGAGCTCAAAGAAGGAAATGCCATCCTTCAGCCTTGGTCTGTTCTTCCCAGCTCCTCATTTCCTGCAAGACACTAAGGAGGAATCATGACAGATGACTCCTCTGCACTATCCGTTTACCCCAGTTTTACAGCAGAGATCAGAAAATTTATTGGATTTTGCCTGAAAAAGAGACAGCATGTAATAACCCCTGTCTAGGAAGGATAAATAGCATGCTGAGTGGAGGTAGAAAAGCACCTTATCTGTTAATTGTAAGGAAAACTGTAAAATCAATAGGAATATAACAAACCAGTCAGAGCAAGTCTCAAATTTCCCTTCAGGTGTGAGCAGTGAGCGAGCGCCCATTTCCAGGAAAGAGCTCACTGCTGGGGCTGTTTAATTTCTGTAATGACAGCTTTGCCTGGGGGCAGCTGGAGCATCTCCCAGCCCCAGAGCGTGGATTTGGGTCCATGTTCTGCACAGAACCACTCCTGCCAAACCAGACTGTTGTCCTGGTTTTTGCTAAGCCTTCTGTTTTAACCTTGGAGTCAGAGAATTTTCACACAGTTTCATGTAAACAATAGCCAATGTTTATTTAACCGTCTTTTCTGTTTTTCATTCCTTTTGTGATAAGAGAAAGTTTGATGAGCATCCCTTTTCTCCAGTGGGATTGAGGAGGAAGTGCCATGTCCTCCAATCCCTTGTGGAGTTGAGAATGTTATAAAATATGTTAAATGTAAATAAACTCTCTCTTTTCCCTCCTTTCTGCTGAACCCAGCAGGTGTGAGAGCCTCCTTTCTTGTGCTTTCACCAGCACACCAGACAGTGAGGGGAAAATGTGAAGAATTTGCCACCAGAGCCCCTGAAGAGCTGCCAGAGCTCCGAGGGACGTGCCCACACCAGGGCCCACGGCAGCAGCACGCTGCCACCGAGACCCTGCCAAAGCTCCTGCAATTTTGGACAGGCAGGAAAAGAGCACAAAGCTCCCCCTGAGAACAGGTACACAGCATTAATTCATTAAACGTTGTTCCTCTGACCAAAAAATGTTCAAGTGTTCTCACCTAATGCATCTAATATAGTTAATGACCTGACAAGGAATTCAGATACTGCCCCAAGAGACAAGGAAATAGAAAGGTCTAAATAAAACATGACTTTAAATGGGGTGGAAATCACAACTTTCTTTACATATAAAAGATGTTTCCTTCACTAGGATTTATCTAAGGGAAGTGGGAAATTGTATAAATTCTAAATTAAGCCCCAGAGGCCTTTAAAGGACAGCCTCACACTGTCCTTTAAATAAAATTAAACACCCACTCAGAGCCTTGGTAAACCAGTAAATGTTACAAGTGAACGAGTGAAGTATTTTTTACAAGCTTTGTGTCTGAACTACACAGACAGAAGGGGTTTAGGTGGGTTTTGGGGGGAGAGGAATGACATTTTCCTATTCAGAAATCAGAACTTTAAAAGAGGAGTTGAACTAGCAGAGGTTTGCAGCTGTAGGAGCACGCTGCACCTGAACGTGCCCCATACACACCAACAAATCACATTTAAATGAAGTTAGGAAGGGCTGGCTCTGGGATGAAAGCCACTCCAGGAGCTGGGCACACACAATTTTCCAGGTGCACGCCAGGAGCAGTTTCCATTTCCGAGTTAGGCTGAGCACAAAATTCAAAGTGACTGCACCAGCACTGAGCCAGGGACTGCTCGTGTGCCACGCCAGAACTGAACAGCAGAGAAACCCTTAAACTGCTCTGCTTCCCATGGAAAGCTGGCCAAAGATAAACCCAGTTAATTTAACAATACTGCTAATTATTCCTTTTGAAATGGGAAATTTCTGCATACACACAACAGTCTTCAGAATGCAATATCTTAATTCCTATTAACCGAGAGGTGGCATGAAATAATCCCTTTGACCCAGGTGCTATTATTAAATTAATTACATGTCTAATTTATATTAATGGAGTTGGGAAAGAATAAACAGATTCAGTATAAATATGATAACAAATCAAAAGCTGTTTAGAAATTGGTGTAATTTTTCAGCCTCTGAGATATAAAGAATTACTGTCCAAAGTGCTGCTTGCCAAACACAGTGCCTAAATTTAAGCCACAACTTCATGTCAGTCTATTACAGGGGCAAAAAAATACCGAATAGGATCCATGACAGACAAAAATTCTTGTTACTAAATCACTCCTGCAGATGAAGAACCTCAGGGAATCACTTGTTGGTTTGACTCCAGGGAAGAAAAGCACCAAGCAGGGCACAGCTGAGCTTCCCACCCAGAACCCTCTGAGCACAAGGCTGCCCTGGCTGCTGAGACACCCACAGCCACCAGAACCACCTGCATTTTTGGTGCTGCCAGCCCCTATGGCATAAATGCCCTCTCATTTCAGGATTACATTTCCTGAAACAAAGCTCAACGGTCAGAATTTGTTAAAATTCCTATTTCCTTATGCTGCAGCCAACCTCTCATCTATTTCCCTGAACTACGATTGCCTTCACTTAAGCACTCTCTCCAGGTAACGAGCACCAACCATGTTTGTTGGGTGATGTTTTTCCTTTGTTTCAGAGCTTTTCCATCTGTTCAGCTGTTTATTGACAGAGCAAACCAATTTCAAGGCAGACAGTACAGAACTGAATATGTTTTTTTCATTTCGTGTGTGGTTTTTTCCTTTATGTCTTCCCCAAATGTTGGATTTGTTCAGCTGTGATCTGAAGCGAGAAAGAGGGCAGTGCCTTTTTATATTTTTTTTAACTTTTCTTTAATAATATTCAAAAAGTCCTTTAATAAAGAAATATTGTGATGGTTATATCACTGGCAAAGCTCCATTCCAAAATAATAAGATTCAAGCTCATAATCCTTGTTCAAGCAAATTCACGTTCAGCCCCAGGAAGCAGAAGCCAAGAGACCTTCAGCCCTCCCACCCAAGTGCCCCGTGTTTGCTCAGTAAACGAGGGCTCCAAAGGCAGCAAAGAACACCCACAACAGGAACTGGCTGCACAAACCTCCCATCCTCCTTCCTCTCTCAGTCCTGCTGCTCTTTCCCCCCCTCTGCCAGATCTATAGACATCTTTGGCTTTTAGCAACATGTAAAAAATTAAAATAAACAAGTCTTATCCACTGTCAGCCACTGAGGGCTCAATAAACTTTCCTCAGAGAACAGCCAGACTTGCCCTCTGTGCCAACAGCCAGAATTGCCAGTTCTGCTTTTTTAAACTGTCTTCCCCATGGAAATCACCTCACAGAGGCAAACTGTCTGTCCATCCCCCTGTCAGTCCCACCCCGAACACGGCTATTTCAGATGGAAACCACCGGCTGAGGGATTTTTCAGTCCCAGAGCTCCCAAAGCCTGGGTTTGGGGTGCCAGCAGTGCTGTTCCTGCAGCCACCTGGAACAAGAAGTCACCCAGCGCATCCTTTCCTGCTGTCCATCCTGCATTTACCCACTCAGGGGATTTCCCCCAGGAACTCTCTCAGCGATGCTCTCCTGTTCTCCAGATAACCAAAGAACAGCACTGAGCCAAATGTCCCAGCTACAACAAACCAACCTCGTTAGCTCATTGTGCTGAATACTTCTCATGTAGTTTTCTTCCTCTTTCCTCCCCAAAAGCCTGGGTAAGCTTTTTTTATTGGCTTCTTTGACAGCCAGACATCTTAATCACATGGAATGTCTCCATTTCTGCTGGGTCTTCTTTCATTTAGCCTTTATGATCCTCTAAAAGAATTTGAATGTTAACGTGTAAAACAAGGATTCCTTGTTGCCAGGATGGGTATTTTACTTCCTGGCTGATGCACTCTGGTAGGAATTTGACAAAGGCACAGACAATACACATCCAGATCTATTCCAGAAACCCACTAAAAAATACTGCAGGAAACCTGCTTTAAATCTCATTTGCAAAACATTTTGCAGAGCGTTTGTGCAAAATACCTTATCATTCAACTGGGCATGTTGACACCCACCAGCATTTTAACCAGAACAACTTTTGATCTCTGCCTTTCAACCTAAAATTGAAAATATTTTATACTCCCACCTCTTTCAGCACGCTCAGTCTCCATGGAGACTACAGGACCATCACTCTTTTTTTTTTTTTAATTAACACCACGGCCGTATGTCACCTGAGTGCAAATGCAGTGAGATTTTCATGGGCTTTCCACTCCATTTCAGGCGGATTATAGGGCAGTGAACCTTGAACAGGGAGAGCTAAATACAGGGCCCCTGATGAGCCTACAAAAGCAGTTACACACCCAAGGGAAGATGCAGTGGAACCCAGCCCTTCTGTAAGCCCAGGATTATCAGCCTCACCACGGAGTGATGCCCACTGTGTCTCTGTATTTGTTTTATAAACCTTTTATCCAACTTCCAAAGGCTTCCATGGACACTAAGCATGTAATGCTCAATATCATCCCTCAGCCTCGGGATCCAGATGTTTTTACTGTCCCCACCCTTTATGTGCAAACCCAAGCTGTGAATGTGTCACCCCTGGGCTGAGGTCACACCCGTGTGCTGTTGCTGCTGCTGCTGCTGCTGCCCAGGGGTCCCTGTGCCCTCTCCTCCTCCCGCAGCTGCTGCCCTGCCCTGGCACTCACCTGGGATTGTCATGAGCCACTGTGGGGACCCAACACAATATTCTGGCACTTGGAAGCCTGACCCAGCTCCCTGCCAGACACAGCAGAAGTGGGAAGGGAAGGGAAGGTTTGGGAAGGTTTGGGAAGGTTTGGGAAGGGAAGGTTTGGGAAGGGAAGGTTTGGGAAGGTTTGGGAAGGGAAGGTTTGGGAAGGGAAGGTTTGGGAAGGGAAGGTTTGGGAAGGTTTGGGAAGGTTTGGGAAGGTTTGGGAAGG
>VYXC01003456.1:644321-717122 GCA_013397175.1 Platysteira castanea | reverse complement strand
CCACAGCCCTGTCCCTGTCCCACCCCAGGGACAGCCACAGCCCTGTCCCTGTCCCACCCCAGGACCCCGCTCGGCCCCAGGGAACCCGGCAGGGACAAACCCTGGCCAGCCCCACCCGGGCCTGGCACCCGAGCAGGCAGCACGGCCCTGGCACCCAAACAGCTCAGCCCAGCCCCAGCAGTGCCAGCAGCACCCACACACAGCCCGGCGAGTGCAGTTGTTAAAAACAACATTCAAACAAGGCTGGGGAACAAATGAGGCGCTGTCATTTACTCCTCCCTGTGTTTGCACTGTCAGGATGTTCATAAACAGCCATCCTGCTTTTCCTTGAGACTTCATCTAAATATTTGCTTCCTCTACCCTGCCCCTGGCACAACTCCTCCTTTTCCACGTTAAAAAGTTCCATTTATTGCGGGTTTTTTTGTTCTGGAAAATTAAATGCTCGGTCTCTCAGGTGAAAGGGGGATGAGGGCATCACCTCGGCCGCAGCTGGCCAGCAGAGCTGTGCCCGCAGGACTGTGCCTGGCAGGAATTCTCCTCCCCGAGAGCTGTTCTCACCTGTCTGATAATTGTGCATTTCCATCCAATTAAACTCCGCAGTTTATGGTTCTGATGGAAGCACCTGGATTATCGTTAGCAGCTCATTAGGACTTCGGGGTGTGTTCACAAGTCGTGATTACAGCTGAAGGGTAAAATCTTTATTTGTGGTTTATCCAAGAAGCAGAAGCAGCATTTCTTTTCATAAACAAGATTAATCCCTTAAACCACTGAACAAGAGATACTTTCCTAGAGAATTACATAAGAATGATGAGAGTGCCAAAACCAGAAACCCAAAGTAAAGAGCAAAAATACAGCTTTTACAAAACAACTGCTGATTCCCACCATCTCAGAGATTTGATCGTAAGGCTGCATTTCTAAAACTGTCATTTATCCCAAAACTCTGGAGACAAACAAATTCCTGATCGTTTGCTGCTGAGAGCCACTGCAAACAAGATTTATTTCCATGTCGCTTATGAGAACAAAGTCTTGATTTTTGAACAAATAGTAATTTTTCATCAAGACATTGTAATTCTCTTTGAGACTCTTAAGGACTTAGTCAGAGGTTTATCTTACTAAAATATAGAAAACAAATGTAGAATACACCCACAGCCCCCCTCTCTTCCTCAGAGTTCTTGGTATTGGATAAAATCCTGATTCATTGGATCAGAACTTTAAAAGAATTGCAGTACAGACAACAGGAATGCCCTGAATGTGCAAATGCATCCCTGCCATAAAACAGACATTGGTGAGAGCATGGGAATGCAGCACGTGGGTTTGAAAGCTACAGGAACAATTAAGATCATTCAAAATTATTTGTTGCACCATCCTCCGTTCAGTAGTTGACAACTTGGCAAAAAAAGGAAGCTGTAAAATAAAGATATAAATTCTCATGTCAGAGGTGTATCTGGCTTTTGGGAAAACCAAGTTCAACTGCAGCCATTTTGCCATGTGCAGTAGAATTTAGGAGAACAGCACTGTCTGTTTGTATTAAAAGATGTTTAGAATTGGAAATCAACATTCAAAAATAGAAGAACACGATGAAGTTTCTTACGCTTCCAAGCAAGGACTCAAAGACTGGCAAGGAACACAGTTGGGATATATTTTGGATTTTGCATCCAAAATGCAAAACAGAACTTTGTTTTCCCCATAAAAATCTACCCAAATTTTTCCGAAGTGTGGCTCTCAGGACAGGAGGGAGACGTTCTTCTGAAGCACGCGTCACACCCAGACCTGTCAGAGCTCGTCTGCCCAACTCCTCTGTGCCCATACCTGTGCAGGAAGAGCCCTGTGCTCATGCAAGGCTGCTCCTGATGAACCTGCATCAAAGATTAATTCCAGCATGTCCTGATTCCTGCAGCCTCCGAAAGCTCCTCCGCTGGGGATGTTGACAAGTGCATAATGCATGGACAGCACAGATAATGCACTGTACGTACATGAGATTTATTATTTCCGTGTTAATTTTTAATTGTCGTCTTCGGTTCTCTGCCAGGCCTTTTGTTTTCCTTGCCTCCACTACCTCGCACAAAGCCCTGCATGTATCTTTAAGAAAATTAATTGTTTCAGCAATTAACAGGAAAATGCACCTCAGAGGAAACACTTCATAATCGATCTGTTTCCAGGTACAATATTTGCCACTCAGGAATAGATTAATTGCATTGAAAATTATATCAGCTAATTATTTCCTCTCCAATATGAGATTAAATGGAAGAGTCTAATAAACTGAAAGTGAAGAAGTTCCACTCAGCACTTCACAGTGAAAGGTCCTGTAGCCCACAGCCCTGATTTCAAGGATTCTGCTGGTCCTGTGACCAGAGACTTGCTGAAGGCGCAGTTCTGGCCCATTTATCTCCAGGTGCCACCACTCTGTGCCACACAGGTCGTTCTTGGTGTGCCAGCCCCCAGCCAGGGGTGAGAGCACACCTGGCCAGTGCTGCCACACGCACACCTGTGGAGGTGCTGGGGCATTCAGGGGGAGCTGGAACAGGAGGCACAGAGGGGTCAGAAACAGGGGATTGGTTTCACAGCTGGTTTCAGCAGCAGGCACTGCAGAGCTGTCCTGTTCCACTGACTCCATGCTGGAGCTCACGGAACTGGGATTTAAGAAAGCTCCCAGTAAACAAAGACCTCTAGAAAAGATCGTATCTTGTCAACATTGACGGTATTTTCAAGTATTCCAGCTAAAGCTGAGAAAAAGGCAGGCAGGCACTCCTGCAAAATGCCAGGGAAAATCTGTCTCAGGAATGGCTGGAGACAGTGGCCATCCATTCAGTGAATTGCACATTTGAATATCAGCTTCAGGTAACCCCTGGAAGCAAGAATAACACTGGCACATCCGCATAATTGCAGGTGATCCCTCAACTCCCACCCCAACAGTGAATTCCAGCCCCACAGTGCATACGCTCCGTGCCATGGCCCACGTTCCCAGGGACTGTGACTGCTCACCCTGCCCAGCCCAGGCCGGGCTCACACCACGGGCACCGCAGCAGGGCTGGCTGACACTCAGATCTCCAGGTACACCAAATACAAACCCATATTTATCCCTGAGACACGAAGAACTCTCAGGGCTCCCGAGCACCAGAGGGAACAGAAGCTGGAGTGGCTCCCGTGCTTTTCCAGAGAATCACGCAGCAGCCACGCTTCCCTCCCTGGCTCTGTCTCTCCACAGATGATGCAGCCTGGATCTCCACTCCTACACACTCTAAAATGCACTTCTGTCCAGGTTCTTACATAACATTTTCTCTGTGCACTCCTCTGCTCGGATTCAGTGTCACACTCTCGTACACAGCACACACGATTCATAATTTACAGTGAGGATGGATTTCAAACTGAGAGCTCCCAGCCCTAGCAGAGATGCAAATGCAAAGCGTATTGCACATTACATCAGCTCCAGATCACACTACAGATTTACACCCCAGACTACACCTTGGGCTGGGAAGCATTTGCCAGGCTGGAGTGTGTTGGGAGAGGTGGAGGCACTCCCCTGAGGGGGAGGAATGCATCACATTGCACACTCCTTTCAGGGAACCCAGAATATCCAGGGAGCACACAGACAGCTCTGCATGGAATCCCACAGCTCAGATCCCTGTCCTGCTCCCAGGTTTTACACGCAGACGTGGCTGTGTCAGAACCAATGACACCCACAAAGTAAAGGCATCCTCTTATCCCAACATCCAAATCTTTTATTGGCACGGGAGCCAACAGAAATGTCCAAAAGAGATCTAAGACACGCTAGCAACTCCAGAGAACTGTGCCACTGCTGGATCTATACAATAACAGTTGAAGCCATAAAATAATGCAAATGCCCAGTGAACTTCAGCCTTGTACTTGCAGTTGGAATTTATTTAGGTTTGGTTTTACAGTTTACATGGATGCCAGACTGTGTTACATAACTCCATTAACCTTCTGGCCCACACTTTGTCGTGTGTTGATTTAAATGTGGCAGATTTAATGATTTTTTCATCCCAAACATGGGAATTCCCATGTCTCGATGGCAACAGGCGTATTTTTAGCCTCAGCTCATATTTTAAGTCATCCACTCAACTTTCCAATTCTCTCAGTAATTAGTATTACTTCTTCCAAGATTTCCTCCAAGGGGAAAAAAAAATCAACAGCACCATTAGAGATATTTTCACAAGGCACACTTCTGCATTTAATATTAGATTTTTAATAGACAGGAGATTACTCACTTGCTGTCTCTTTTGTAATAGAAAGCAAACTGGTTTTGTCCCACTGGAATTGTTATTTCGAGCCTCTGGGCTACTAAAGGTTTAAGAACTACAGTGCTAAGTACCACAAACACAGAGCAAGCATAACGATGATGAATCCTGAAGGTTCTTAAGGGAAATCATTCCTTCTCAAGTCTAAAATTATATTTATTACACTGGGTACCACCCGTGTAAAAATACAGACACTAAATAGGAATGAGGTTATCCAGACCATTGGAAATACCCTTTAGCTCCTTCAACACCAGACACCAAGAGGGGCCTCTGCTGTACAAGGGGGTGACAGAAACACCCACAGAACACCCGCACATCGCCCAAGGAGAGAGGACAGAATTCCCAGCATATCCATGAACTCTCTGCCTTTCCTGGAACCCACTTGTGTCAGCAGGCTCCTTCACCTTAGACTGTTTCCCTCCAACGATTTGATTCCCAGTTCTTCATGCCAAGAACTCTCAGTGGAAGGGGATTAAGCCCCTGCCATTATTTACTGTTTGCAGATCAGTTAACTGAAGAGCTGCAGCACCTTCAGAGGATTCCCTGACAACTCCTGTTAGCAAAGCCATGCTCCCACTGTGCTGCAGAACCTCACTGCACCCACAGGACTGGGGGTGACCCCGAGAGAAGAGCCCCATCACCAGCACACCACAGGCAGCTGTGTGTCCTGAGAACCCCCTGAAATGCCAAAAACGAAACTCTGACTGCTCCCATGTGAGCACTGGGACATGGTCCCTCGTTAGGTGAGCCCAGGAATCACCAGAATTGCTCCCAGGACTGCTCAGGTGCACCCAGAGCTCTGAGCCATCCCAGTGGCTGCTGGTGAGGCCAGCACAGCTCTCCTCGAGCTCCTGGCTGAGCTCCTGGGCAAGGGAATGTCGAGTCCCTGCTATAGGCTCCATTTTTGTATCATTTGGGAGCCCCATATGTGAAGCCACCCATGGATCCCTGCTTTCCATGATTATTTTTATATGTTAAATAAAAGCCACTAAGATTTAATCCAAAAATACAAAGGGGATAACGTGCTTTCAGATGAACTGAGCCAGGAAATGAAATCCATCCCTCCTCACAAGCACACTTGCTGCAGCCAGAACTCCTTCTGTTCCAAGCTGTGCCCTGAGGCCCCAGCTGGCTGGCTGGGAGAGGTTACCCCCATGCTGCCATATGGGAACGTGGAACGGCTCCAGCTCACGTTGGGAATCGTTTTCCCAGGTTGTCTGCAGCTGTGGCATTACACAGAACACAGAATCTCCTCCCAGGGTTTCTGGATATGCAGGGGAGGACTCCAGAGCTGTGCTGGAGATGGGGACAGCCAGGGACTGGCCACTGGCCTGAGACCAGCTGGGCCCAGAGGACACCAGCCTGCAGCCACCAGTGTCTGTCACCATTCCCTGGGCTCTCTGCCCACCTGGAACGGGCTGCCACAAAAGCAGAGCCACGCAGAATAATGACCAAGATAAACCAGACCTCCTGCAAACCCCTCTGAAATGAGCAGGACATGGTTACCAGTTCCTGTATCAGCCCATAAATGGCACCATCACTGGCACACAGCTGTGGGAGCTGACAGCTCCAGCTGCCCCGGGGGTGTGGAGAGCCAGCACAGCTCCCACAGCCACCCCAGCTCTGCTCTGAGAATTCCAGTCCCCACATCTGCAGATTCTGGGCACCACTTAACAGATACGNCTGGCCTGAGGCCAGCTGGGCCCTGAGGACACCAGCCTGCAGCCACCAGTGTCTGTCACCATTCCCTGGGCTCTCTGCCCACCTGGAACGGGCTGCCACAAAAGCAGAGCCACGCAGAATAATGACCAAGATAAACCAGACCTCCTGCAAACCCCTCTGAAATGAGCAGGACATGGTTACCAGTTCCTGTATCAGCCCATAAGTGACACCATCACTGGCACACAGGACATGGTTACCAGTTCCTGTATCAGCCCATAAATGGCACCATCACTGGCACACAGGACATCCTTATCAGTTCCTGTATCAGCCCATAAGTGACACCATCACTGGCACACAGGACACGGTTACCAGTTCCTGTATCAGCCCATAAGTGACACCATCACTGGCACACAGGACACGGTTATCAGTTCCTGTATCAGCCCATAAGTGACACCATCACTGGCACACAGCTGTGGGAGCTGACAGCTCCAGCTGCCCCGGGGGTGTGGGGAGCCAGCACAGCTCCCACAGCCACCCCAGCTCTGCTCCCAGAATCCCAGTCCCCACATCTGCAGGCTTCGGGGCACCACTGAAAATATATTCATATTTCAAAAGGATAATCCCTGAATGAGGGAATTTAGTTTTTTTAATTCAAAAGACAGTGCTAATTGTCACCTCTCCCACCTCCAGCAGCATCTCGCTCAAAACCCAAGAACAGGAAGAGCCTTGCTCCCTAAGGAGACCCCAAAATTCAGCTGAGACTGAAGGGAATCATCCTGGCAGTGACAGCTGAAGTTCCCTGTGCTGCCTCCTTCACACGAATGTCAGAGACAGAGGGAGGCCCCCTCTAAGGTGCCAAAGGCCATCTCCAGGCCTTTGAAGTGCTTTCTGCAATTTTTGTTTTTAAATGAGTGAGTCTTAAACAAAAAGGTGGAAAAGTTGGCTAGTAATGCTTTTATCTAATAATTGGTCATTATTTCATCTCTTTCCTTTTGATTTGATTCAGGACGATAACCATTAATGTTTTTTCAGCACATGATTTCAAGAAAGATTCTGCATTCCCTGCTAAATAAAACAGTTTTCTTTTTAAGAAAACGGAAAAAGTGGGTCAGTGTGTAAAATAATAATGCACTGAGGCTTGGTTCATACAAATTTATTTTGCCTCAATATCTCAAGGGGTTCTCTCTCTGAGGGCACATTTAAGCTTTAAAATGAGAAATAGAAGTTTGTGACTAATTGCCTTCAAACAGAGCAATGTAAACATGACTTCTGAGATGTTCAGCACTTTCACATCATCACAGCACATAAACTCTTGGAAGCCTGGAGCTTCCAAATAACACAGGAAGGAAACAGAAGAACCCAAACTGTACATAGCATGAAACTCTAAAAGCACCCAGGGTAACTGTGTTCACAGCTGATCATTACCCACGTGCCTCAGGAGTACAAATGGAGTTAAACTCTGCTTTCCAGAATTAAATTAACACACTTTATCTGCCCTACAATGGATATCTTAACAAATTACATCAGCACCAACAATGTTGGGTGAACAGACAATTTTTTAGGGCTGAATAATTATTCTCAGAAAGCAATTTTGGAACTACATGGAAGTGTCACCTTTCTCCCTTCCCTCCTGTTTCCCTCAATAATAAAACCAGGATTAAAAAATGAACAGGAGAAATCTTCTTTGCTCAGAATTCACATGAACAAATAATGTATCAGGTCACCCACTGGGCCTGCCCCTCTCTGGAAACATCTCTTGAGTATATTCTGTTCTGAAACTCTGATTTCTGCAATCCCTTCCTTGCTTTTATTTCATCACGACAGGGTGAAGTTCACGTGATTCCCACAGGACCTGATGTGACAGAATACACGGGAATTCTTTTGTTACATCATGCATTCTTTTGTCTCATGGAGCAGAATCTTTTCTTTCCAAGCAATAATAACTTCTAGGTGATAAAGTCATGTGAGCACATGGGAGCAAGGAAAAAAATTAATGGTGATCTAACCATTAAACTGCTTTTCTGAAGCATTTTGATGAACACCAGCAAGAGACAGAGTGTAATTATTGTGGCCATTAGGCTGTTATTTATGTTAAATTTGTTGCTCCTGTTGGCTTCGGAAGTGTTTTAGGACTACAGCACTCCTGGGAGTCCATCAGATGCACTGGCACGTGCAACAAGCAAGAGAATGAGGAAACAGCTCCCTGCATTTACACCAGGAAAACAAAATGTTAAATAACTGCATTAGGAAATTAGAGAAAGCAGGGCACTAAGGACAAGGGCATAAATGCAATAGAAAGAAAATATTGTGTAGGAAAACCAAAAGCAATGTTGCCATACATTTTCCTATCCCCTGTTATTATTTAATATCAAGGTAATTTCTTCAATTGTAAGTGTTAAGAAAATGAAGCACTGAAATACAGTACCATGAACAAAGGAGACCTGCAGGAATACATGAAGGATACAGCCTAGGAAATCCTGTCACTGTGTCCACATTCACAGACTGATTTATCACTTGTAGTTCAGACTGAAAATCAGTTTCTCTGACAGCAGCATCTGGTTTCAGGCAGCACAAACCAGCAACTCCTCCAGTGCCACAGAACTGAAGAGGAAAAGCATCACAACAAATGCTGGCCTTGTTACATTTCCAGAAAAAAGGAAAGGAAATTGCTGAGCAAACCTCATCCATTATAGAATTGAAACAGATTTGGAGATAAGGCAGGAAATGGTCATTAAGGTTCTAATCAAAGATGACCAAGCTTTGTCCATAATTACTTTGTGTTTGATTGAATCCATGGCTTCATTCTGCCACAAGCACAGAGAACAGGAATGGAGTGGGAATAACAAACATTTATACCCAAAAATATAAACACGAATAAAATACTGTAAGAGGATCATGGCACCTTTAGTGTCACATCAGAACATCCTGCCCGTGTCTCCACAGCAGCTCTGGATAGAGGGGAGTGCCATCCTAAATCTTCATCTTCAGCCACCCCAACAATTTCCCAGGCCCATCCCACCTGGCATCCTTCCAGCCCAGCAGCAGTCACAGGGCAGGAACAGTCAGCAACCCAGGTCTTTAACCTTTGGCCATTCCTCTTCTCAATCCCCACCAGCACAGCAGAGATGCCCCGTTTCAGGCACACTGAGAAACAGCACTAACCCAGGAAAACACTCTGGAAATGCAGCACTCCTTACCCTGCCCCTCCTGTTCCACTCACCTCGCCACACGAGGAATTCAGAAATACAAAATCAGCCAACTTCCGAAGGGCAGAAGTAAAGGACAGCACAGATGAGGGTGCATCCCCTGGCTCAGTCAATGTTTGAGGGTTTCCCAAGTCACATTTCTGAGCACTGTTCCATTCCCACCACACCGTTCTCTCTTTGCTTGTTTGGTCACCTGCTCGACAGGAGAGGGGTGGAAGATCGATGCCTCACAGGAGGAACAGCAGCGCCGTGCAGATGCTACAAGCAGTAAACCCATCTCATAATCTCCTGGGTCAGGACTCAGAGTGTTACAGAATTATTACTGCCTGAGAATGAAACCAGAAGAACTGGGGAGAACTTTCTAATTGCTTCCCCATTAATCTGGAACACTGTCGCAAGCCCGTAACGAGCGAGGCACCAGAACTTCAAATCGTATTTGACAGATGGGCTTAATTAGTTATTCTCAGACAGAACCATAATATTTGCTGTTAATATTCATCTGAAAACACCCTGCTGGCTGTGATAATATTTATATGTTAATCCTGTTAGGATAAGCTGCCGGTGCCAGAACCTCTCCAAACAAAGTGATGGATATATTTCAAATGCTGATAAGGAAAGGCTCTGGCATCCTGCTCCCGTTTGTCACTGGCACAAGTGCCTCCTTAATCCGTGAAATTACACTTGTCACACTGAGTTAGCTTTATTAACACTATTTTCTGATCCATGTAAAACTATCAGGAGCACAAAGGTACTGAATCTGCAGTTAATTAACGCTGCCACCTTTGCATCCGTGTGATCAGACCTCTGGTTTTCGGGAGAAATTAAAGAATATGCAAATAGAGTTTGTATAATTTCTAAATGAACTATGGAGGCAAGAAATTTGGTAAGGGACATCAATATTTAACTGTTACCCAGTGTGCCTATTTGGTGACATCAAACATGTCTAGATAAGGATGAAATTATTTCCCCAAACCTGCAGAGCACTCTCCCCATAAAATGCTTGATCTTGCTTCTTAAAATGCACAGCTAAACAGAGGGGAGTAAATTTAATGAGGAAAACAATATACTGGGTAATGCAGTGCAAATACTTTGCTCTTGTTTACGAAGAGTGAGGAAGAAGTTCTTGAAAGTGATAAAACCACCAAATCTCAGCTGGGAACTCGGTGGGACAAACCAAACCAGAATTTACAGGAGAGGTACACACACAGACCTCATCCTCACTGGATTTTCTTCCCAGTAAAATCTGTGTATGAGCTCGTATTTCTTTTAATAAACATCAAGCAGTGTTTATACTCAGCGTGGGCAAGCACACAGAATCCACAGCCACTGCGTGAGCCATGACACAATAATTTATTTTCTGTGTACCAGGGGTCATTCTAAAGGCTTGCTACTGAATGATGAATAGTGAAGGGGAGCTAAGTTGCCAAGATTCAATTCCCCCATGAGGCTGCTTTGTATTTTCCTGCTGAGGAAGAGAAATCAGGCAAATGCACTTCACAGGCCCAACAAGATAAAGTGTGATGGAAAGCTCATCGCTGAAAGAATCTTTGGTTTTGATCCAATGCCCATTTCAGTCACTGGAAATATTCATACTTTTCCCAGTGGCTTTGGAGGGGGATTTTAAGGAAGGTGACAGACTGTGCTCGGCAGTAGGAGGCTCCCACCTTGTCATGGAACAAATACACAAAAACACACAAAACACACATTTGTTCTTTGACCAGTGGCATTCAGTCAGGTACATGGCAATAAATGCTTTAGATCAGGAAAATTCAGGATGCTGCAGCACAGGAATTGTGTAGAATCTCAGTTATTACATGGAGAAAGTGTTTCCTGCCATGATTACCAAGGGAAGTTCTCCCCTTCCTCCTTTTTTCCATAAGTGCAGACTGAAGGAGACGAAAAGCAGACGAAACTCCCTAATTATTAGGTTCAGAGGGTATTTACTTAAAAATTATAAACCACATAAAAATCCCCAGAAACCGATCAGATTTTGTAACATCTCACTCGTGAACCACACAGGTAACGTGGGAAGTTTTCTAACAGCAATGCCAACCACGGAGCAAACGCAGTCAGGTCCTTGTGAATCTGCACTTGACTTGCAGTTCCAGAAGCAATGAGCAAGAAGCAGCAAATTCTATCAAAATGTATTCATTAAACCAAAGAGTTGTGATTAAAAAAGGAACATTCACCTGATAGATGAAGGCATTTTAAGACAGGTCAGTGTTGCAGAATGGGAATGGAAAATAGAAAATCTATTTCCTTCTGCAGATTAAAAATTCATATAAATCTCACCAACAACATCATCAACAACAACTCACAAACGATCAAAACAAAAAGGGGGGAAACCCCAAACAAATGAAGGAAAAAGGCATAACCCACCAAGAAAAGCCCAAGTAAAAGTAATAAACCAAACCAAAAAAGCCCCACCACAAACAGCCCTAGAACAACCCCCTGCTATAATGTCAGGCATCAAATAAACTGAAAAAAATTAAACTAGCCACAATCAAATTCTAAGATATGAAACGAGTTCTTCTAAATAATTTGTGACAGCACTATTTCCTGCTAGCTTTTACTTCTTTCTAGCACTAGGACCGAGCAGGATTTGCGTGGTGGACAGAGCACTGCAGTACAAAACAAAGCCACAGCTTTTCCAAAGCACTTCCACAGGCACTGCAGGAAAATGTATTAAAATCATGGCAAGATTTTTGGAAAGGACCAACACCCATTAATGGTGAAAAGCCAGGCTGCTGGCCATGACCCACCTGCTCTCGGGGGCAGCAGATCTCCTCTGGCACACCACGACGGCCGGCGCGTGCCTCCCGCTGCCGTCCGGGCTCTCCCTGACGTCCCACGAGTGGGGGCTGCTGGCTCTGACACCGAGAACGCTCACCCCCTTCTTCACCTTGGCCCTGGGAGAACAAGGAGATGTTTCAGCAATTAGACAGGAAATGTCAGCTCAGCCTGCTCCTCGTTCCTTCCCCAGGTTCTGGTGACGCCCCGCAGAAGATGCCACTGCTCACTGGGGGCTCAGCAGCAGGACAAGGAGGGGAGATGGGAGCACTCATTAAGAGTTCCAGATTTTGAAGAAATGATATCAAGGTAGAATCTGATTGAACGAATGGTAACTACAGCCTTAGCCAAGGCGAAATTGCAGGGTGGGTGTGTTCTCTCCTCAGTCCTGCTCCTCCATCACCCACACTGGGGCACCACTGGGCACCTCAAGGCTCTCTCCTGGCTACAAGTGACTGTACTGGAGCAGAAAGTACCAATTTTTGTCATAAAAGAAGTCAGGTTGGTGCTGGGGCTTACATCTGGAGTGAGAAGCCATTGCTAGGCCCCATGACAAGAAAAACCTACTCTTTTTCTCCCCCATCTTTGGGTTACTCAGAGATGACATCCCTTATCTTCGCTCCAATTTTCATCATCTTTCTGAGTCCACAACATTTTCTTTTACTACTGTTGGGTTTAACTGTCTTGTCAGCTCTGAACTTAGAGCACTTATTTTTAAAGATTCTTATTTTTTCTAAAGCAACTGATTTCTCTGGAGCTCTGTTTCCATGTGTGAGGTCAAACAACAGGAAAAGCCATGTGGCAAACTGGAGTGGCTCCTGCTGAGAGGAACTTGCTAGTTCTCATGTGCCAGCATAAGACTTCTTCTGGGTTTGCATGTTAAAAGAAGAACCAGAATAAAAACTAGAAATTATTAACCAGTAGTGGAGAACTTTGTATGGAGAGAGAGAGAGAGAGACTTTCAAATATCTGTTTCAATCCCTCTTATCAGGTGTTGCATTCTTTAATTCTCTCTCTCTCTAACTCAACATGTACCTCAGGGCACTACTGAATAACCCCCACAGGTGTAAACATAAAATATAATATAAAATATAATGCTGGCCAGATTACTGAATTAGGAGTCCCTGCTGGTAACTTCTGGTTCCTGAATGTGTTTATAAGAAATCCATTGTGGTCAAGCCTCATCTGTGAGGTGTCAGGAAATGACAGTTTAATCGTATTTGCTTAAAATCTCATACACCAAATCCATTCAGTGCTATGGCAAGTGCTCAGTTCCGGGCAGAAACCCCACAAAGGGACGTGAGCTTTTTGTCTGAGCAGCTGCTGCCACGCAGAGCTGCAAACAGCAGTGGAACCAGCGCTGTCAGCTCTGCCCCTGCACCAAACTGCTCAGGAAGTCTTTGGAGGACAAGATCCACGCAGATGTTTTCAGAATAAAAAGCCAAAGGATTCCGTCCACCGTCTTGAACAAAAAGGATTATATCTCATTTCCTCTGCCACTAACTCAATAGCAGTGGCTGCAATTTCCTTGGCACACCTGGAAGAATAAACACAAGAAGGCTGCCAAGTTTTGTGCAAGTTCTCCTACGCTAATTTCTCAAAATGCATTTCAAGCAGGTGGAGTTATTGCTGCTCGAGCAGACGTCCCTCAGGACAAGAGACCAGTGGTCAAAGGAGAGTGGAAGTTAAACTCCATCCCTGATGTCTCCGAGAGGGAGGTACCAAAGGCCACACAGCTCGTGCCTGTAGCTGTTCCTAGTGCCTGGCACCGGCCCGGCCTTCCTGCTCCTCCTCAGGGAAGGAAAACTGCTGGGCATCAGCCAAGGCCAGTGCTGGAGAGAGGAGGAAAGAGAGGCCATAAACATTTCAGTCATGGCTTGGGGTTGTTGTTTCTTTTCCAGCAAGGAGCCTATCCAGCTGAACGCCTTGCTGGCTGTTATTTACCTCTGCACCACTGCTCCCAGCACAGCACAGCAGTTATCAGTTATCAGTTATCAGTTATCAGTTATCAGTTATCAGTTATCAGTTATCAGTTATCAGTTATCGAGGCTCCTGAGCGCCTCACCCTCGCGCCAAATCCATCATGGCAAACAAAGCCCCTGGGAGCCCACAGTCCCTGGAAACTCGTCACTGCTGACAGGGTACAAATCAAGGGAAGGGAGAAGCAAAAAAAAAAACCACAGAAGGAACTCCCAGAATCAATCCATCACAACTGAAATCGAGGAAATGCATTACCTAAGTGCATAAAGATAGTGATTCCCAATTCCATGCCACGACCCACTAAACACTGTGTTTACTGTGGTGCTGGAAGAGGCTGCAACTCCAATTAAAATGCAGGCGCTGTCCTCTCTCATTTATCCGAGTGTCTGGGTTAGCATCTCCCAGTCTCGGCAGGTTACAGCCAGTGAGCGCTCAGCGCTCAGCCCGTGTCACTCCCGCGGGCTGGGAAATTGTTCCTCAAGTGCTGGAGAAAGTGAACAGCTGGCTGCTGAGAAACCGCAGCGCTCCACACGCGTGCTGCTAAGTGCCACAGCAGAGTGTCACAGCGGAGTGTCACAGAGTGTCACAGAGTGCCACAGTGTCACAGAGTGTCACAGAGTGTCACAGAGTGTCACCGAGTGCCACAGAGTCACAGAGTGTCACAGAGTGTCACAGAGTGTCACAGTGTCACAGAGTGTCACAGAGGGTCACAGTGTCACAGAGGGACACAGAGTGTCACAGAGTGCCACAGAGTGTCACAGAGTGCCTGTCCCGAGAGCTGCGGGGATCGAACACACACAGCCCTGTCCCGAGAGAGGGGACAGGTGGGGATGGNGGCGCACACACAGCCCTGTCCCGAGAGAGGGGACAGGTGGGGATGGCACACACACAGCCCTGCCCCGAGAGAGGGGACAGGTGGGGATGGCACACACACAGCCCTGTCCCGAGAGAGGGGACAGGCAGGGACCGCACCCACACAGCCCTGCCCCGAGAGCCGCGGGCAGCGCAGCAGAGCCGGGCGTGGGCAGGGCACGGACACCCTGCCCGGGCTGGACACTGCCCCAGGCTGGACACTGCCCCCCAGGCTGGACACTGCCCCAGGCTGGACACTGCCCCAGGCCGGGCTCCCCTCCGCATCTCGCCCGCGAGGCTCCTGCGTGCAGCACACAGAATCCCACAGAATCCCACATCCCCCTCCGCAACGCGCCGTGCAAAACAAACAGGGAATCAACCCCTAAACAGCGCTAGATGAAGATGCTTTAGACCCGTGACACTGAAGTTAGTTTTTCATTACTGTAAGTGCTCAGGGCAAAGATCTGCGGGAACCTTTCACGGTCCTTCTGAGAAAGCGAGCTACTTGCGACATCAAAGGAGAGCAAGAAAAGGGAGGCTGTTAACAGCCTGCTACCGCTGGTTGTCATCTTGTCACCAGTGGCGACGAGAAGGTGGCAGATAAATCGTGTGCGGAGGGGAGCGTTTCTGAGAGCTCCCAGGCACCTCCCAGACATCGCAGTGGCCTCTGAATTGCCTTGTCACTGCCTCCCCCGAGCATTTCAGAAATAACCAGAAGGGGCTTCTATTTCTGTTTATCTCTAGTGTTTTTTCGTGCCCAGAGCCTGACCTTAACCCAGCGATGGACAGAGACAGAGCAGTGCAGGAGGGCTGCCTTCCCTTGCCTCCTTCGGGCAGCAGGGTAGGACAGGTGGGGAGAGGCTTTTCCCCCACCAGCCCATTTCAAACCAAAGAGAGGCAAAGTGGGAGCAGAAATGGACCTGACCACAGCTTTTTGTGGCATGAAACAAAGAAATCAGGTCAATTTTTACTCACTGGAAAGTCCAATGCACTCGTGTAAGCCAGCAGCAAGACTGTCCCTGCACAAAACCCTGCAGGTATCCACAGTGTGACCCTGAAAATGCCCAACATCTCATTGCCCAGAGCCCGTTCTTGCTGAGGACAACACCATGGGCTGCTCCTCACACAGGCTCCTTCCTTCCATCCCCTCTTGCTCCAGTAACAAATTGCTGCTCTCAGAGCTGGGAACATCTCGTCTGCACTCCTGGAGCCTGGACGGGCTGAAGGGCAAACCCAGCCACGCTGCAGACACCAGGCAGGAGTGACAGACCTCCTCAGGGTCCTCCTGAAGACCAGAATTAAATGTCACGGTTGGAAATCAGGTAATGTGGGGCCAGATGCTACCACGGGACCTAAAACCAAGGCAGCGACTGTGGCATGACTAAGCTGTAGCTGTGTTCACAGAATTCCCTGGGAGCTGTCTCTTGCTGGCAAGGAAGTGCAGAATGATCCGTGTTAATGCTCGGAGGACATTAACTGCAGACACCCTCTGCAGGATCTGAGGTCATTCTGGAGCTCGATGTTGCTTAAATGAGGCCGTTCTGACACCAGAACGCTTCAGCCTGACATTTCCATCCTGATGTTTCACACAACCTCCTCCCCTCCCTGAGGCCTCTGTGCTCAAAGAATCACATTCAAATACACGAAAATACCAGGGAACGATGGAAAACAGCAACAGATTTTCTGGCTTTACTTCAGGACAGGATTTCTTTTAAATTTTGGAGTACCGGAATTGAAGGCAACGTAGGAAAGGCAGGTTTGTGAATGCCAGAAAAGCTGGTAAGCTCCTGAACAGCACTGGAATGGGAATGAAGAATGTCAGAGAGCTCACCAGACTCAACGCCAGTCAGAGGGTGAAGCATGAAGCCCAGGTTCCCAGTGCAAACAAAGCCCAGAGGTAATCCAATGCTCTTTGTCTTTCCACTCTCCCTCGAAAACCAACCTTGGGCCAAAATCCACACCCATCTGAGGAGCCCCCAGCAGAACAGACCAGATTCACCATTCCACAGCACGAGCAGGGCTGGCTGGAATTCCTGTTCCCAGCATCTCCATTCCCAGTTTTATGTACAGCATTAGGGTGATGCTAAATTTATGCACTTTAGGCCATATTCTTCTTCTGCCTCCCTCTGCAGTTCCGTTGCTTTTTATGGCTGAAGCTAATACAGGACAGAATTTGAGCCTGAAAGAGGCTCTTTGAACATCAGTCAGAAATAAAACGTGTCTGTCATTGAGAAAACAGGCACAACTCAGCCTGGTTTTGTTAGACTCAAGGCATATTTGCTGTGAGCAGATGAGAACCAAGAGTACAAAGGCTCTCAGGATCTGTATCTATCATGAACCCCTGAAGGAATTTAGACCATTAAACCCAAAAATTATTTCCCCATCAGGAACAAGCCTTTGTAGTTGAAACTCTTTTCCATGGAAGAAAGTGTATTTGAGAAGGGCCCGTTTAAACCAACTGTTCTAGACCTGGCTGAAGTGAATTGCACCTTCCTCAGCTCAGCAGGAGAGGCAGATCAGAACAATCAGGTCATGTAGTGAGACACTCCACACCAACCATCTGAATGTCTGGGTTTAATTCCATAATTAACTCTGGCATGGTTTATAAAAGGTAGGGTTTGGATGCTGTGATTTCATGTGCAGAGCTGGCTCCTGCAAGGCTTTTTTTGTTCTGTTCTCCCCGTTGAATACTCGATGTACAAACCAGTGTTGTCAGTTGTTTTCAGAGAAGATGCCTCGAAGTTTCTTCAGATTACTCTAATAGTTCCACTGATTGAAAATCCACAGCAGAAGAGAATGGGGAGTCCCTGAGATACTGATGGAGTTGGAATAATTTATGGAGAGCGGTCTAGCACAACAGAAGCTATTTAAAGCTGTATGATATACCCACAAACTCTTATTAAGGTCTGTGGTTTTCAGCCCTGTGAGACAGAAACCAGTTATCATTATGCATCACCATGAAAGCAGATTAAAATTAAATCAATCTGTTTATCTATGGGTTTGCAATGCAGCTTTTCCAAAGCAGAACACATTCCCCATCTAATTAACATTTCAGGAGGAAAACCCATTCCACACAGACTCTAAGCCACCCTCATTCAAATGGAGATATTACAAAAACATAGCCCAGGTGGATTTATAGCAAAATTTAATTAGTGAAAGGGCACAAGACCTATTTAGGCTTCAGAAGTTGGATTGTGCATACCGGGAGTTAAATAAAATGGATTTCTCTGTAATTTGTACCTCATGGGCTGCCAAAAACTGCCTGCTGTGCTTGGAGGTTGTGTGTGCACACAGGTGCAGGTGTCTGCATACATGCACACACGTCCAGATTTTATTCCTGTGCCTTTCAAACACAAAGTCCTTGTTAAAAACGTGTTTTGCAAGATGTAAAACACACGAGTCTCTGGAGAGCCAAAGGGAAAGGATGCCTACAAATCGATTTCAAGCAGAAACAAATACAGAGTCTGCAGCTCTGACCTCTATTTCCTCACCACACAAGGCATCAGAGGGAAACCTCAGTGGGAAGCAGAGTTAGATCTTTTTTCCAGAAGGACCCTGGATTAGATGGAGCTCAGGAAGCTCCAGCAGAGATACTCAGGCTCAGAACAGAACGTGTCCCTCCAGCAGGAGTCACCTGGGGACTCCCAGTGTGGCAGAAAGGTCAGAAATGGGTTTTTCACAGACCTGCCCCATGCCCACAGCCTGGCTGGTGCCCCCTCCACCTCTGGGCTGTTCAGGATGCTGGGGCAGTGAGGAGGAGGAGGAGGAGGAGGAGGAGGAGATCTCCCCCAGCCCCTTCCCCTGCAGGACGGAGCGCTGGGCACCACGGAGTGACCAGCCTGAGCAGGACAAAGCATTTCTGTATTCAAGGCTGTGCAGGAAGGTGTGTGCTTACAAAAATGAAAGGCAAAGATAAACAGTGCTGCCTGCTGATTTGAAGTGGTTGGGAGCCCCGTGGACTGCTTCAAACTACTGTTTCCAAAAAAAATGCAAAAAATATTATGTAGGGTCTGAAATCTTTCTAAATTGCTTGTAAGAAAGCAAACAATGCAGCACATCCCTTTCATTCCAGGCCAAACAGCAGCAAGGCTGCTCACAGCACAGCTTGTGCAACCAGCAATTTTTTAAAATTAGGCTTAGATTTAAGAAAAGGCAGGAAAAACAAAGCTCTGTGCTGGGAAACAAAGTGCCATCTGCCCCAATTCACAGGTGAAAAACATATTATGAAACAGTTCCCACAGCAGGAGCAGCAAGGGGCTGGAGCTGGTGCTGGACAGCCCCGAGAGGAGAGCAGTGATGGATCACCCAGTCCTCTGCTGCAGATGGAGCAGGAGAGAGAGGAGCATAACAGAACATTTCCCAAGAGCTGCAGGGACGTTTCTCTCTGTGTTTATGTGTACACAGACACATTTCTGCTGAGAGGGAGAGCAACAAGTGGGGGAGTTCTGATTCACTTCAACTGGCTGAGAACATTGAGCACGGAACAAAGGAGAAAAAACTGGCAAATTGTGCAGCACGAGTCTTCCAGCACAAACAGCTGCAGCAGCAGGAGCAGACCTTTATATTCTCTGTACAGACCCAGGAGCACTGGGGCTGGTAAAAGCAATCCCTTGGCTGTATCTCCAGGGCAGTGCCTGGCACAGGGCCTCTTGCTTTGAAGTCACACAATAGGAGACAATTTTTTGAGGGATGCAGATACTCCTTCAGAGCCATGACCTGGCCAATGACCTTTTGACAAGACTTGAATGGAGGGATGCTGTCAGCAATCCAAACCACAGGAATTTTGACTCAGCAAGCAGCCACCACCCAAGCTCCCCCAGCTGCCCGATGCTCAGTGACAAGGAGTGTGCATCCTAAAGTAAATGCTTCCAGGCTGAGGCTAAAACGTATCAGCAACCACAAATAACATCAAGAAGCTCCAGAACTGTTCCTGTCCTCCCCTGGAGGGACGGAGCCCAACAAATGCTCTGTGAGCCTCCCAGGGCAGGCGCAGCCCCTGCAGCCCCAGGGCCCCACACTGACGCTGCCATCCCAGACCTGCTCAGGGACCCCTGCAAGCTCCGAGCGCTCCTGGTGAACAGCCTGGTGCTGGAGCTGACCTGGAAAACGTTCTTTACTGACATGTTCATTCCAAGCTCCAGCAGCAGGGCAGTTCTGAGGGATTTCCAAGTCACATCCTGATGCAGAACGAGGCAGCAGCACCGAGAGCGGGGGAACACGGCTCCCAGCACTAACAGGGAGCCATCAGCACACACCAGCCAGCTCTGTTCCCTAGCAACTCCTCACAGCTGCAGATAAAATCATCTTCTGGACATCACAGAAACTGTGAACACTTAGCTCTCCTTCCCAGGAGTTCTCCCATGCAGTGCTGCTCCCTGCAGGAGCTGACACAGAGCCATGGACAGAAAATGGAATTTACATTCGCCTGGCCAAAGCCTGGGCAGGCCCACGGGTCCGTGTGAGCTGTGCCTGCCCTTCACTCGGTGACATGGATGTCAGAGCTTCACACAACGGCAGCTGGGCCACAGAAATCCAGCACATAACAGTCTCTGCTGCAAAAACCTGACCCTGCACAGGCTTTTTGGCAAAGGCGCTTCTCCCTCCTGGGAGCACTCCACTGGTTCCTGGTGACTTTACTTAAGGTTTACAGATCAGCTCTGCAGTAAAGAAAATGGAAAGGAGGTGTATAAATAAAGGGTGCAGATTCTTCAATGGAGAAAAAAGCCTGCGTTGCTCCAAAGAGTTGCTGTTGGCATAAAATAGATATTCAGTGAGCAATTCAAATAGGAATCTTTGTTCTACACATAAAACCCAGGCTGAATGCTATACCTCTGTGGTGACACATTTAACCACCTTCCTGTCATCTGCACGAGTGGCTACCAAAGCAACATTTGCTAAAGAGCAGCAAGGAGTTCTGCTGCAGGCAAAGCCTAACAGCTCAGTGAAGCCACTGATGCAGAAGGGAGTTCAATTAATACAGAAACGACACTGCTCAAAATTATTCTGTGCCCTTAATGTAGGGTACACGCGGTGTTGTCAGGATCCAGCTGCAGCAGTTAACTCCAGTGCATGTCAGAGCCCAGTTGTGGTTATGATTTTAATCTTGGAAGAGCTATAGAAAGGCACAGAAAAAGGCTTGGCTGATCCAAGCAAGCAGAAGAGATCCCTTGGAACGACACAAAACCCTCCCTGCTGATTGCTCTCCAAGACAGAGCGACTGTGCAGGAGCACAAAGGCAGCTGGTAATCCTCTCCACATAGAAATCCTGGAAAAATAATAATTACGTCTCCTCTCAGCCTCAAACTTCATGCATTCCCTTGGACTGCTTTATTCTATTTGTGCATTCCAGTGCAAGAAAGATGAGAAGGAGTGAGAGACTTCTTGTCACAGCACACAATTGTCCTTCCAACCCTACTGGGGGATTCCAGCGGGTGAGGACACCCCTGTCCTTCACCAGTGGTCACACTTAAACACCATGAAACAGAATATGGGAACTTAAAACATGGGCTGAGCCAGAATCCCAGTGCCCATGAGGTTTTTCTTCTCTTTTGTATTAAAACCTTGTAGCCTTGGACACCAGGTTTAATGCGTCAAATTTTTATGCACCAATTTGCTCTGTTGAAAAGAGAGGGTTTAAAAAGTTTTAATGAGCAGATACTCAGGAATGTTACTTGTGGCAAGGACTGACATTTTTACTTCTGCAGCATAAGCCCAGTTGCAATCAGCCAAAAACATTAACAGTCTAAATCATTTGCTCCTTTTGAAGATTCTCTAGGAAGAAGTGACCAGCAGCCAGCTGGTTTTGAAAGGAAAAAGGTTGTACCCCTGGCTGCCAGCTGGTAGGACAAAATCCACTGCAGAATAAAAGCTGTTTTAGCAGGCAACTGAAACATCAACACAGTGGCTGGATGATGAAGTGCTGAGAGTGATGAAACACGAGGCTGAAGAAACCCTGATGGAGAGAGAAAAACTGCCGAAAAGGAGACCAGGAAAATAACTTCAATCGTAAATTTATCAAACATTGACTTTCCCCTCATTCTTCATACTCCAAGAAATGTGAGCCACAGTTTCAGGAATCCCCACGCTCCTGTTAGACAGCCAGGACTTTACAGCTCAGCACAGCACATCCAGCTGGGGAAACCTGTACGGTTATGGAGGAGGAATTTAACTCTGCCTGGGGATTGAGGCATCGCACAGGCTGGCAGGATACAATCCCTGTGGGTGTTCTGACAACGGGGTTAAAACTCACAATACTGACACACCTACAAAACCTAGTTGGGCTTTCTAATACAACAGACAGCAGCTAACACCACGCTGGTGTGGCTACCAGCAGCACTCTCACCTTTTAGACTGTTTCAGTGGGTTTGGGGTTTTTAATGAGTTTGAGACAGGGAAAAGGCAGACATCTGCTTCATAAAGAACATTTTCCCAGCTGTAGCTGGAATTTCTCCCGCACGAAATGTGCGCACAGTGCTGTTACTCTGAAAATCACTGCTTTATTCCCAAACTGCAGAGAGGTAAAGGATGAATCAACAAACACGGAAACAAAGAATTCAGCCCCCAGCTCCTGGTGAAATTGGCACTTGGGAGCGTTTTGCACGCTGATTCCTCAGCCAGGAGCTCCCTTTGGAGCCCCGTCGTGAGCCCACAGCGAAGGCAGCTCCATGTGCATCACACGGGGTTTGGGCAGTGGCCTGGGCTGGAGGCACTGCACAGAGACCTCAATGAAACCAGGGCCCCCTCACAGAGACCCCAATGAAACCACAGCCCCATCACTGCCAGCCCCATCACAGAGACCCCAATGAAAGCACAGCCCCATCACAGAGACCCCAATGAAACCAGGGCCCCATCACTGCCAGCCCCTGCACACAGACCCCAATTTAACCACGGCCCCATCACACAGGCCCCAATTTAACCACCGCCCCCTCACCAGCCCCTGCACACAGACCCCAATTTAACCACGGCCCCATCACACAGGCCCCAATTTAACCACGGCCCCATCACACAGGCCCCAATTTAACCACGGCCCCATCACAGAGACCCCAATTTAACCACGGCCCCCCCACCCCAGCCCCACCAAGCACACACTGCTGACACGCCACACGTTTGCACAGCCAGGAGCAGGAACCAGCCACAGGAACAGCCAGCCCAGCCCCGGGGCTGCGGGGACTGACAGCTCACTGAGGTGTTTAAATCCACTCGCTATCAGCGCTGGGGTGGGCGGAAAGAGCCCCGAGGCCGGGGACCCCAAGGGGACAAGGCAGAGCTGCAGAAGGTCAGCGTGGGGCTGGGGAACAAAGATGTTTCAGCACAGGCTGTAATAAATTGAAATAAGCAAGCGTCAGTCTCCTGTGTGTGGCTACAAAGGTTCTCGTGGAACTGTCTTTGTCAGGAAATACAGAAAAACAGTGTAATAAATGTTATTCAAAACCCCCAGCCTTTCTCGTTGGCTGTAGTGCTGGCTGCTGATAAGAGACTGATGAAAAATCTCTGGTTTTCTGTCAACGTATTGCTTTCACTTAAGAGACAGAAAACAAATGTATTAAAAAGGAAAGATGCCAGGGATAAGTATTTTAGTAATCTCAGTCACAAACCTGTCGTATTACAAGGATTACAGTCCATTAGGATTGTACAAAATCCGAGGCAAAGCTTGTAATTCAGCCGTATCTCGGTGACAAAAACCTCCTAATGTGTTTTAGGAATTCCTATTTGCTCATATTGAAAACATCCTTGAGAGCTACTTGTAACAGGGCTAGCTTGGGAAAAAACAGCTTAAACCCACCAGTCCCTGAAGTCTCCTCCTGCTCTCTGCCCAGTCCCTGGGGATGGGCAGGGTGGGAGCAGCTTCCTCTGGAAGGATTTTGGTGACACCTCCCGCTCCTCCTTTGGGCAGCTCCTCGCCCAGGGGCTGGGAGCAGGGGTGGGTGCTGGCTGCAGAGCAGCTGCCAGGGCCACCCTGGGCCACCCGTGCCAGGCCTGGCACCCAGCAGGGCCTGAGCCAGAGCCATCCAGGCTTATCTGCAACAGCAGCAGCCCCGCAGTTACGAGGGGCAATAAATCGGCCCCAAGGTTTCCTGCTAAATAAAGAAATTCCTCCTCTTCCAAAAATATCCCCCTGGTAGCCTGGGAGTGACTGCTAGGGGAGATTTACTAAAATGGTACACACTGAAAAAGAAAAATAAAAAAAAATAAATCTGGCAGGCCCTCCTGAAGGCTGATTTGAAGACCTTCCCTGCAGGAAGCTGAGTTTCTGACAGAGCTATGGCTGTGCATGTGGATGCTCCATTTAGTTAACCACTAATTAACTTTCATTCCACCTGGCTGAGAAAACCCCTCTGAGGGGAGAGGCCGTGGCCAGCACTGGGGAGTCCAGCACCAGGCAGGGCTGCAGGAAATCCTCCCTGTGCCAGCAGCCAGGCAGCAGCTCTGGCAGGTACAGCTGGAGTGAAGTACCTGAGGTCAAATGTTCATTGAGTTTGTCCTTGAAGCTGAGCAAAGTTAGACTGGAATGTGGAAACTGGGTCACCGGGTGTGATAGCCCTTATCAGAGGCATTATCATGTTTGGTTCTGCACTGACTGATCAGTGCCATGGCACTGCCCGCAGATGTGCTCTGCTCAGAACAGGGAATTAATTAAAACTGAAGCTAACTGCTGCTGATCGTGGTGATGCAGGAAAAGACCTGCTGGAAAATGAGGATGGATAAATGCAACATTAGACAAAACAGAAATTTATAGCAAAATACCATTTAAAGAAACAGAATGCGATTTGAAAGAAGACTTTAGCTCATTATTTCAATAATTCATATGTCTCTTGTGAAGTTAAAAGGAAACCTGGTTTTCAAAATGTTATTTGCAGCACGTACTCAAACTAATGACAATGCAGCAATATGGGAGCCACATTTTCAAATGTTCATTTATTTCCCAACACAGCTGCAAAGTGTGCCCATTTAGCCCATGATACAATAGGATATTTTGGTTCTGAATAATTGGACTTGAGCAAACAAGAGAGTCGAAGGGGAAAAAACAGGACTAAGAATTCCGAATTTCCCAGATTTTCCCCATGTTCAGAGACTGAGGACATGCACTGCCATGACTGGCACAGAAGGAGGTGTCATTTCCCACCTGGCTGCTGCACCATTTCCCTCTCCCCCAGGCTGTATTAGGATTCGAGGCAATCACTTCTTCTGGCTTAATAGCTTCAGTTTTCAGCTCCAAAGGAATACAGAGCAATTCTGACAGGTACTGAAGTCCAATTTATTGGACTTGAAATATATACATTTGTCTTCTCTCTCTGTTGATGTCTGGTTTTTGACTTCAAGCCAGCCTTTCCCCGGGATCCACAAAGATTTCGTGGTCACTTGCTGGGCTCTGTCTGGCAGCTGGCCAGGTTTTAATTCCCCCAATCAGCTGGTAACATCCTCCACAGATTAAAAGATTGTGGCACAGGTACCCAGCCTCTGCTTCTACGCTGGCCAAGCCAAAGAGAAGCCCAACATCAGAAAAACTTGCTCCTGTTTCACCCTGTAAGAAACACTGATTGCCAATAAGAGGGGAAAAAAGAGACAGGTACATCAAACAATTTCCTCTCCATCTCAGACCCTTAAGCTGTAATTATTGTGAGGGAAGGGCAATGCATCTCTCAAGGATTTGGAATGGTGCCTCCTCTGCAGCATCAGGGACAGATCTGCCTCTGCAGGGCTGTTCTCTGCACACCCCCGGGGTATGAATGGCCCGGCTGAGTTTACAGCAGCAATAAAGAACAGACTTCCAAACTGAGCGGGGACTGATGTACACAGCAGAGTGAAAAATAAACACACTAAAGCTGCTACATAATTCTGTCAAGCATATGGTTAAGTTGTGATTTTATTTAGAAAACAGATTGTAAGAGTGAAGTGATGACAGCTGAGTCTATATTGGTCAGTCATAAATAAGAGAGGATTCTAATCGAGCTGGGCTTGTTACTGATCATATGCTGCCACACAGATTTGGTGAGAGCTAATCACTTAGAAAATAGAGCTTTTTAAACACATTTTGTACTGTGTTTAAAAACTCATTCTCAACTTTACATTGCTCAGTTGAAAAATCCATGATTGCTGCACCTAACTTTTAAGAGAGTGATGGGGGAGTTACATTTACAGGCTCAATTAGACTTTCCAGCTCCTTTTAGACAAAATGAATCCCTCTGGCATAGCAAAGAAACCCTGACAGGGAGCCCCGCACAGCTCCCAGCCTTCCCCCGCAGCAATTTTTGCAGAAGCATCCGTGAGTGGCTGCCAGAGCCTTTCCCTGCTGGGGCTGGCACGCCTGCCCCTCCCAGGCAGCGCCCCATGGATGTCCCTTCATCGCCCAGGGTCACGCTGAAGTGATGGCTGGGACTTTCCTTTTGTATTTCCAGAGCCAGGGAGAAATGTCACACCTCCTAGACTGTCACTCAGCCCCAGGTAGAACGCTGCAGTCCCAGAAATGTCTATGAAAACAAAATACAGCCTCTCTTTTCATACACCTCTCGTGGCTTCCAGGGGAGGAAACCTGCCTTGAAAGCAGCAGCTCTGCAGTTCCAGCACCCCTGACCCATCCCTGGAGCTTGGGCAGGCAGTGCCCTGGGACTCCATCCTGTGCTCCAGGAATGTGCTCGAGCTGGGGCTTGCTCCCCCAGGCTGAGCTCTGCAGTGGACCCAGCTCTGCCCAGTGTGAGCTCCGCTCAGTCCGGCCCAAACCTGCCCTGCAACCCCTGCCTGGGCTGCTCCTGCAGGAAGCCTTGGCTGGCACAGCACCTCTGAGCCCCCCTCTGCACTGGCACAGCACCTCTGAGNCCCCCTCTGCACTGGCACAGCATCTCTGAGCCCCCCTCTGCACTGGCACAGCACCTCTGAGCCCCCTCTGCACTGGCACAGCAACTCTGAGCCCCCCTCTTCTCTGGCACAGCACCTCTGAGCCCTGGCACAGCACCTCTGAGCCCCCTCTGCACTCTGCCCCTGCTCTTGGGACCCCAGCCCTGGGGGACAGCAGCTCATGATTCCCACTCACTGGGGAAGAATACCTACAGTTGAGAACAGCATTATCAGTGCACATCTGTGCCCTGCTGAAATACTTCAGCCCACAGAAGAGAAACCAAATCTCAAAAAATGGTGGCACAAGAGCAGCAGTCTCAGTGAAAACAAGCGTTATGGTACAGCAGGAACTGCTGCATTTGTTCCCAGGCCAGCTCAGGCCACTCCAGCTCATTGTCCCAAATGGCTTCAGCGTGGTGCACTCGGGGAGTGAGATGGGTCAGGTTCTACCTCGTGTGCTGCTGTTCCCTTACCTTTTTTCAGCTTTTATCATTGTTATCCAATTCTAGACTAACGAACCCGAGTTATTTTTCTTGCTTGTGTCCTTTCCCTACAGGATGGAGTTCAGGAGGGTCGTAAGCTGAAGGCTGTACCCCTCCTGTGCCAGCCACGGAGCCCTGCCAGCATTCCTGCCTGGGTGGCACACAGAGCATGGACAGCCTGGCACTGCTCCCACACGGGATGGATCAAAGCTGGAGTCAATCCTACATCTTGGTCATTAACCTGGCAATATTCCAGTTGGGATTCACGGGGATCTGAAAATGGAACAGATGCAGTGAGTGTGCTGCATTTCCTTGTTTGTCTCCTCTGTCAGAGCAGAAGAAGCTGCACTGGGATCTGTGCCCGGCCCACACCCCGATCCCAGTGTGGGGTACTGCCTATTCCTGAAAACCATTATCCACGAGGAGACAAACAACTGATAATTACCAGGCTTTACATGCCCATTAGGTTAAGTATTCTTGAAAGTATATTCATCTGCCATCACATTTGCATTCTGATAGCAGTGAGAGAAATTGGATATTAAATCTATTGGCTCCCTCGGAGGGCAAACAGAGCAAGAGAGTCTATTAAACCACAAAAGGAGGAAACTCCTGGCTGTTCCCCTGTATTGCCTGACCTATCTTCAAACCCTGCCCACGTGTTTAATACAGCAAACAGGGCTGAGGCATCCCAGTGAAGGGAAAATGAAGGGAAATGATCAACTCTCCTGCAGAGTGACACTGGGCAATCCAGCCTCACTTTTCTTTCTTGCTTCAGCTTATTTGGCTGCAAAATGCAGTCAGATTTTTTTGTAACAGACTACGAAACCTGAAGATAAAATCAATCTTCTAAGTGCAAAAGTCCTTTTTATCTATTTTTTTTCCCCTGCCTTAGCATTTACTCAGTTTTAAGCAATAGAAGTCATCAGATAACCACACACTCAGCACCTCTAGCTCTTCCAAAGCCTCCTGGCACATTCAGCAGCAAATTCAGAGTCCTCCAAAGAGCATCAGCTTTGACTACTGAAGTTTCTTGTCAGCACCTCTATGAATGAATTCTACACTTCATACATGCAGTTTGGTTTGGGTTGGGTTTTTTCTCAGGTAACATCCAGGCACGGTGTCAGTCACTGGTCCCTGACACTCCTGGGGTGCTGCAGCCAGCTGGGGAAACCAGCACCCCTGGGTGAGGAGCTGTGCTCTGGGGGCTCCCTGCATCCTGTCCCTGCTCAGGGAGGTGTCAGTCACCCCTGACTGTCACCCCCGGGCTGGGACAGTGCCAGCGATGCTCTGAAGGACGCGAATGCCACCGGAGCTGTTTATTCCAGGCTCAAACAGAACGCCTCACCAGAGCAGAGCTCTGTTTGAACTGAGCCATCTTTGCAGCTCCAGCACACCCAGCTCAGCTTCTGGAAAAAGCCAGATCTGCCACACTGCGAAGATGAGGATTTTGCCATAACTGAAAAGGATTTTGCCAATACTATCTTAAGAAATCAATGTACAGTCAGTCTCTTGGTGCCTCTCAGAGAAATGAAAAAAGCACTTTACACCCAGGCAGCTTCTGTCTGAGGAGGCCAGAGCAATCCCTGCCAGGTGCCATCCTTAGGAGCTCCTCCTGAGACAGTGGAGGAGGGAAAATAAACAAACACTGATCACATTCAGAGCAGTAATTCCAATAGTGAAAACACAGACAGAAACCTGAGCACAGCCAGAGGGACACAGAACATCGAGGTTTATTTCCATGCTCCAATGCACTCATTCACGTTCCGAGGCTGAAGTGAAAGACTTGAGTCAGACAATGACTTCATAAATCGCTTGTGGCTTTGAGCAGCCACTGGAAGCATCCCTCCCTGCATCCTCATGTAGTTCTGAAAGAAACCCCAGGGGATTGAGCCACTGGCTCTGAAGGAGTGGCTACAGAATATTTATTCAGAGTATGCACAGTGGCCAGTGCTCCCACACTCAGTGCCAAGCAGCCACCAGCTCTACACCCAGGTCTTCAGGAGACACTGCCTGTTCTCTGCAGGGGCATCAACATCTGGAAATCAACATCTGGAAATACTGTGTCGTTAGTGTTGAACTGGGCTGATTTTTAAATCTGACTGATAAATAAGAATACACAGCACGAAAAAAAGGCACATGAAGGCCACGGTGGGTGGGACAGAGGGAAGGAGGATGAGATCAGCTGCAAGGAGGCTGCTGTCCCACTGGATTATTGTTTATCAGAGAACAGCCCCTGGTTCTGCACTCAAAGTGCCCGAGAACACTCAGTACAAAAGCTTTGGTAACTCGCTCCTCTCAAAATTATTCTGAGCCACTGGAGTCATAATTACACCATCATAATGAAGAGGGAAAAAACTCTTCTAACAACTAAATTCTTGTTGTAAATTGCGTTATGAAAGTGGTAATTCCCTCTGAAGTAGGCATTTTCATGTCTTACTGCCCACATCAGTTCATTACGGTGCCTCTGCTCTCCCAGCAGAGCCTTGCCTTGGTAAATGAATGTTTGGGGATGATACTGCCAGCTCGGGACTTATTACTTAATTGAATATGGAAACATTTAGGCCATTAGCATACATTTAGAAGTGTCTTATTTCACAGATGTTAATTTATCTTGGGGAATGCCCTTCTTTCTTCCCTCCTCCTTTTTCTCTTTCAATTCTTTCCCTGCAGCCAACTTATTTATTCAGTTAGGTCCTAGTTCAGCCATTTGCAAGCCCGTGGTGAACAGCTCACTATTCTAAAGCCTTCCCAAACTGAGATTTGAAGTCTGCTTTCCAAAAAGTGCACAGCCAAGCACTTCCTGTCTTCCCTCATGGCTGAAAAGTATCACCAACTTCAGGTGATTAAGAAAGCCTAAACATCTCTAGCTAAATAATGAGATTTTTCAGGCATTCCAAATTGTTTTATCCACCTATGGTAAGATCTCACCCACAGCTCCCTCCTTCCGCTCCCACTGAAGGGCTGGTGGTTATTTAAACACCTCTCTGAACTGCAGTGGGAACATCCAAAATTGGCTTTCCCCTTCTGGGTTCAAATTTGTCCACAAACAATGGCTTCAGCTGCTGCTGACTGACGTTTTTCTTTCAGGGTTTACAGATTGCTCCAGCCTACAGATTGGCAAAGCAATTACTGTCTCTGCTAAATCTGGAGTGCAGACATGATTTACAAAGGGTCTCTCAACATAGAATTTATTTATTTTTATTTTTACTTGATAAATCAAAGTCAATTAGCATTTCTAGCTGCAGAGGGGAAAAAAAGCCTTCATAGATAAACTCTAGAAGTCCAGGACCTATATAAAAGAAATCCTATCCCTGAAATAAAATAATAAATAAAGCGAACAAGCAAGGAAAAACCCAGCAGGTGATTTAAAGCCATTTTCAGTATCTGTTAGCTTGAGTAATGAATACTTACAGTAGGCAATTCCTCAGAAAGATGACAGCCCTCAAACCCAGACCCTTCAGAGCTCTCAGGCGTTAGATCTGAAGGTTTATGAGGAGAGATCTCTCTGTTGGAAAGCCTTCACAAAGCACCCTGCACCAGAGCTCACCGGGCACGGCTGGGGAAGGAACGGGCAGACCACAATCAAAAATAAGTAGGGAAATAAAGGGTCCCTGGGTTACTGCAGAGCAGTGCCTGTGCTGCTGCCACCAGCCCCGTGCACAACCCCAGGGACAGCTCGGGGGGACACTGGAGCAGCCACGCTTGGCTGTGTGAGCTCGACTCTGCCTTCAGAGCAGCCAGGCAGGGCCCCTGCCCAGGCTGAGGCTGCTGCCCAGCACGGCTCGGGTGGCACCAAAGCCACCACACTGTCCTCACCAGGACATGGCAGCACTGCCCTCTGGGGCAGCCCTGCCCTCTGGGGCAGCCCTGCCCTTCAGCTCCTGGAGAGCAGCAGAATCTAACAGTCCTCACTCAGAGAACTCATGCAAACAGAACCCAGTGCCCAGGCTGGGACTGAGCTCCGAGCCTGCCAGCTTCTCTCACACAGCCCTCTCAACTGTGCCACTGCTGCCACTGAGTGTGCACAGACGTGTGTCACCAACCCTGGGCTGCAGAAACGAAGCTCCTGAAGGTGCCCACCGTGGATTACACGCTGCTCTAAGTGTGCAAGGGCCCCACCAGTCTGGCCAGCGATGCCCAACATCTCAGGCTGTGCAGTTCTGATATCCTTTTGAAGGCAAAACTTCTGCCTTGGCAGCCAGGCTTCAGTTTCACCATTTTAAGTTGTTACAGATTTAAATCAGATCCCATCTGCTGTAATACAGATGCATTATTTTGTGCCATGATCTCCCCTAGGTTATTACTGTTGGTGTTCTCTGGGATGGGGGTGAAGAGATCAACCAGCACAAACCCTGATTCTGCAGCAGCAGCTCCCCTTCCCTCCATTCCCATCGGAATTCCCCTTCCCGCCATTCCCATCGGAATTCCCCTTCCCTCCATTCCCATGGGAATTCCGTGCCATGGGAAGGGGGCGTTGATGCAGCAGCCTGAGAAAAGGGAGAGGGCAAACACTGCAGAGCAGTGAGCTGGGAAATGCCACTGGAACAGCACCAGGACCGAGGGGAGCCAGGCCAGGAGCCAGAGGTGCAGCTGGCCAGGGAGCCAGGGCTCACTGCAGGATGTGGTGCTGTGGTGTGAAACACTGCTCAGGGCTGAGAACACCAGGCAGGACCTGCTCCAGGAGGGACCAGCACACAGGAGAGAGAAAACTGCTCTGAAAAGTGACTGACGCTGTGAAAAGTGGCATCTGATAGAGTGACAAGACAATTCATTACCGGGGCTTTACACAGGTGGTACAAGGATCTGTCAGATCTGTTTAAGTAATAACCTGAAAAATCTAAAAGGGCTCAGATTTGCCATTAGGAGTGGGAAACTAATGTTTCTATTTTTTTGTGATCAAAAATGCACTTTGAGATTGCCTGATGCGTTTCATAGGAGTGTGTTCATGCTGGATAAATGTTACCCTTAAAAAATGTGAAAGCAGCACAGAAAAGTCAAACTATTTCAACAATTTCAAATCAAAGATTACTTTCCCTCCCATGAAACGTCTTATTCCTCAATGTACTTAGCCTTTATTTTTAAAAGTACTTTGGAAATAGGAAAAATCCTTACCTGTGTGAGCTTTCATGTTTTACTAGAATATTACAGGAAGAGAAAGCAAGTCCTTTGACCCAAAGTTTTACAAGAATGTTCTACGTACTCAGCCACCAAAACAGAGCTGAAAAGAGAGCTCGGGTTTGAAGCCTCGTTAGCTGTGCTCACACCTCCAGTGGCTGCCCAGCGCCTCGGCTCCATCAGCCCGCTGGGATGTTGTGTCTGGGAAAACACAATAAAGATCTCTCACACCTGCCAGGTTCAGCAGAAAGGAGGGGAAAGGACACTTTATTTACATATGTCACATCTTATACAATTCCCAACTCCACCAGGGATTGGAGGACATGTCACTTTCTCCTCAATCCCACTGGAGAAAAAAGGTGCTCATCAAAGTTCTCTTATCACAAAAGGAATGAAAAACAGAAAATACCGTTAAGTAAACATTGGCCATTATTTACATGAAACTGTGAGAAAGAATTCCGACTCCCAGGCTAAAACAGAAGGCTTTAGCAAAAACCAGAGCAGCAGGCTGTGAGCCCATCCCGGTGACATCCCCGCCGTCAGGGCGGGCTGTGATGGATGGCAGGAGCAGCCCCTGCAGGCACGGCAGTGCACACCTTGTCAGCAGGAATCCCCCTCGCCATCCGTCTTGCCTTCCCCCAGCGGGCCCTGCCAGCCCTCCTGCACATTGTTCCATTTCTTACTACGAAGGAGCCCCTAATGTGTTCTCCTCTGAGAACGAAGCAGTTCTGCGGGAAGAAAATAAGACATCAGACATCGATTCCATGAACTGGGGGATTTGTAGCACCCCAAACCTCCCCATTCCTAAACAAACCACCAACAAAAAGCAAAAGAACCCAAACCTGTATTTCCCAGCTATAATCAAGCTGATTTCTGCTAACGTTCTTCAGCTCCCTAAATTAAGGAGTTAAACTGAAATAATAGTTTTCCCTAGCTAAATCTCACAGTGTCTCCATAACGCAGCAGAACAATGATTCTGAAGTGCCAGACTGACAAGCCAGTGGTGCAATCCCAGAGCCCAGAGCCCAAGAGCTCCCATGTCATGTTTGGAGCTTCCACACCACCAGCAGAGGAGCCAAGGCAAACAGAGCCCTTGCAGCAGGACAGGCAAAATAAACCTGCCCAGGCTCTGCCCACGAGACTGGGGCAGTGACCAGTGACCCCGAGGGCAGGCAGGCACCCCAGGCACCCCAGTGTGTGCCAGCAGAGCACCCCTGCACTGCTCACACAGCTTTAATTCCACGCCCTGCCCTGGGAGCCAGCTCTGGGATGGATTTGAGAGCAGGGTAAGAGGTCTTGGAGTGCAGCTGCAGCTCCCGGGCCCTGCTGCAGGGCAATAAACCAGGAATAAGTCTCCTGCAAAGGCTGCTCACGTGAGTAATGGTTTGCTGGATCTGTCTCTGGGTTTTCTGGCACCTGCTCAGGCAGTGTGAGTTGATTCTCAAGGCAGAGGATGTTAACTGGAATAATTTCAGCAGAAGGAACTATTTTCTTCTAAATATAATCTGCAAGTGCAACAGGAGGTAATAGAGTGCCCTAGAAGTCAATAGTTCTTCAGCACTTGTCTCCACACTGCCACTGACAATTTTGGGCCATTAGCAAGTCACTCAGGAAAGCAGGAAAGCTATTTTGCCATCCGTGAGATGGGGAAAATTATATTTGCTTGACTACCTCATCAACAGGCTATGAAAGTTAATTCCTACTCGTAGAGCGTGCAGAACACAGCACAAAACCCAGGAACCTGCAGGAGAAGCCTCTCCCCAGGCAGCAGCAGAGGGGGTTCCAGCCCAGCCCCAGCTCCTGCTGGCACAGAACATCTGTCAGGATGGAGCAATAAAGACACAAGACTTTCACCTCCTTAGGTTACTGACTCCTGCTTACCTCAGCCTCAGTTTTGCATCAGGACTGAGCAGCCAACAGCTGAAATATAGAGGTTGTATTTCAAAAGAATCAGATATTTTAGGGGTTTTTAAAGTCCTCTTCTCCCGCAGGTTTTAAATTGGCCAGAGCAGGCCACAAGATCAGTCAGAAGAGGGGGGGAGGCAGCTGTGAGAAGATTTTAGAAGCTGTTTAAGCCAGAATGTGGAAGGGCCGTGTGACAGAACCAGAGCTGTGGAAGGAGGAGTGAAAACGTGCAGCAGGATTCTGTTCAGCCTGGCAGGGGAGGCACAGACTCAGGGCGGGTACCCTGAAACAGCCACACCATCTCCAGCCCAGAGAAAAACCCATCCCATCAGAGTTTGTGTGGCTGGTGACCTTCCTGATCACCACTCACTCCCTGATTGCTTCTGCTGCGTAAATATGATTTAGCTCAGCACTAGGAATAAGATTTGATTTAGCCCAGCACCAGAAGAACACACAAGGAATTTGATAAAATGCCAGTCTTGCTCAAGTTTTCTTGCCGTATAAATTGAGTGCTAATGATCTCCACTCTGCTCCTCTCAGCCCTTTTCATGTTTGCTGGATTATTAGCGATTGATTGGTAGATAAAACAGCAAATAAGAGAAGTTCATGTAGCAAATTCTAGGGGCCTTTTGGGGAAAATTCTCCCAATTATCAATAAGCACTGCTTATTCACTCCCACAGTTTCACACCAGCCCCTGTATTCCCACAATTACCATCAGAAAGAAGGCATTAAAAATACCAGAGGGAAATCACAAAGCCTCTCAACAGTTTACAAAACTGGTGCCTACAGATGTCCAACCCCCACCTTGGGTTTACAAATGCAGAAATAGCATACAGTTTATAAAAAACCCTTCCTTTTCTCCCAATATTAGAGGTTTACGAGTTTCTATTACAACCTTCAGTCATTTCCTCACACAGGATTCTCTAAGTATAATTATAAATTGAATAACTAAAAAAAGAAAAAAGCTGCTGCTTTTTTCACTCATGAATATATCTAGGCCTGACACTCAGCAGCTTAAGGCAATTCTAGCTCTCTAATTTCTTTGCTGATTCATCTCCGGAAATAGGAAAACAAATTTAAAAGGTTGCAAGCAGAAAGCATCAATCCTGTTGACTTTAGAGCAAAAGGGAAGGTTGTGTTTCTTAGGCCCAGCAAAACAAAAGAAGCCAATAAAACCAGAACTGTACCTACAGCGCGGATTGAGAAAACTCCTGTCCTACCTGGGGAAGGCTGGCAGCCCTGCAGCACTGAGGGTAAAGTGGGGAACAGCCCAGAGTTCACAGCCAGCAGCAGCTGGGGCTGGCTGCAGACAGGAACTGGAATTGTGGAACAGCAGAGCCTTGAGGCTTTAACTGCTGAAAGCATTTGGAAGGGCTGCCATGGAATTGTACTTCATGTTTGCCTTCCTCAGCAAAAAACTTCAAATAACCACCTCACTGTGGTTTCAGTTTCCAATACGTGCACCATGAAATTGGAGAAAAACAGCAAAACAGGACAGACTGGAATGTTTTCTGTGAACTCTGGGAAACTTCCAGCACCCATGATGGGAAGGAAGAAGAGCCTCCAGCCTTCCCTGGCCACCAGCACATGAAAAGAAGGGGAAAAGGGGAAGCAAGTGTTGAATGAAGCTGAGAAATCACTGAGTTTCCTCAGGCCCCGTGCTCCAGTCAAAGCTTTCAACCTACAGCATTCCATATTTACATATTCCATTTAATCCATGTTATGGAATCTTCCATATTCACCCACCATCCATATTTTATCTCCTTCCTTCCCTCTATCTCTCACACCCATACGGAGTCAAGACAAATATTTTTAATTTCCCTAGCTCATTAAAAACCAAAACCTAGACCTTGGCTCTGTGGTCCAACTCTTTCACGAAATTAAAAGCAGTCCATCAGTTCCACGTTCACTCCTCTAAATCTTCCCTAGTGCAGAACAACAGCACGAGATAAAAACCAAAGGTACCTTTCCCTACATCTTTTAGGATTCAGAGGTTTTTTGGAAGGCTCCCCTTGAAGACAATTTCCTATTAGAAAGGGGATAAGGTTTACTCTAAGTGTAATAGTTCTGAAACAAAAAATACTCAGTAGTGATGAGTAGTTTTTTACGTTTGGCTCTTTTGCCTGTCTGTTTCTTTGCTCCTGACCTGTATATCCTATATTCTCCATCTGTTCCAGCCATGATTTCCAGCCCACTGGAGCACAAGCAGTGGCAGAAGCATTTTGCCAGCAGCCCTTGGCCTCACTCTATGAATGCAGCTCCAAATCTTGCTGCCACTCAAGGCAGAACTTCGAAAAACAACAGAGTGATTCTAAATAAAAATTAATACCATTTTTGTCATGAAAGAGTGGCGTTGGGGGAGGGGGAAGGGAGCTTTTCCTCTCTCAGAGAGGAGACCAGAACGAGAAGGGAGCAGAGGGATGAAGAACACGCCCTGCAGGGAGGAACACAGGACAGAGAGCACAGCTCTGACCAGAACACCCAACAGGAACCCCTCGGGGAGGCTGCAGGCAGCCCGGAGAAGGGAAAGGCTCCCTGGAAGCTCCGGGGAACCCTGCCCTGACTGCTCTGGCACTGCAGCAGGCCACGGGCTGAGAGCCGGGCTCGCTCAGGAATCAGGACAAGGGAAATCAAAACTAGAGAGAGCAACACCAGCAGCAAGTTGTTACAGAAGTTTGTTTTTAAAAGATAACAGCAAAGTGCTGTTTTTAAGACAAGAATGCCACACTTTTCATTTTGAACTGATATTCGCTCCCTATTTTTAGCCTTTTTTTTTGGTTTTATGATCCCTTAGATCTCAAAATAAAAAGCTACAATTCAAACACAGCCTTTCCTTTTTGTTCCAGAAAATTCATTTTAGAAGCCTTCCTTTAAAAGTTCAGGTGCTGAGTTTTTATCCTAATTTAAACAAAGCAAGGTTTTTGAAAATTTTATAAACCTACATGTAACATAATTATCATGGTTGTAACCAGCTCCACTTCTAATGGATTACAGCTCCTGGAAATAGAGATGCTTTGAAGTGGGATTTCCAAGACTCTACATCTACAGAGTAAAAACAATAAACGTTTTTACCTTAACTCTCTTTTAGATTAAAAAAATTAGTTTAAATGTTTAAATAAAAACTATTTTCAAATGTAGTAGAAGTTTCCATGTCTGCTGATGTGATGCCCTCTAAGTCATTAGTACAGAGAATAAAGACATCCCTGAGCACTTGCCATGGGGAACTTGGATTGTCTGGCTTGAAATCAGCACTCAGGAAACAATTTAAATCTTAGATTGGCTCAGAAAATGAGAAACTGATGCAGTGAGGAGAGGTGTTTGTCCTCCACCGGATGAAAAAAATAATTGTCCTTGAGTCAGCAGCTCAGTGCTGTGGTTATTCAGTTTATCCATCCCACACCTGCAAAGGGAACATGTCCTGATTTTAGGGGAAACCGTTTCCCCTAGAAATCCCCCACAAATCTTCCCAGGGAAGGGGAAAAAAATGACTCTTACTGCTTAGGTGAGGGGTGCCACATCTGAGTTACTCCAGGCCAAGGCAGATGTCCAAGTTCAACAATGTTCCATTTATGGCCTTGCCCCATTTTGAGCCCTGAAACACATCTAGGTGACCTTCCCAGGGATTTTTGGAGTTTGGGATGTATAACCACCATTTGGGATGTATAAACACATCTGGGTGACCTTCCCAGGGATTTTTGGAGCCTGGGATGTATAACCACCAGAGAAAGGAAGGAGGGTTTCATCTGGAGCCACGCCAGGCTCTGATTTCCGAGGTAGCAGCTCCAGGCACCTCCAGTGCCCAGCACAGCTGGGTATGAACACAGCTCCAGATGTGTGGTATCTGTGCAAGTGGGGAGGTCACTGCTGCTCCTGTGAGGCCCCTGCTCTTCCAGAGGAACCTCTGGGGAGCTTTGGCAACACCCACCACCCCTAGGACAAACACCCACCACAAATCAGCCTTATCCCCAGGAGCCAGAGCAGGACATTTACCTTTGGCTCAGGAAGAGGTGGCACGAGCCACTGGAGAGGGATAAGAACTGAACCATCTCTGCCCACACAGATTTCCCCACGTCAGCCACACAGCCCTCGCTGTCAGTGCTGGAGCACAGGGCAAGCTTGGAAAGAAGACAGCTGGGCATCCCCCTGGCAGGCACCACTCCTGCTGTGTGCCCAGCCCAGTCCTTGCTGGTCTTTCTTGTGTTGCCCTGGTGGTCACTGGGAGCTGCCCCACAGCTCCTCAGTGCTCGGGCAGAGTGAGGGGAATCCACGTGGCACCTGAGGTTACATTCAAACACCAAACACCACCCCTCGGGGAGCTGCTCAGTTGTTTGTTCAGCAGTTGTTTTGGTGTATCAGTAATCCTTAGGAACCTCAGACATCCTCTGATACTGAACCAGGCTCACAACAAGCTGGGGAGAGATGCTGAAGCATGTGAATCCTGCTTAGATGCCCAATTCTTGCTCATTTCCTATAAATAACTGCAGAGTTAAGTTTTATTAATCTCAACATGAGTCCAGTGAGAGATGAGGAGAACTGCAAACTCCAGCTCCCAAGACTTCAGATGCTATCTCCTCTTAGTACACAGATACATCCCAGCTCTACCATTTCAATTTTTGTAAGCATTCCTCAAAGGACAACCTCAGGAGAAGGCCTTTCCCACTCCAAGAGACCACATCTCAGACAATCCATACAATATCAGACTGAACACCATGGGAAATGTTGAGTCACCCAACTGCAATACAACGTCTGGAGAGCAGCAATCCATGGACTGTTAGGCAATTTACACAGAGCAAGTGCCTTCCAAGAGCAGAGAAACGAAAAGTAACGTACCAAGGAAACACAGAACAGCCTTACCTCAGTGTGAACTGGTCCTCTGTCGAGTTCTTAGCAACAGACACGAGGAACGTCACAATGTCCCCTTGCTTGACGGTCTTTGGTGCGTACTGGATGACAACGTTATTATCCAATCTCATTTCAGTTAAAGAAGGGGCAGCATGTGTCTGGTAAAGGAAAACACTCCCAATCCTCTGCAGGGGAGGCCCTGACTCATCGATGTCATTGCGCCCCGACCGGATCCCGTTACTTTTCCTCACCTCCTCCTTGGCGCACTCCCCTCTCTCGTCCCCTGCTTGGATGGAGTAGTACAGCTCCACGGGGCTCCCCTCGGACTTGTCCATCTGTTTCTTCCGGCCAGCAACCACGGTGGGGGGGTTGAACCAGCTGGGCAGCAGCTCCAGCTGCGCCACGCAGAGCCCCAGGTCCCCGGCGAGGCGGCAGCTGCCGCGCACCTCGCGCGTCTCGCGGAAGGCGAACACGCGCAGGCAGGGCAGCCGCTCCGAGGGGCTGCGCTCGTCCCAGTCCCGGCCCACCACATAGAACAGCACCTGCACCCGCGGCTTGCTCAGGTAGATCTTGGGGCTCAGGATGTAGGCCTGGAGCTTCCAGTTGAAGGAGAACTTGTTGGTGGATCCAAACGGATTGGAGGACAGCATCAAGTCCTGGGGCACTGCTTGTTCGATGGAAAAGGGGCCGTAGGTGGCGTTTAACACGGGTGGACTCTTGGATTTGTAGATCAGAAAGGATTCCACTCGGGACTGCAAGCTGGAGTTCCTCATAATATCCTGGTTGGCTTCCTTCAGAAAGAAGGAAACGTCTGCATTGTGGATACGGTAGGTCACAGGCAGGTAAGTTGGCAGCAAGGAAAATCTCTGGATACTCTCCAGGATGCCTCGGCTCTCAGTCACTGTTGAAAGGAAAGGAGAGTTTAAAAGGTCACACCTTCAAGCCATACTGTGCTACAACCTCGCTGACTTTACTGAGGGGACAGACAGTGCTGCAGCTGGGATTAGTGGCAATAAAACCTCATCAGTCTGTGCAGAGGTGGCCTGGGTAGATGATGATTTATCTAATCAGCTTGGAAAGCAGTGGTTTATGACACATTCTGCATGACAGACATTGAAAGAAGTCGTTTGTGTAGGTTTACACATGCCAAAGGTCACATCTTCACTTGCAATAGACATTTATCACCAGAGAACAAAATCACCCAGTCAGCACCTGCAACCCCAGATCCCTGCACAATCTGATCATTACAGCACGCCCCACCTGCACAGGAATCCAAGGCAATGATTTCACATCAAATGCTGCACCAATGGCCCACTCAAGTTCACTTCAGCCTTTTCAGCTCTCTCAGGCAATACAGGGACTCTAAATGATTTCTGCACAAGGCTGAGCTTCACTTTAACAACAGTGAGCACAATAACACAATTCACACAACAGCTCCTTTACATCACTTCGGTGCTCGAGGATTTCAAAAGAGCTGTATTTGCATCCAATTTGCAGTCCCTTCTGTTTCCCTTTATGCATAAATAGAGGATTTTTTTCTGTAAATCACCATCAGGATTCATGCCCTGCACTGTCCCCAGCACAGCTGCATTACCCCGAGGCTGTGCTCACTGCACACAAAGAACATTCCCAGTGACCCCGAGCCCCTCCCGCTGCAGGGCACTGCTTTCAGCTGTGCCATCCAGAAATCACCTGAGGCAGCCCATGGTGCTCGGAACGAGCTCTGCATCCCTTCTAGGAACTGGCAGCCCCCAAGAACAGAGGCACACACACTGTTAAAACACACAGATGCAAATACAGCATCACCTTTCCTGTTTGAACAGCCGACCTTCCTGCTCACATCTCCCACCCTAATTAGGAAATAAATTGCCTTTCTTTCCCCCACAGCAAATTCAAATCCTTACCCTTATTCAGAAAGGGGACAAAGGCTCACCACAGATGGCATTCAAAGACAACCCAGTTTCTCAAGCGCTAATTCACAAATGCTTTAGTAGTCTTTATTTTTTTGTTTGGCATCTGACCTAAATATTTATTTGCTCCTGAGTACTGTGGTGGCCTAAACTGATGCCAGATACTCCTAACCATGAATCTTCCATTTAGGAACTGCAATCCACTCTGACCAACGTCAGACAAGGCATTTTTCCTGTGCTGCTGTTTTATCTCCCAAAAATAAAGGGTATTACTATTTCTTTCCCCTTCCCCTTTGTCTGTGCAGACTGCAAACATGACAGACTTATCTCACTATTTCTGTAGGAGCAGCACCTAAAATCCCGAGGCTGTGATCGTGGTTAGGGCTCCAGGCCCTAACACAATGCCAAACAATAAACTGAAGTGTAGAAAAAGGAGCTAAAGACTTTCTAGATGGAAAAGCAAAACCAGCTGGCTTCTTGAAAAAAGATAATCCACAAAAACACCTAAAAACCAGCAAGAAACCAAAACAAACTAAGCCTGGGTGAGAGTGGGCACCACTCAGAGGGAACCAATCTCACAGTGAGAGAGGCCAGGAAGAAAGGATTGCAGGAGAGTTTCACAGCTTCATAAAAATCTTCCCATCTTTGCGGAAAAAAAGTGGAATTCCTTCCAGTAAACAACTGCAAGAAAACCTTACTTTAAAAAGTTTAATTAACGTCTACTCAAACCCCAGAGAAGTGGAAATAAAGTCTATCAGAAGAACCAGGAAACGGCCCCAGCACACATCAGCAGATGAGGCTGTAACTGCAGGAGCACTAAAAGCCTGAAATCCTGCGAGCCCCAGAGGTGCCAAACTCATCTCAGACCTCGTACAAAGATCATTTTTAATAAAGAGTAAACTGCAGAGCTTTTTTACACACAAAAACACCCTTCATTTCAGCCGTACTCTCTTCAGCACTCAGCTCCCACTCTTTCTCTAGGTACTCACTGAGAGCAAAAGCAGTTTTTAGAGATCTTTTTCTGGATAATCCTCCAGCAAAGGTTTGTCCCAGCCCCGATGGCTTTGGTGGCACCGAGCCCTCCTCTCCAGCCCCGAGGCAGATCTGCTGTGGTGCTGCTGTACCCTCAGCATCCTCCCATCCAACCCCCGTTTATAAACTCCACACTCATTTCATTCTCCTCCCAACATCTTGGCAAAGCACAGCAAGGCACCAAAGCAGCAACTTACAGGGGAAAAAAAACCTCAGAGTATTCAGTTTTTTATTCCCCTTATTTTGATTGCAGCTCCCTCCCTTGCGTTCCACAGGGAGAAGCACATTATTTTTATATTAAAATTAACAGAGTGTTTCGCCTCGTGATTTTTTAATCATTTATTTTAGTGCTTAATTATCTGAGGGATTAAAAACCCTCCCTCTGTATTCCCCATCTCCACAGGACAATCCTTCTCAGATTTTGTAAATCAATGACTCTTCAGAGCAGGAGAGCAACACAAATGGGGGGGAAAAAAAGAGAGAGAAGGTGAACTGCCTGTGACAATAGGAACCCACCCCTCCAGCTGGACTCGGGTGCACTGGTTTCAGATTTGTGGGCAGTGGCAAACTGGTCCCTCACTGGTGTCCTTCCCCCAGCAGCAGCCTGGGAGCGTGCACGGAACATGAACTGCCTTGTGCTGGCAGCAGCTTTCCAAACAGCCAAAGGCCAAAAACTCAAACAATTTTCAACTTTTATCTGGGGAGAGTTATAATCAGCACAAACAGAAAAAAAAAAATCTCCAAAACAACCCTGAGCTCTGCAGTACCATCTGGATTTTGACCGTGAAAGTTTATTAAGGATTCTGAAGGATAGGAAATTAAAAACAAAAACAACTATCAGCGTCCTTAATTACAACCATGACTATTTCCATAAAAATTATGCATGTTTTTACAAAGGCAGAATTGCAGAAGATTACAATTCTGTGTGTTACTGAGTGAGACCCACCAGAAAAATGGTGTTTTAAAGATTTAAATTATATAATCTGTCCTAAATATTATATTCTATCTATACCATCATAATAAAAATACCACTGGAATAACCCACCTGAATAATTAAGACAAGAATGACACAGTGACTCTCTCACTAAGTATGTCAAACAAAACTGGGGAACCCAGAGTCCTGCAGGGGAAACCCAGGGTCCTGTAGGGGAAAAAGGGGACCTGGGGATGCCCTGCAGGGGAGGAAGGGGACCCGGGGATGCCCTGCAGGGGCAAAAGGGGACCCAGGGATGCCCTGCAGGGGAGGAAGGGGACCCAGGGATGCCCTGCAGGGGCAAAAGGGGACCCAGAGATGCCCTGCAGGGGCAAAAGGGGACCCAGAGATGCCCTGCAGGGGCAAAAGGGGACCCAGAGATGCCCTGCAGGGGAGGAAGGGGACCCGGGGATGCCCTGCACCCCACAATCCTGAGTGGTTCCTGGCCCCAGCTGCTCTGGTGCAGCCACCCTGCCTCAGCTGGGAGCTGCTCAGAGCATTCTGGTTTCAGGAGAGGATCCCCAGCAGTGTGAAGGAAACCACCGAAGCTGGATTTTGATGCCATGCTTATGCCAGGAGCATTATTTCTCAATCCCCTGCAGCAGTGACTGTGTCTGACCCCTCCTGCTGTCAAGTTTGCTGAGGATTTCAATCCGTGGCCACCTGAGATGTTGTCATAGGATGGTTTTCTTTCCTCTCTCCTTGGTAAATCTTCCTCTGGCTGATTCTGTTTGGAAAATACTTGCCGTGGACGGAAGAAGCAAACAATTTACAGGTGAGTGAATTTGAAGGCATCCGAGAGAAAGGCAGCACGTCCCGTGTGCTCCTGCACAGCCACAGCTGCTGTGCAAACCCCTGGCTACAAATCCTCAGGCTTTATTTCCTGAGTGCCATGGAACAGCAGCTTTCAGTCAGTGACAAAACCACTCCTCAGAGCTCAGCTCCACTGCAGCTATTGACCACGGCTTCAGAAATTGAAGGAATCTGCCAGACCACTAACTTCATCCTGCAGTGCCAGATCCACAGGATTTCAGCCCTCACAGTCACTTTCTTTTTAAAACTGCTCAATCCACAATCATACAGCATTCATGAGATATAAAACTCTTCCAATCAATTATATAATGCTACTATTAAAAAAAAGTAAATTGTCTTTTTCTTGGAGATTGAAGGGAACAACTTCTCAGGAAAATTGCCTTCCCAGCTGCAGGCTCAGGCTGCTAATGCAATAGATGGAATTTGTTGCTGTATCTTGGGGATTGAGATAAGTGGTTCTTTACAGGAAGGCCAGAAATTTTTACCTTTTTGGTTCATTTCAGCTGCTCTCCTTGAGTCTTCTGAACACTTCTGCTCTTCTTGGTTTGCTATGAATTGAAATAATTTTAGCCAAAATATCAACGAAAAAAAATTCTGCTAGCGTGATACATTTTCAGCTCTGGAAAGCAATGTCACAGGAGATGTCTGCTCCAATAAAACTTCATGCTCAGTTTTGAAAAATCAAGATATTTCCGTTTTAACCTACTTAAGTGGCTGAATCTGCTAATGCTGGAAAGGGAGGCATTTTAAAGCTAAACAGAGTGAATCCCTTCCCCAGGTGTAACTCAGCCAGTTCTGAACAGTAACTCCCTACTAATACTAACAGCACAGTCACCCCATGACACCTCTTTGGAAATGTACTTGACAATACCTGGCATGTTCCTCTACCTTTAAAATCTCTCTTCTTGCTCTGGAAATAAACCAGCATGCTCCTCTCTCAAAAGTGTAACAGCGAGGAGAGTCAGAGGATTGACATTATCATTTTATAGTCCCATAATATTTTGTTTCGCTATCCCAGCAAGCTCCGAAGGGCAAGAACTCCCAAACTTACCCAGTACTCATCTAACTCAATCTAGGGAAAGGTCTTTGCTCATGCAAATCTGCAAAATCTCATCCAGAAAATTATTGTACCTTTTCAAACCAGCCTCGTTCTCTCTCAGCTATTTAAAAGTGCTCTCCAGATGAGCTGATACTGACGGATTTGCTGCAGAGTTCAACACTCCATGAACACCAAAAAACAGATTCTGCCTGACAAAGTCTCCAGTGTTTTCCCTGGCACTTCTCGGGGAGTTTGTTCTGTCAGTTTTGAGCCAGTTTCACTTCTCCTCACAGATCCTAAAGGTCATGTCAGAACCCACCTCGGCTAAATACCTTGTTTTCCTGAAGGCTGCCTAGGAGCTGGAACGTTCAGCTGGGGGTCACAGCCAGAATCCCCCGGGAGGATGCTATCACAGGCAGAGCTGCCTGCTCTGGTGATTTAATTGCAGGACAGCTCCTCCCGGAGAATGTGGAGGATGTGTGAAATTCAGCAGCAACAGGGACTGCAGGGAGCTGCACAAGAACCACTGGGAGCCCAAGATTATTTTCCCATACCCTGCAATTAGCTTGGATGCTGAAAAATCCCTGCTCCCTGGACACGAATAGCTTTGCATTCTAGTCCCACTGAGCAGCTTTCAACAGGAGGTTTCAGAAGCACTGGTGAAAAACACACAGTGGGAAGCTCAGAAACAATTATGGTACGTTTAAAATAAATTACAGATCCACTTTCTGCCAAGCAGCTCTTTGCAGTTAGAGAGAGCACAAACCAGAGTCCCTGTCACAGGCAGCCCTCAAAGGCTGGCTCTGTGCACATCCCACCCACTGATCCTCAGGGATGTCTCGGTGAGGATTTGAATGTGTGAATCCATGTGCACATCTGAAATCCTTTAATTCATATTTAGTGTCGCTGTTTGTGTGCAGTTAAGTGCAAACCCTACTGCAAGCAAACATATGAAGTTGTTAAGTTAAGTCTGTACCGAATTGATTCCACAATTGTGTAATTGACTGATGCTTCACATCGCTGCTTGTAAATAACAGATTAAAAGCTGGAGTTCCCTAACTGAATGTCTCCAGAACACAGAGCAGTGTCTGCCAGGTGGAGCAGGACAGATGGAGGGATCTGTCTGCCACGGCAGCCCAGCAGAAAGGCATCACCAATCTCAGCTCCAACTGGAAGCTGCCCTGGCCACTGCATCCTGCTCAGCAGGGTTCATTTGCACAAGTGCTCTGCAGTTCCTAGATTCTCCTAAGTCTGTGGCAATAACTGATTTTCCAGCTGCCAAGCTAAACTAATCAAACCCCAAGAACAACTCTCTCAGGTCAGTCCAAAGGAAAACACCTTTCAGCACCCCAGCACTACAGAAGGGAAGGAGAGAACCCTGATAAAACCATAAAACCATAATGTTACCCTTTAAAATTTAAAAAGGAAAATTTTAAAGCCTCCAACCTTTCTTCTCAAGTTCCATCTTTTTTCTTGAAAATTACTTTCTCAGGAAAGCTGCTCTGCATGTCCATTTTAATCCCCAGCCTTTCTACTGCACTGACATGTATAAGAGCTACTGGAATTTTTAATTTTTTTAACTTAGTACATCTGTAATAAAGGCAGTTCCTTTAAAGCTTGACATGGCTTCCCTGTGAAAGGCCATTCCTGAAGGTACCAGCTACCTCTCACTGCCCTAGCTGGATAAAATCAAATCACTGGATAAATGGAATAAATAGTTGAGCAAATATTTCTGTGCCTAGTTATCATAATCCAGAAATCACTACCAACTGTTGTTTTATTACATAACAAAGATAAGGATTAAATCTGCTTTTGGAAGACAACAAATATATAATTAAGACCAAGCAGAAAACTACTGATTACTTAATCTAATTTATGTTACTATCTCTTGTTTTACAAATTAAGATAAGCTTCTTTACATACCCATGCATGCAGTCTTCAAGTGCTTCACACCCTTTCCCAGTCCCTGAAAAACGGTTTGACTTGATGGAACAAATCACAGAATGTACAGACATTTAGTGCCTGGCACTTTAGGAAATATCCAGGAATAAATCAACCAAGACAAACCAGTGAAAGTGAAGGAAAGCAAAAGCATTAAAATGACATATTAAAAGTGTTCTGCCAAATTACGTATGGTTCACAGAGGTGCCACATATAAAATTTAAGACTGGAGCGCTTTCAATTGTACAAATAGCAAGGAGCATTGCTGATCTCACAGTCACTGGAAGTGAGGAACTCCTCACACTGGAGGGAGTTTGGGTACCGAGCATTCCACCTGAAGGAGGAACACAGAGCAGATTCAGTGGCAGTATCTTGGGAGATGTGTGTAACAGGTGAGCAGTCTCATCAGGACAGAAACAGGAGAAACTTTTCAGTGGGAAGGTTCATCACCAAGAGCTCCCAGTGCCCTGTGAGAATTCCCAGAGCCCTGTGTGCTGACCAGGTCACACAGCGATGCTTTGGGATGCTGTACCTGCACTGCCCACACACCCAGTGCCCTGTGAGAATTCCCAGTGCCCCGTGAGCTGACCAGGTCACACAGCGATGCTTTGGGATGCTGTACCTGCACTGCCCACACACCCAGTGCCCTGTGAGAATTCCCAGTGCCCCGTGAGCTGACCAGGTCACACAGCGATGCTTTGGGATGCTGTACCTGCACTGCCCACACACCCAGTGCCCTGTGAGAATTCCCAGTGCCCCGTGAGCTGACCAGGTCACACAGCGATGCTTTGGGATGCTGTACCTGCACTGCCCACACACCCAGTGCCCTGTGAGAATTCCCAGTGCCCCGTGAGCTGACCAGGTCACACAGCGGTGCTTTGGGATGCCGTGCCTGCGCTGCCCGCACACCCGGTGCCCCGTTCTGTTCCGCCTCATTGCTCCTGCAGCCCGGGCTGAGCAGGGATCGTGTCCCACCGCAGGATTTGCCGTGCTCCCAGCCGCACTCCCCCGGTACCGGGACCGCACCAGGACCGAGAGCTCCGCTCCGGAGCCAGGGCTGTGTCCCATGCCGGGACACCCCCCGTGCCCCCAGCGCCAGCTGCTCCAGGTGGGCATCCCAGATCTGCTGGGAAACAAAACCCTTCTCTCCCAGGGAAGATGAAGATTTCGGGCCCGTTTATCTGCCCAGGCTTTGTACCGAGAGAGGACTGTTGTTTTCCGACCTCACAGAACGATGAGGTGTTTGCTCAGCGGAGCGCAGTGGGATCAGTGCCTAGGAACAGGTAACTCCCTGGGCTGGGGAACCGAGGGCAGCAGCGCATCACCGTTCTGAGGGAGCCAAAACCAGCCCACACCCACCCTGGTTCGTGCAGAACATCCTTTGGGCTCCTCCTGCCCTCCGGTTCCTTTCAGGCTCTTTAAAGGTCAGGGTCTGACATTTCAGCAGTGTTACAAGTCATTGTCTCCCCCTCCGTGTGCCATCCCTGCTTAAGCGTTACTCCCTTCAGCCACAGGGCTCAAGGCAACAAATTACTTCTCTGCAAGCAGACTAGATCTGGGAACTGCTCTGGAGACTGAAAACACGGCAAGGCAGCTCAGCAGAAATAACGCTGCATAGAAAGGGGTGATGCCTAAACCAAACAATCCCCAGGAAACACGAAACTACGAGAGAAGATGCACCTTTTCCCTCCTCTGGGGCCAGAACATCAAACAAAAGATGAAGTCAGCCCTTGGCTGTAATGGCAAGTGAGAGACCATCAGTTATTAACAGTGTGTCAGTTTAGACAGTTGGGACTCTCCTTACTAAAATAGAACTAAAGGAAAAAACAAAAACTGAGACCGCTTACTTTCTTTAAAAACGGGCTCTGTAGGTTTTGTGTAACACCCTGTCCCTCCAAAGCTGTTGCAGCAGCACAAGCTGCTCTTTAAATGGAAGGGGACCGAGGGAGGAACGCTGTATTTAATTAGAAGGCACACCTGGGGATGGTTTGGCTGATTGCACGACTTAGCCAAGCCCCAAGGCTGCTCTAAGTTAAATTAGTTTGTGAGAGCCTTCTCCAGCTTTTATGCTCGTCAGCGCTCAGAACGCCACGTCTCCAGCAGGGCTTTCCTGCCACCACTGCCTGCCAGAGCTATCCACGGGGAAATCTGAGAGGAAATTCACTGGGAGCACCCACCTCCTCACGGGCACCTCCAGCAGCCCCAAAGTCCAGCAGTCACTTGTCCGAGTTCTTCTGGAAGTATTTTAAGAGTCTTACCAGGGAAGAGTTAAGAGTTGCAGGGGGTTTATTGCTTTTTATATTTTGATGAAGGAAAAATTGCAGAGAGGTTGTTCTCTGAAAATTTCTGCAGCTGTAATTAGGGAGTGTTTCAAATGTGTTGCCAATTAGCTTAATTGGTGTGCAGGCTGATTGAGACCTGAGCAGGAAAGGTTCCTTATTACTTAAGGTGGGGGGAAGAAAGAAATAAAGACCAAAAATTCTCATAAACTTGCTAAGAGGAGGAGGACCAGAGGAAGTGTTTGACTTCATGAGCAGCAGCTCGTGGTGAAGTAACAACTCTCCAAGTATTTGAAGAGAACAAACTCTTTGAAGATTGGTTTCAGCTGGAGCTCGCTAAATCCCAGCCTAAGTGCTGGACTAATGATGATTTTCAGCTGTGTCTATGATTTCATTAGATCAGTCTGGAAATAGAAGGGGAATGGGGTCCGTTTGGTGTCAGCTGCAGCTCTGCCATGAACTGTGAAGGTTTCAGCCTCACTGGGATGGGTGCAGGAGCTGCAATGTCAGGCACTGTCTGCCTTCCAGGACCAGCAGCAGAGGCCTTGGATACTGGGCCACAGCAGTTCTAATGCTGCCCAGTGCCTGTTAATTCTGGGTTAAATTAAATTAAAAGGCCCTGGTGATGTAGTGGAGAAGCATTTACGTTGCCTTTAAAACTGATTTCCTAAGTTCACCAGCAAGGCAGACACCAGCCAGGTTCATCTCTGCAGTGAGCACTGCAGGTTTGCTGAGCACCCGTCCCTGGGGAGAGCAGGGACAAATCCCACCCCAAACCTGCCCGTCCACAGAATTAAATCACTGTCCACACCACGGCACAACTCTGCACAGAAAAGGAAACACCAGCCTGTTGCCATAATTCTGTCTTGCCTACACGAACAGCAAATCTGCTTTTGTTAGAAAAGTGTTGAAAGTAGAGCAAATTCCTTTAATTACACAGCTTTTGAGGGTTCGTGTCCTGCCTGTGACTTCGGTAACGAGAGATTTCAGTGCCATGCAGCGTGGCTGTGGTTGAATTATTCCAAGAAAGCCAAGAGTGAATCCACTAAACGAAGGCTTAGTTGGCATAGGGGAAGATCAAAATCAGACAAGCAGAACGTTAGAGCTGACAGGGCTCCATGGTCATACTCAGAGTCCATTTCTCTGCATCTTAAACTACTTTTATCATTTGTTCTGATTGAAGTGCAGCTCCAAACAAAGGAATTCTTCTAGGATTGCCCACATTTGATCTTAGCATTTCAAGAGAATCTTAAGAAATTTGATCTCAAACCAAATCTACATTTTTTTTAACCTCTAACCTTAAACTATGGCCAAATACAGTCAAGATCCAGAAACAAACAACCCCCCTTTGCTTCAGCCTGAACTAGGGGGGTCTCTTGGCCTCAGTATTTGCATTCCCATGAAGTCAGTGAACTAAAAGAAAACAATGTCTGAGGACCAGGAACCAGATCAAAGCTACAAGCCATAAGGACTCTGTCTCATGGGTGGTGGCTGCTGACCAAACACGGCTCAGTTCACATCCCTGCTTCCAGTACCAAGGGTTTCCAGGCTTTCCAGAGCAGCTCAAGCAGCTCATGGTGGTTCTCTGGGGAGGTGAGGTGTAAGTAAAGCTGTTACCCTGAGTTCCTCAGCCTGCAGGAGGGCTGAGCTGTGTCTGGGAAAACACAATAAGGACGCTCTCACACCTGCCAGGTTCAGCAGAAAGGAGGGGAAACGCCACTTTATTTACATATCTCACATTCTTATACAATTCTCAACTCCACAAGGGATTGGAGGACATGTCACTTCCTCCTCAATCCCACTGGAGAAAAAAAATGCTCATCAAAGTTCTCTTATCACAAAAGGAATGAAAAACAGAAAATACCGTTAAGTAAACATTGGCCATTATTTACATGAAACTGTGAGAAAGAATTCTGACTCCAAGGTTAAAACAGAAGGCTTTAGCAAAAACCAGGGCAACACTAAGCCAGGACAGGGTCACACACACCCTACCCAGACACACCTCGGGGTGGAACACAGCTGTGGAAATGGTGCTGCCAAAAGCACAGCAGCACTTCCCAATGCAGAGCACAGCGTTCTGCCTGCCAGTAACACTGAGATGAGAAGAGCTAAAGGAGGTAAATGGATTACAATTAGGTGAAGGAATAATAAATGTCCTCCTTGTATTATTTTCATACTCTTCTCAAAACTTTATATCACTCAATTCAGCAAATTTCAGGAGGCTGCTGGAATTTTGACTTTTCTCATCAGCACTACTTTCCTGATCAAGGTGTGAGCATTAACTGGTAACTGCTCCCATTCATATGAATAATGTCCATTTTAGAGTTTCAGCTGCAGTGCAACACCCAGTTTGAACTGCTGCCTGTGAAAAGAGTAGATTCAGCACATCTCATTTATGTGCTTATCTAAACTGGAGGCAGCCACACAATATAATTTAGTGTATACAGCACTTTGCTAATAGAGAAACTATGCCCTCCCTGAGTAGCTTTTACTCAGAAGGTTTCTTTAGCTTGGGATCCGAACACTTAATACAGCAGAAGAATTTAATTTTCTGGGGCACGGTTTCTCACTGACACAGGTGCTCTTACAGGAGAATTTACAGAGTCCATTATCTTCTCAAATAGGAAGCACAAGAAGTGATCATGCAAGAAAAGGCCTTATAAAAGACTTCACTTAATCTGAGATTTGTGGCAGTAGGGCTCCAGTTTAAGCATCGAAAGCAAAGTTCACAGTCCTGCTGCAGGAGGATCTGCAGGTGATGGGGTAACTCCTGCCCACCCAGACAACCCTGGCTGGAATTGTTACACACCCAGTGCACAGCACCATCCGTCCTGCCCAGTGCAACGGGGGGGACACACACCCTGCCAGGCCACGGGAGAGTCCCTGCCTGGGCAGGGAGAGGGAGGAGAGAACAAACACAGCACCAAACACAACCACAAACACAGCACCAAACACAAACACAGCACTGATGGTGGGGCAGGGGAATGAGGAAATCCTGGTCCATACTCCCCTGAGCAGGCCCGGCTGTGGCTGTGCTGGGAGGTGTTGTCCTGGTTTTGCTAAGCCTTCTGTTATAACCTTGGAGTCAGAGATTTTCACACAGTTTCATGTAAATAATGGCCAATGTTTGTTTAACCGTCTTTTCTGTTTTTCATTCCTTTTGTGATAAGAGAAAGTTTGATGAGCATCCTTTTTCTCCAGTGGGATTGAGGAGGAAGTGCCATGTCCTCCAATCCCTTGTGGAGTTGAGAACCCTATAAAGTATGAGAAATGTAAATAAACTCTCTCTTTTCCCTCCTTTCTGCTGAACCTGGCAGGTGTGAGAGCCTCCTTTACTGTGCCTTTACTGGCACAGGGAGCTGAGCAGCAATTCCCGCAGGCTGGGAGGGCAGGTTGAACTGGGATTAGAGGGAACTCCCAGAGCCCCTGCCTGGTGAGGGGACACCACTTGAGAAGTACGGGACCAGTCTCTTCTGATTCCCTCCCAGTTCAGTGGCATTCTGCCCTGGCTGGGGCACTGGGAAGCTGTCAGCTCCGAGCATGGGGATGCAGTGTGCCAGACTGAGCCAGGCCTCGCTCACCCCAGGGGCACACATGTCACGGGCAATCAACACAAAATCCTCCACGACGAGCTCAGCCAGGGGTTTCACCTCTGGAACAGCAGCATGAGGCAGGGCTCTGTGTGATACAGTTCTCTCAGGAGGCCTTCAGTCATCACTGGGGATGTGCCTGTTTGGAAACAGCTCAGAGCTGTCACCTCCCATCTGTTGTTTTGTGATAGGAAGATACAAACCCATCAGGATACAAACAGTACAACAAACTGAGAGGCTGTCTCTGTGTAAGGGAAGTACAACCTAAAGGAGTTCCAACTTCACAGTGCTGGGACTCCGTAAATAACAGCAAGGTACAAGATGTCTGAATTTCCCTGGATTAAAGGGTGGGATTCAGGCCAGAGAAAGATTGTTATAGAGTGATACCAGGGCCAGGCTGGATGGGGCTCCGAGCAGCCTGGGACAGTGGAAGGTTCCCTGCCCGTGGCAGGGGGGTTGGAACTGGATGATCTTTAGGGTCCCTCCCAACACAAAGCATTCCATGACTCTGTGACACCCCAGCTAAATGGGCACCTCAGCCATGGCCCGTGCCAGCTGCACAGACCTGCACGGATGGCAGCACACAGAACACACAGAACACTGACAAGCTCGTGCAGTCACTGAACCAAGAGAAACACCCAGTTCTAGCAAGGAACACTGACATCCAAGGCTAACCTGGCTTCCAAACCTCCCACTTGGAAGCATCCTTGCAGCAGCAGATCCAGTGCTGAGAACCATCAGCAGCCACTGGGTAGAGAAGCTCCTGAATGCTGGTAAATGCCAGCCTGGCTGGGGACAGTCCCTGGCTGCTTGGAACAGGACAAATTACTGTGCTGGCTGTGCACAGTGCTGGGTAAGTCTGAGTCCCTGTCACAGATTCTGCTGCTGCCAGCACTCTGCCGTGCAATCCGGGGCTAATTAACACAGAAAGCAAGAGCTGGATCACGTTTGAAGACGTGCAGGTAGATAAATATACTTCCTACCTGCTGGCTCGATTCAGGGGATTAAAAGGATGAACCCCGGCCTAAGGCAGCGTGCAGTGGCACTCCTCAAAGGTGCTCAGAGTTCATTAGCACCTCCAAAGGACAGCTCTCCCCTGGTGCTCCAGCCATCAACGTAGCACAGGGAGATTTCAAAGCAGGTTACATAAAACCTTCTCTTGGCAAAGATCCATGGGTTTATGCTCTGAACCCTCTGTTGTGTTATGTTTGGTTTCATTGTACCATTCCGATTCTAACAATAGCACGGATATTAAATGAGGATGTTTCACAACTTGGTAAGATAGCCAAAATGCCACTACCTACCTAATGAGCCTTATAATTGAGTTGTAATGAATTTTATGTAGTGCTGCGTAACTTGAATGATGCAAGAGACACTGGGAAGATATTTAAGAGGGAAAAGTTCTAACACAGTTTCCAAGAGAAGAGATAAAAATAATCCCTAGTTTACTCACAGAGTTGTTGCTCCTGACAGGATTCAGTTCAAGCCAATGAGATTACTCATGTGAATAAATCTGTCACAGGAATAAGGCTGCAGAAATAAGCCCTGGGACGTAAAGGTGATGATGTTCAGAAAGCTTTTCTTTGTGCAGTATCCAGCTAAAACTCTGCAATGTTTCCTGTGAAGAATTGGTTTAACATGACATGAAAGCCTGGGAGTTATGAAGAAGTTAATATCCACTTTTAAAAATACTTTATACTGATCACGATTCGAGCATAAACGTGAAAAAGTAAAGTCTCTATTCTTTTGCTTGTTTTCTCTATTTGATGAATATTACCTCATTTGGATTTCATCTGAAAAAGCAATTAAAAATGAAATTAGGTCAATAAAATCAAAGAAATACTTTCGGATCTCCTAACTTGCTGATAAACTTTTCAAGAAGTGGAATAGATGAGAACTAACATGCTTTCACACAAAACAGTCCTTGAAGCAAAACACATGAAATTCAAACCCCTGACAGCACTTGTGTGAGCTTCCAGAATATTCTGAAATACACGCAAGATTAACCACAAACAAACAAAAACCCTCCCGTTTTTCATGATGCTTTGCCCAAGAAGTACATAAAGCCATTTTCCAAAACAAATGGTGTGAAGCCAAGATTTTCAGCTTCTGAACACCCACAGCTACAGACACATCTGCAGGAGAAGTTTGTATCTGAAAACATTTCAAAAACTTGTGACAGCTTTCAGCTTTCTGGGTAATGTTTCTTGCATTAAGTGTGTGGCTACAAGACCTGAACAGAACTCATTTCACAGGTATTTGCATCAAGAGCTTATCTGGTTTCCACTGCCATGGGAGTTTCATATTATCAAATGTTTTCAAAGAGAAACTGGATGAAACTTCATTTTATCCACATAAATTGACACACACTATCAAAAAAATACAGTCTGGTACAAATCTCCATGCAGCCAATTACACAGGGCTCCAAAGGCCTTCACCATCTTCACATCAGTTTATTTGTCCAGATTTTGGGCCATGATGCCAGCCCAGGCAGCACCTGACTGTCCCAGGAGTACTGTGCACATTCTCTGCTCTCCAGGGACGTTCCAGGGTGCCCAGCTGTGGCATCCCCCAAAGCTCTGCTGCTGCAGGAACAGGAGAAGCAAACCCAGCTCTGAGCTCTGCTGGGACTGAATCTGAAATAAAGGCTTCGTGTGTCTTTGGCTAAGGAGTGATTGTGCCTGACTACCAGGAGCCTCGTTTTACAAAAGCAAAATCCCCAAATACTGGCAGCAGGCAATCCCGTGACTGACACACACCTCGAGTCTCCCAGTCCGGCTGCTGATGGAACCCCACACCTCCCCAGAGCCACTCTCTGCTCTGCTGGCAGCAGGTTCCACTCTGCAGTTTGTGAGCACACCACCCCTGCCTTTACTCTGCTCTCCCATTTTATACGAGCCCGATGCTTGTACAACCTGGCAGCTTTTTAGCTCCATCATATAAATGTCTTAATACCCTGCATTGATCTGGAATCAACACACTTGCCAACACATGGATAAAAAGCATCTGGAGAATTTGCTGGTTGTTATTTCAAGCTGTTTATTATTCCTGGAGGACTCGTACGAACACTCAGAACTATCATGCCTGCATTAATGCTGCTCTCCTGCACCTCTGGGTACACTAACACTGTACATTAAAGATGCTTTAGAAAATTGTTTGCGAGTTGATATTGCACTGGGATTACTGAGTACAGGCTGCAGCTCTCACTAAATAAATACTGGAGAACGGCTGGCTGTGAAGGCAGGCAGCTTGAACTCCTGAGCTGGCCTTTGGAACACAGCTAGGAATCAAAACAAAGCACTGATATTTACCAAGTTAGATCTTAAATCTTGGATTTGGCAGGCCTGTGATGAATAGAGATTCAGGGAACATTTGTAATGCTGTGCTTGCAGACTGGGACTGGGAAAAAATCCTTCACAGGTGAGTGAGGAGCATTTTGTGAGCTGCTCTTGCTGCCCACATGGAAGCAGAGATCCCCATTTTATCACAACAGCACAGGCTGACAAAGAACTATGAAAAAAGCTACCACAGAGAAAGAGAGGAAAATGGGATGTAAACATCAGAGGGAAGTGGGAGAGGCAGCATCTGAAAACTCAGTGCTGAACTACCTCCCACCCCGGGACAAACCATCAGCCACCACTACACAAGGAAGTTCAAGTCATGCAATCAAATCATGCAGTAACAAAAATCCTATTAAATGGAACAGGTTCTGTTGCCATTAGGAAAAACAGGAGCAAAGGTGGGAGCAGGAATGAATCAAAAGGTCCAAATCCAGATGTACAAATCTGTAATAATTCCATTATTACCACTGAAAACCATTTCATGCTGAAATGTGGCTGTAGAGCAAATCTATTGAAGGAGATTTTGAAGACAAATCAGCACCATCGTAACACAGGCTGCATTTTCCACAGAAGTGTTGAGTACTACACAAACCTGAATAACTGCAGCTGTACAGCTCTGCTGGGGGGTATTTATATGATGGATATGAATTTCCACGCGAGGCCTGACTGAGCAAAAACATCAGTTCCCCTTGGTCAGGAGAGAATTCAGTGACACGCTGTAAGCCCAAGCCCTGTGTGTGCAAAGGCTCCCACTCCTTCAGGGTGGGCATCAGGAGGAATCCCCTCAGGGGAAGGGGTGGGCAGCTCTGAAGGGCAGTGCCCACCCCTGGGCAAACACAGGGCATGGCACTGCCAGCTGGGCTTGAGCTGCTGTGATCAACTGGAACTGGGACATTCAGAGCTGAGCTCACTTTCCAATCCCAGAATATTGCATTCCAAGTTTTTTAACTGCCCAGATCAGAGTTCTGGACTATAACCCATTACACTGTTGCTTATGATTTTCCACATCACCCCATCTCCATGCTAGATTATATATGCAGGAACCCACGCAGTAAGTAAAGAGTCTATCTACATACCTATCTAGACCATTATTAATCATGTAAGAGGGAAAATGAAAATGATTTGCCAGATGTTACTAAAATGTCCAAGTCATTTTATCCCCTAGCACAGAATAAAAATGCAACTATGTGGCTGTTAATATACAGTGGAAGGGAAATTGCTGCTTCAAGTATAGAAAATATTGTAGCTCCAAGCCTTTAGGAATTCAGTTTGCCAATAAAAAGATTGGAGAACTGAACATTAAGGGTCACATCCAGCATTTCTTCCATATTTCACCTGACCAGGATAATTAACAAGAAAACTCAGTGCCTTAAGGAAGCAGATGGAGTAAAGAACATAAAATGATCTGGTACAGCAGTGTTACTCTGCAGAATTACAGCACTTCACACCAAGCATCTGAAAGGCTGTGGCAGCAGCAGTTTCCTCTGAAAGCAGCAGGTTTTAGATCCAGTTCTAAGATCAGGAGGCAAAGCAGGCACCTGTGTTCTAAACCAGCTCTGGAGGGCAGTAATTCCTGGGGCTTGGAGCAGATCTCTGTCTAATGCAAGGCCCAAACCTTACCTGACTTTCATGGCCTGAGTCTGATGCCAAAGAGAGTTTTCTGTGCCCATCAATCCACCTGCCCTGGAGGCAGCCCTGGACGATGGAGAAGGCCTCCACAGAGGTGTCTGCAAGAGTGATTCTGTGTCAGCTGTCCCTTCCTGGCCATAGATTACATTTTAAAAATCTTTAGTGTATCTGTTTCATCACAGGTTTCCCATTTCCCATTCACAGCTGGGTATTTCACACCCCTAATACAGATGACATTCTTGTCTTTCACGTTTCAGGCTGCTGTTGAAGAGAGTCCTCAGCAAGACACAATCAAATTAGGTTGGACAGTCTGCAGGACCCACTGCAGAGCAGCTGTAACAGGAATCAGTAATTTCAGCCTCAGCACAGACATGTTCATAATCACCGTGCTCCAGAAACCCAGAGTACAGAGACAGACCATGAAATGAATGAAAAATAAGCATGTAAATGAAAAGAACCTTTTATTCTTCCCCTCCATGAGGGATGATATTTTTGCAGTTATTTAGAGCACTCAAAGAGCTGAAGTTGCAACTGGGTCAGTAATAAACGGAATGAAAAAATTTGGAAAGCCAAGGTACGGCCTCCAGAAAGCATGAGGGGAAAGCAGGCTGCACAGTGGCCCTGAAGGTTCCTGTGTACTCACACAGACAGCAGCAGCAAAACCCAAACTCCTGACAGGTTCTTCCCAAAGCCCAGCTGATCGTGCACAGGCTGAAATGAAACACTGAGCACTCAGTTAAAGGAGAACAAACCCCGTTTGTCTTTCACACTCAGAGGCACCACAGCTCCTCTGCACCCCTGTAATTCCTCCTTTTCCCTTCAGAAGCCTCTCCCCAGCGTTCTGCACCTGCTGAGAAGGCAGAGGGCTGATGCTGCTGTGCCAGCTCTGACACACAGATCTGGGCTGACAGGCTGCTAGCCACAACTCCCACTCTGCTGCTTCCTCCCCCTCAGAACCTCCCTTTCCTTCTGCTGATGCTCCCGTAACTGCTGCAGTCATTTTTAACCGAGCATTCCAGTCCCACTGCAGCTTCCCAACGGGAGAAGGTGCCTCGTCCGTGTGTGCAAAGCACAGCCTGAATTAAGTGTCACACACACAGCTCACAACGGTCAGTGTTTACCCAGACCAGCAGAGCTCAGGGACAACGTTCAGCTCCAGAAAAGTCCTGCTGTTCTACCAGAATTTCATTAGGCAAAATGTACATATTTGACCCGGCACTTTTTCCTTGGGTGCTCTGGAAGCAGAGGCAGCTCTGCGCAGCCCCAGCCTTTCAGAACCAAGGACAGAGCCTGGCTGTTCCCGTCTGCACTGCTTGAGCCCCTTCCACCTGGAACAGTTGAAATCCACATCTGAACGGGAAAGATCATCATCTGCCGTTCTTCAGGGCTTAGATCACTGATCCATAAATTCTCTCCTGCCACTTGGCCAAGCTTTAGTGAAGACTCAGGAGGAGAGAGCTCCTTTAACAACCAAACTTACAAAATTGCTAGCAAAGAACTCTCTTTGTGTAATTAATTCCTTGACCGCTGCACAAGGATACCGTGGGTGAAAGCACACTCCCAGCCTGTAATGATTATGCTAATCCAGAGAGGAGAAAAGATGTGTTGTGTATTAATCAAAGTCTTGAGCTCAATTCCTCATTGTTCTTGGACTGAGTGATCAATACAGCAACACTCACTTGCTACGAGTACAGAGGGGCTCTAGCAGGAATTTACATTTATCTTGTGCTTGAGAGGGAAATCAGCTAAGGAAGGTTCATCATATCAGAAAGTTAAACAGAGCATTATTCACCAGTATTTAGGAAATGCTGCTTTGTCAGAAGGCTCAGAGTACACAGTGAAACCATCACCTCCACTCTCTCAGAGTATCACATACTCCTAGAACCTCAAGAGATTAATCAAATGTCTTTGGGGAAGGTTTTCTCTTCATCTCCCGAAGAGCAGCTGGACGCCATTCCTACAAACAAAGAAGACACCCCCTTTCTCCTGTCTACCACGAGCTGTATTCTCAGAATTCCAGAGTTATTTCTGTGCTACGTGACAGAGCACGCAGCACAAAGTCTGTCCTGCAGCCTCCCACCGTGGCTTTTGAACATCATTTCTGCCCCAGAAGGCACTGCCCTGTGCCCAGCTGCCACCAGGCTGCTGCCGGAACAGCCACTCACACCCTGGTTTGAAGCATCCTATCAAAGGATGGGACTCAGGAATGGTCTCAGGGCTGTGTGCTCTAACACAGAGAATTCATAGAAGTTTGGGAGAAATCTCAGCCACCTGGAAAGCTGGATTGACTCCATGCAATTTTGTCCTCTTAAAAGAAGGAAAATAATCAACCAAGATTAGGACATTCCTGCATCACACATTCACTACGTGTTACATGCTTCCATGTTTTATTTTATTACGTGGAAACAGAAGGTATTTTAATTAAAGAGGAGGCAGCTGCACACGCTAGAACTGGAAAGCTAAATGCCTCAAGCAGTTCTGTGGAGGACTTCACAATGCCTGACAATTCCAATCTATTAGCTATCCCTCTCTCCACAGAGATCACGATTAGCCAGCAAACTTGCCCTTTCAATTCACTCAAAGCTTCAATCTCTTCCATCTGTGCTCTCTGAACCTTTCATTTCCAATAGGTTCAGGGTAATTCACAGCAGCCAGGGAGGCTGACAAGCTCTACCTTTCTTTCACATCCTCAGGGCTCCATGCTGACATCCTCAAATGAATTTAGAAATAAATACAATATCACTGCTTTCACACAACAGAATCGTTTATTTGAATTCCATTAAGGAAGCACACAGGTGTAATTAGGAATTGGGCCGTGACTCAAACAGCCACTTGCCCTCATGCTGGTCTCCCCATTCCACTGTAATAGGATAAAACCCTCCTGTGAACTTGTGGAGTTTGACCTAAAGGCTGAGTGCCTTCAGAATCCAGATGGGCAGAAAAGGCAGCTCTGGTGCAGATCAGGGAGCATTGGGGAGCATCCTTGCATCTCTCTACACACACAGCAATAGCAGTGGCACCTGTGACAGATTTACAGACAGAATTCATCTACTCATGAGTGATTCTGGTGGTGGGAGAGAAGCAGGGAGCCCACACAGGGTGGGATGAGCCATCAGTCAGTCACAGCACCAGTGACCACAGCCCCGTGGCTGGGACAAGGACACAAAACCTGGAGGAAGCTCCTGTGTCCCCCCTCTTCTTTGCCATCCTGCAGCCTCTGTCACTGCTGAATGATGAGGAATTCAGAATTCAGCTCCTCAGAATTAGTTTGGCTGGATTAAGAGTGGAAAGATCATTTCCAAAATCCTTCAACTCGCCCATCAAAATCCTCAGCATTCAAGTGTCCACTTAGGGCTGGAATATTGCAGCTGCATCCAAAAATATGAAGTGTAGTGGTCACCACATTATCAACAACAGAGGGAGGCTTTCCCTCCCCTTCAAAAATTTCAACTATACTGTGAAAAGGAGTTACTGAGGAAGAAGGGACTGACAGTATTTGTTATATGAAGTTATCTGACTCACGGCTTTACCTTGTTCATGGCTAAAATTATTACCATACTCTTATTTAAAGTGTCTGTTTTGTAGCTGGAATGGGATGTTAGTTTGGTGAGGCCTCTCAGCTGAAAATGGCAATGACAAATACCCCGAGTGATCACTCTGTCAAGCTTTTTTCCATTCTGCCTGGTTTCTGTGCTTGAACAACAGCTCAGGTGGAACAACACCTGGTTTCTGCACTCGTGATGTTTTCTGCAAGGGAATGAGAGTGAGGAGGCCTGGGAACTGATTACTGGATGTACAGTTTGATGCTACAAAAAGAAAGCATTAATTGCAGCCTATGAAGCACTTGGCCCTTTTTCATCTCAGATCTGGTGAGCGTGTGGCCTCGGGGTGAGATTATTCACAGCCCCATCTCTGTTGGAAAACTTTTCTTTTTGGTCCGTTGGCTTTCCATCAGATCAAGGAGCTCAACCACCTCAATAGGCAACTGCAGTATAACTGGAGCTGGTGCCTGCAAAGAAAAACCCCAACCTCTATAAATGAGGAAAAAATATTAGTTTTCAGCTGTCTCTGCATGCTCTCTGCATGGCTCATTACTCAACTGCAGAAATGCCAAAGCCACACAAGAAAGGGAGGCTGCAGCAGCCCAGCTGAGGCTGACTTTGCTACTGAGCAGCTCTACCATCCGTGCTCATTTTCAGATCAGATTCAGCCCAGTAAAGAATTATTATAGTTTTTTTTTCTGTTTACAGCTTACAGTCTAGATTTAAGTGACCAAAATTCAACACACAAAATACAGAAAAGCACCACAGGTCAGCTACTGCACCTGCACTATGCCTGTAACGTGGGTTTTTTCATTTCCAGAAAAGGTCTGTCAGAACCATTTTCCACAGCCAAATTACAAAAATTCTGAACATTGTTCCCGTGAAGTCAGACCTTGACTCCTACAGGCTTATTGTTCCCAGCTCGTTGGCACAGCACTTGGCAGAGTTTTGCTGCAGTGCTGGGTGGTTTCACTGTCCCTGTCCCCAGGAGCTCCCAGGGCAGCCCTGCCCTGCTCCCCGCTCCCCGGGCAGGGCACGAGGTGAGTTCTGCTGCCTGAGCTGGGCACTCTGCTCAGCTGGGAGAGAAACAAAACCCTCCCCGATACCCCCCTGGCCAGCAGGTCAAGGGAAGACAGGGAGGGGATTTGGGAAGTGTGAGAGCTTCCATTATGCAAAGGATAGAACGTGCAGAGAGGCTTTTACTGCTGGGAAATAGAGGTGAGGATTATGAAGCTTGTGTGCATGTGAGAGCATTTTACTGCAAAAACAAAAGGAGCTATTTTCAACCACCAAATGCAAGGAAGTAACTGAGCATAAGTAGTTCTGATTCTTCTTTCAGGTGGGTGAAATAAAGTACAAACCATTTCACACAGGATTATTAAGAAAATAAGCAAAACTCTATCTTGGCTGCTGCAACTTGAATTCAGCATAAGCAAAACTAAGATTTATTTATTCCACAAAAATTTATGGTCGTTTATATCTGTTTTAGACTGAAACTGAAGTGTAAAGATGAGATTGTGTCCTCTTAGTTCAAATTGCTTTAATTAATGTGAGGGCAGCTCTGCAGTTTGGTAGACTGCAAGTTTCATGGGGTAAAACCAAATATATGACCAAATATTTGTGTAACTGAAGACATCAGACACCCTGGGATCCTCTGGTGAGGGGCTGTGCACACCCTGTCTGCCTGGGGCAGCCCACAGAGCACAGATGCTCTGATTTTCTTTCTCATGCAACTTTCACAATCCCATCTTCACTGTCAGTTCTCACTCTGCAGAGTAGGAGCACAACACAGAGTTCGATCTTTATTTCTTCTTCTTGTCTTCCAACTTCCATAAATTTCTTCTTGTTTGCCCTCAATCTTGATTTTCTGGGCTCCCAGCCTAGATTTTCAATTATTTTCTGATAACTCGCATAGGTCAGTGCTAAAGTTCAAAGTCATCTCTAAATCTAAGATTGTATATTGTCTGTTTTCCTCCGTGATTCCTTCTGTTCATCCCACTGCTGAAAACAAGACTTGGAATTGGAAAGAAAACAGTGACAGCACCGACCTATAAATAAGGGGGCAAGAGAAAGTGCAGGAATTATGGAAGGATTCACTTGCCAAGTGTCTGAGAGAAACATTTATTCAGTAATTGGAGAAGAAAATGACGAGGTACTGGAAGCAACATTTGCTAAGGCCCAGCAGATTTAGACCAGAAGGAATGCAGTGATCAGCTCTTCCTAAGACACGTGTCAGAGAAGGACAGAAGATGACTGAAACTGCCACGGCAATTCCACAGGCTCCAGATGAGATTCTGAAAGTGCCTGTTTGCAGGAAGAAGACACAACAAGTGGGAGAAGGTGTAATTTCTGTGACAAATTGATCAGACTGGCAGCAAACCTCTGCACCAAGTCAAAGACAGGCCCGAAAGGGGCTGAGGGAATGGTGCAGAGTCACCACAGATGGGAGGATTAGGAGGCTGCTCTTCTCAGGCAGAAAACCCTAATGAGAATGTGCTCGTTATGAAAAAAAGATGGGCTTTAGCACTTCACAGTATGAACTGAGACACTAGAAAAGCTCTCTTGAACCAAAAAACATCCTGCAAGACTCTTACAGCATTTTGGGAGGAATTTTTCTTCATCCTTTGGTCTTCACTGTCTCCCAAGAACTTTCCAGTCAAGTTGTAGACCATAAATACCTCAGGGCTGGGAGAGCTAACTACCTGAGAAATTGCCATCTGCCTTCTGCAGCAGTGAAATCCTGCAGGTCTGGGATGCTCCCCTGTGCACCCAAACCTGAGCTCCCTGCTCCTCACTCTGCCACAGCCCCGAGCTGGCAGCGCTGCAGATCTGCTGCCAAACTCATCGCTCTGCTCCGAAGCTGCTGAAAAGAGAACAGTTGAAGAGAATCTCTTCATGAACCATCCTCTTTATTATTATTGATGCAATTTGATTATTTGATGAGGACCTATAATGCACACGCAGACATTCCAAGCACCAAGACTATAAATGCAGGAACAAAGGGCTGCTATATTTAGTGTTCTCCACTTACAAGCATCTCTGTTTTTCCAGGGTCTGATCCAAACCAAACTCGTAATTGTGATAGGAACAGGTGAAAGGATGAAAGGAGCATATGACTGCAGAGAAATAAAACGAAAACAAACAAATACATGCTTCAGCAGTGATTACTGCACCATTACTCTGATCTACTGCTGCTCAGATAAAGAGGCTAAATAAAGAGGCAAGAGAAGCCCCAGCTGATGCTGATACACTTATTGTAAGCTGCTGCAGCTGAAACAGCAGGGAATAGCTTCAGCAATATCCAAAGTTATGACAGGACAAATGGGGAAAAAAGGGACCAGCAGCAGCAAACACCTGGGCAAGATCACAGATCTTAACCTCAGTCAGCTTTACACCAACGAGTAATGAACAACAACAAAGAGCCAGGACCACTGAGATACCACTGAGAACATCAGCCTGGTGGGCAGCACTTGGGAAATGCCACCTTCATGGTCAAGGGAATTCACAGTGGTATTTGCTTTCTATTTTTCCTAACCTGCAATTGGATCCAGGTCAGACTCCACGTAATTTAGAATAAAAGAATATAAAGGCTAACAAACAGGACTGTGTCTGATTCTCTGTGTGTTCATGGCCAGTTAGCTCGGGAGTTCAGGAGAACCCATCTGACTCTCAGTTTTCAGGTCCCATCGATAACATAAGGGACCAGCCACCATCTTCTTTCCCCATCTCATTACCACACTGCCCACTACGTTCACAACTTACCAAACTGAAGGAGCTTAAAATAAACCCCAAAGACTTGAAGGGGCAAGGAAGGAATGAAAGATTTCCAAGGTCTGTACCATCTGCCAAAAAACCCTATTTTTTCACAAGTGGTTTGTTGCATTGCTGATACAGACATTGAAAATATTTAATAGTTTATTAACACGGATTACAACAGAAATAAATACAAAAACGTCTTTATAACATCTTCTTATAAAAAGCTTTTTATGTTCCTTTTATCATGCTGCTGCTTGAAAAGGCTTAGCTAGCTTATTAATTGTACTGCCAGGGGATGGCATCTACCCAATCTCTTAGAGTATTTTAATCACACAGATGCTTTCGTGATATCTTCATTTTTTCCTTACCCTACTCTTTTCTATTCTCACAGGCCTCTGAGCAGTTCATGTTGTCCAGCAATCAGAATGTCACATTCCAATTTTTAGCACAGATGCTGGAAGTTAATTATTTTCCTGTGGTGAAATGTACAGCAGATGCTGTATAACTGCAAGACAAACAGGTCCTGCTCTGAACACCTTGTACTCTGAGCAGACACGGCAGTTTAGAACAGGGAAAGCAGGGAACTGGAGAGATTTTTCAAAGGTTACAGAAAGCCAATGGGTACCCTCACTCCTAAATCACCATCACGAACCACTGCCTTCCCCTGCTCTCATAAAGAAGAGAACTCTAACAAGGTAGAACGATCGCGTTTTTGTAAAAGGATAATAATGCCTGACTTTAAAAATGGGATAGAAAATAATGCTTTATAAGGTCATTTAAAAAAATAAACCAGCACTATTAGAAGACCATTCCAAGCTATCAGTCATTTTCCTGCTTTAGAGCCTATCAAATAGAGGTATTTCTGCTCCACAAAATATCAAACAGTCTGTAATCCTCAATTTTGCTGGAGACGCCGATGGTCGTGCGTGGCTTGTCTGAAGAGATTTTGTTTATTTTTAAAAATACAGAGCATGCTGTCAGGGCTGTAGCACAGCCTGGCTCAGTGGAAACCCATTAAAACCACTTTGCTGGGCAGATGGTGTCAAAGAGTCCGAAGTAGAGAACAGAATCCCACTGTGCACAAGTGTTCAGTATGCAGGAAATCATCTCCTGTCAGCCAGGGCTGCAGGGGACAGAGCCAGCCCCAGGGGAGGGGGCAGAGCAGGAGGAGGCAGGACAGGCTCACACCCAGGAACAGGGAACACAAGGAACCCCTCGTGAGCAAGGGCAGATCTGTGCAGGGCACCCCATCGAGCTTTAAAACAACACACTGCTTTTATTCCCTGAAGGTGAAATGACTCTTGGTCATTTAGAGGGATAGCACCACTCAAAGACTAAAATAAGATTTTGCAAAGCGTCCACTGCATTTTGGACCCGCATCTTTCTCCCCCTGATTCCCAGGATTGCTGAGCAGGTGGCATTGCAGCAGAACTCCTGGGAGTGGGTACAAAGAAACTCATCAGAGACACTGGGAATGGCCTGGCCACGAGAGTCTTGGAAGAGGACAAAACATGGTAAGGCCTGTGTGAGTCGTGCACTAACCCAGCAGTACATTGAAGGCTCCTTTTGCATCTGTTCCTTTCCCACTCTCCTCCAGAGGAGGTAGGGCACGTGTTTTCAGTGTTCTCAGTGTTTTCAGTGTTGTCAGAGGAGTGGCCAATTCTGTGGGTGAGCACAGCACCTGACAAAGCCCTTAGCTCTGGGTTGAACAGATCCTAAACAGAACGAACCCAGGGAAAATGAGAGCACAAGTGTTCCCTGTGCCCTGCACCACGTGTGGCAATAACCTTGCCGTGTGTGGGCACCTCTGGCCTCTGCTGGGCACCATCAGCTGCTCAGTTCTGCCCCAAGCCCTCTGGTGCTGACCACATAAAGATATCCTTCCTCATCTTCAGAGCTACAGACTGGTGAACCTGAGCAAACGAGACCCTATTTTTATTTCTGGAACAAGAGAACAGGGGAAGGATGACAGCAGTGTAACTGCAGGTACATGGTGTATTTACAGGTTTATCACACTGCAAAGTTTTGCAGAGCTGGGCAGTTCTTTCAGCAGCAGCTCAAAACACAATCCAGAAACAACACCAAGCCCTCCTTCAAAGCAGGAAAACCTGACAGTAGACCCCACTGCTCGCAGCCAAGAAGGAAGTTAAATATAGGAATATGACACACACAGACAAGAAAATAACTACCCCATGTGCACAAGCTAATTAAATTAACCAAGCAAGGCTGATTGCATTAGGACAGAGATGCAACACCAAAGGATAAATACAGATATTTCAAACACAAGCAGATGCAAATCACCATTATTTTCATGAAGACAAGTAGAATGAGTCACCGTGGCTCAGGGAAAATGGAGGATACAATTATGTGCTAATCCAGAATCTTTGCTAAGTGAGTGGAATGAAGACGAAGTGGGATTGTTTCCTTTCCCGTGTTGTGGGTTGGATCAATGCTCAGACACACCACTGGCTGGTTACCTCTGCCAGCTTTGGGCTCCTCCTCTTGCACAATGAATTTACATATGGTACACTGAAGACATAAAACACTTTTAAAAATAGAAATAAAAAGCAAGTGATGTTGCGGGCCCACAAAATTCCAGGTTCTGAGACCATTCAGCATTAGATGAGACAAACTCTGTGACTCGGGGGATTTTCTTTAGCATGCAGGACATGCAGACCCATCTGTGTGATTATCTGGACATCTGCCTTGCTCCTCAGTGAGAGATCTGCAGGCTGTCTGCTCAACAGCCTGCCTCCCTTAAAAGCAAACAGATCCAAAGACAAGATGTGGAGCATCCTGGTTCGGCCGGAGAGGAACTCCTCCTGTTGCTGCTTCGTCTGTCTCAAAGCTGTATCCCAACACAATCAGGGGGTGCTGACATATTTGCACTCCCCTGCTTGGGGTGCTTGTTATCATTCCCCTGCTGCTTTGTTAGACACACCTGGCTAACTCATTTCTTTTGTGCTTTTTATAGGAGCTACATAATTCAATGTCCTTCCCCCTTCTCACAGGTTAGAGTCTACGTGGTCATTTTCAGATGTGGGTCTGTTTTGCTTACTAACCGTTACCACAGCAAATTTTTGAAACACCTTAGCCAAAACATCTTACCAGCACTGTGGAAAAGTCCTTATTTGCAAAAAAAACACCAAATAACTAAACAAACCAATGCAAAGTAACTTTAAAAACAGAGCCAGATGGGCCTGTGAGAAGGTGAAGTGACTACGGGAGGAGGAAAGAGGCCTTCTGTTTTGTAAATCTGGGGAAATGTGGCAACATTGATGAATCCACTGCCAACCATTCACTGTAGGAGAAACAAAAGTGCATTTTGCTGAGCCACTTCCAGGGAGACAATCGTCTGCAACACAGAAAACTCCCTCAGGAAACCTTTCTGGAAAGCTTGATTGAAAAATCCCAGCAGTGAGGGTGTGAGAACAAACAAACAAACAAACAACAAACAAACAAACAAACCTCCTCTGTGTGTAGAGCAGGGGCAGTTAATTGACCCCGAGTGCAGGGGCAGTTAACTGACCCCGAGTGCAGATGCCATGAGGTGACGGGCAGGCTGCCCCTGCACTGCCTCACTGAGCCCCTGCTCAGGCTGGGTTTCAGTCACCCCTGCTGCAGGGGATCACAAACACTCACACCAGCAGCCCGGGGCTGGAGCACCAAGGCAGCACCACCCAGCTCACAGCAACACTTGCAGCTACCACAGTCAGTCTCACCACTGTGGTTTTCCTCAGGCCTTTCACGGAAAAGAGCCATCTAACCATGTGAAAGAAATCCAGACCATCTTACACAGAGCCCTGGCTTTGGTATTGTCACAAAGGTCTTTGTTTACAGCCAAACACAAACTGGGAGGCAGTCTGAAAGCAGCCTTGTTACTTCTATTTCCTCCCCTCGGTTTTTTCTAGCTTGCCCGCAGAAGGTTTCTGGCACTGCTTTCACAACACTGCTCAGATGTTCTATGAATCACCACTGGTGTGTGGGCTACAGGCCGAAAAATACGACTCCAGAAAACTGTCTACTCTGAATTGCAGCCTGCTAAAGGCAGTGAAATCCCCTCTCCTGACTGCCATGGGCTGGGATCACACCCACTGAGGATCAATAGGTGGCTGTAACTCCTGCCACTGCAGAGCTGTGGTTACCCCATCCTCTGGGCCGAGTTTGAGTCACAACACCAAAGCAGAACATAGAATTTGCACAGATACCACACGGGCTGTCCTCTGGAAGATGAAGAGTTTCAATCCCTTGAACCTGCGGGGCCATCAGACCAACACTTTACACCAAAATTAAGTCTATTCAATGAAAGAAGAAACCAGGGACACGAAGAAGCCAATCCTCATTCTACAGTTAACTGTGCCCACATTTCACCCCAGGGTGAAGTAGCCTAACATCCTCAAACATGGCCTTTAAACCGCTCATGGTAATTAGTGTTATCGACGTGTCTCGGAACTACTTAAAATCCACTTCATTTGGAGCTGCCATTAATAATGCAGCAGGCAATATTACAGAGACTGGTGCAAACCAAGTAATTGAATGCACCACTTTATAAGCCAAACTTGTGAAGAATCTCAGCTGCCTCTTCAGCTTCCCTGCAATCAATCTGTCTGGAGTCATGTTTATGGATCCTAGGACCCGTGAGAGACTGCCACTAGACTTGGCATCCACAACCACCTCAGGAGCTTGATTTAATGTGAATGCAGCATGAAAAATCAGATTATCTTTTGATTCCCTCCTTTATTAAATAAAACTGATCTTTATTGAATAAAGCTGCTTTTATTAATATCTAAAACATTGGCTGGTGTCATAGAGCCTGCCAGTCCTAAGGAACTAATAAAAGAAAAGACAGAAGTAAAAAATGAGAACATTATAGGGAAATATTAGAAACCAAATCACATTAAGGCAGTACTGCAGCTGACAAATAAAACATGGGTCTAGCTAAATTTTTTGTTTAGTCTGAATTTATTTTTTTTACTGAAAGAAAAGGAATCAGAATGGGGCTTTTTCCGCTGTTCTAGAGGAATGAACTCCAAAGTCAATAGTGCTGAAATACAGTTGTTGCACTCCTCAGCTTTTCACTTTCCACGTTTCAAAGTCCACTTGATCACCTCTGCCCTTACACATAGATACATTATTAGATTGACAGTGCATTAACACACGTGGATTATATCATCACTACAAGTTGGCCTGGTAGGAACTTCAGCTCATTATTGAAAACAACATTTCATTTCTCAGGCTGGAGCTCTGCATTTTACAAGACAAAAGCAAAGCAAAATCACAATAGTATTCTCGAGTCTTCAACATTATTACCTGAAAGATGTGGAGCTGTGCAGTACAAGGTGTGTTGCCATGGCTCTGGGTAATCAGCAGCAGCCCTGTCCACAATAGACAGCTGATTGCTGTTGCATGTTAAAAGCTTTTGTATCTCTTTAGGAAAACTTTGTCATCGTGTCATAAATGAGAGTTTTTCTATTAGCAACAGCAAAGCATCAAAGAAACATGCCCTGTACTAGTAATCATGCCTGATTTGTTTTTTTCTGTTCATCTTACTCTGTGGAGGGCCGTGGGAATCAACCTTTCACATGGCCAAGTTCATACTATAAACCTCTGGAACACTCTGGTCTTTTCAGTGTATCAAGGCAGGGCAGCACAGATGGAGCCTGTTACCAAAGGGAAAATAAGCACTTCATTAGAGGTAGATACCTGTAACACTGACCAGAGTGCTGGCAATCACACAGCAGCAGTGTCTTGGACAGCTGAAGTGCCAGATCAGGAGCACAGCCAATGCCAGTACCTCTGCTGGGATCTCTGTGCCTGGTTTCATGGAATCACGGGATTCTTTAGGCTGGGAAGAGCCCCGAGACCACCCGGTGCCACTGCTAACCCAGCACTGCCACACTGACCCCGAGCGTGTCCCCAGGCACCCCAGCTCCACCTCTCTCAAATCCCTCCAGGGATGGGGACTCCACCACTTCCTGGGCAGCTGTGCCAGGGCTGGACAGCCCTCTTGGTGAAGCAATTTTTCCTAATACATCTTTCAGAAGAGATGTAAGTAACATTTCCGAAGAAAATCACATATGAACACATAATGAATTGCTGAGTTGGCAATAAAAGAAACGCTGTATTCTGTAAAACTGAAATGCCATTTATTCCAGTCCTGGAATAAACTGCAGTCTCAGTCCAACACTATGTTAATGCAGTGTTAAGGCAGCAAACTGAAACACAGCAAAAGCCAGGGAATGAACAAGTTAATGCTCTTACTGCACTGTTAGCCTATCCCAAGTACTGATGATATTGCTTATAATAAAATACATCATTTAAAACCTCGCTGGGCAATCACAAGCCACTGGTGTGCAATGTGAATGAAGCAATCTCTTGAAAAGACTCTGACTTCTAATCCCTGCTGCTAATGCATTTCCAATTGCAACTTTGGAACAGGACTTATGTAGGCACTGCATTTAGGGAACATTTGAGAAGACTTATAATTTTGTTCCTTTCTTTCTTTACCTGTTCTAAGGAAAAAAGGAGGAGGAGGGAATTTGACACAGGGAGCTACCACAGAAATACACAGCTCTGTATTTTGCCTTCTGTCAGTAAGTTCAGTTCTGGATACAAACTAATTAGTAAAAATAACTCACTTAATAAAAAAGAAAAGTGCTGATCTCTGGAAGTGTAAAAGGGTGTTAAGAATAACTAATACCTTTTTTTAATAGTGATATTTATAAGCAGGACTCTTTAGCCGTATGTTTGCAAAATCACAGATTAAATGCATATGCTCTTATTCCCCTCTCAAGACTAAACCACGTGAGAACTTTGTTTTCCTGCCAAAATATAACTGCTGATGCACAGTATCTGCTCGGTAGAAATGTACATTTCTCCTAATTTATATTTCACAGGAATGCTCAGAAAATTAAGTATTGCAAAAATGCATTCACCCTTTGGCTGAGGCTATCGATGAAAACTTTTAAGTTCCGAGGAAGCTTTAAATGCACACAAGAATACGTGCACTGTCTGTGCACTGGTTTTCTGATCCAAACTGTAAACAAGCTCGAGGGCTCCAAGAAGGAATCACTGAGTTGTCTTAAGTGATGCCATCAGGGCAGTCAAACCCCATTCAGCATGCAGGATATCAGACACCTATTACAGCATCTCATCAAAGCTTTTAAATGTTCCACGAAGTACCTGTTTCTGGTCCAGTAGAACCCTGCCAGTCAGTCTGAGATACAGGATTTTTAATTTGAAAAACGGCACAGAAGATAACTGTGGGTCAGCCAACTCCAACATCTTGTACCTCTGGGGATTTCCAATTTCCGTATCACAAACCCTTCGTAATCCAAAGCTGAGCTACCAGCTAAGCTCAGCAGCAGCAGCAGCAATTACCTGATCCAAAGTACAGTGAGGAGGTAACAAATGCCTCAGTAACCGGCAGACTGTTTGTCGTAGACGACCAAGGAAAGATCCTTGCATTCAGGATCTCCCATCACACCATCTGTGTTTTTGACTAGCACATGACTCCCCCCAAGTCTCTCTGTCTTGAATTGTGGGTATCAACACTCAAGGCATTAGAGAGAGAGGGGACAAAGGCTGGCTATGCAAAATCAGAAACAAGATGCAGTGAAACAGAAGAGATGGAGACTTACCTTTGGAAAAAACTGCTGCCAAGCTCAAGAGGAGAGGCGACAACAGATGCCCCATATTGCTAATCCCAGAAGCACACATCCTAGGGTTTGTGGAGCACTTAGGGCTCAGTTTCACGCACTTTGTAGTCAAAATAAAGATCGGTCAGCTGGAGAGGCTACATTTTCAGAAAAGGTCATCTGGAAAGCGCAGAAGGCATTTCCTTCGGAGAGAAGACTTACTTCTTTAGCTTTAACCCTCCCCCTTCCTCCCTCCTTTCTTCAAAACAGATGATGCTGTGGAAGAAAACCCCGCTCCTCGCAATAAAAGGACTCAGTTTTGATTCAGATCTCGGTGCGGAGCCGCAGCTGCCCGAGGCAGGCGAGCAGCCCCGTGCCCGGCACCGCCGTGTCCGC
>VYXC01003456.1:583263-643701 GCA_013397175.1 Platysteira castanea | reverse complement strand
ACAACAACGGCACGGCACCGCGCCACAAATAAATAAATAACGCCGCTCCAAGCCCCGCCTCACCCCCGGCGGCCCGGCAGCCCCAATCCCCGGGCAGCGGGGCGCGGAGCGGGGCGGAGCGGGGATGCGCGCACCGGCCCCGCTGCCCGGCCCAGCCCGGCCCCTGCCCGGCCCCTGCCTGGTCCCTGCCTGGTCCTCAGCGCCCAGCTCCTGCCCGCTCTCTGCCTGGTCCCCCCGGGCGCGGCGGGAGGTGGCATTGGCGCCGCTCCCAGGGGCTGGAACCCGGCTCATCCTCGGCGGGCAGGGCACGGCNCAGGCGAGCAGCCCCGTGCCCGGCACCGCCGTGTCCGCGCCGGGCGCTGGGCAGGGCCGGGGGCTCGGGGGCAGCGCTGCCGCTCCCGCCCGCCGCCGGGATGCGCTTCACACGGGCAGCGCCCGCATCCCGGCGGAACAGCACGGCGGCTCCCCGGGCGTCACCAAAGTTTCCCTTTAGGTGATGCTGATCAGCCCTGAAATCATCCACACAGGCAGGGGTTGGTGTTGCGCGCNCCTGCCCGCTCTCTGCCTGGTCCCCCCGGGCGCGGCGGGAGGTGGCATTGGCGCCGCTCCCAGGGGCTGGAACCCGGCTCATCCTCGGCGGGCAGGGCACGGCACAGGGCAGGGGAGGGCCCAGGGCAGGGCCCAGGGCAGGGCAGAGGCGGCTCCGGGCGTGCGGGCAGGCAGAGCATCCCCGCGGGCGCAGCCGGCTGCTCCAGCAGCATCCCAGAGGCGCTCGCACGGGCGCGCAGCAGCCCCGCTCCTCCGGCCCCCAAACACCGCATCCCTGCGGCTGCCGGGAGGGGTGCGCTGGCTTGGGGGTGCTGCTGCACGTGGCGAGCCTCTGGCTCCTTCCCTCGTCCCAGTTTGTCCTGTTTTCAGCTCTCCCCAAGCTACTGCAACAGTCGCGAGCCAGATCAAATGTGGTGCAGACGGAATAGGGAAATAATATGAGGGGTGTGTAATGGAGTACTTCATACGTATTGCAAAAACAGCAGCAAAAATATCTACATTTGGTCTAAAATAGTCTTCAAAAGTGCTGGAGGAAAACAACCGACCTCAGGTTTTCAATTACAGAAAGTATCAATACTAACCCAAACATTTGGTCAAGCTTAATAATGAGATTTATATTATCCTTGGCAGATAGAATTGCAGCAAAGTGCAATTTACCACAGCCCAAATGAAACAAAACAAAAAAGAAGTAGCTACAAGAATCTATAGTCATTTTCTTCCTTCGTGAAGTACATGTTTGAGAGCGATGAAAACATTCGTCTGTATATTAACATCCACAACACTGAAGCTGTAAATAGTCTATCAAAATAAACTTTGCACACTTTCTGTTTGCCAACACTGAGAAGTACATGATTACCCATGCAGTGAGAAGAGGCTGCATTTTGTGTGGTGGTGTGAATTCATTCTAGAGGTTCATGTCAGCCTTGGAAGGATTCCCAGCTCCTGAGATGTTCCCAAGAGCTGAAATGAAGCAGACCTCTAGAACTGCGCTGTACTGCAAACACAAATGTACCGGCTCAGGATCCCCCCTACCTGACACAAGATAAATAACTGTTACTGACGGATGTCGTGGCCAAAACCTTGCAGTGTTGTACAACACGAGAGCATTATTATAAATAACACTTTGTCCCAGACCAAACAGGCATGCTCTGGAGGAGGAAGGCAGCGTGCAGCTTCATTCAGGAGCAGGCTGGAACGTGCCAGGGTAACATTCCAGCTAATCTGTGTTCTGGGGAAGAAGCTCCAGAAAGAAATCTATACAAAATATGAGAAGTGCCAAGGAAGAGCTTTGTCTCTGGATGCAGGTGTGGGCAGTTTTGTTACCAAAGTAGTTTAAGAAAAAATATATTGGAATAATAAGAAAACCAAACCAAGATTCCCTTTTCTTTTTACTCCTACAGTTACTGTCTCTGTGCTTTTATACTGATATTTGTGCACCATTTGAGATGTTTTGTGCACAGGCTTTTAAGGCCTTTCAGGCATTCAGGGTAACTAGAATGAAAGAAGGGCAGAAGTTGTTACAGAAATGCAGAGTGAGAGAGAGCTTTAATGCCAGTCATACTATGCTTGCAAAATTAGGTTCTTTCCCTTCTCTTCATATTTTGCAACATCGTTGTTGAAACAATAGACTTGGAGGCACTTATTTCATATTTCAGCCCAAATACAAAAACTATGGAACCTAGAATCCTTCATCTAGGATGCTGCTACTCACTGAACAGATTAATTTTTTAATTTGGTCTTGTGAGAGAAAAAATTAATCTAAGCTATTACTTCTTCCTTAGTGTTTTTCAAAGTAATTCTGAAAGGTCACTAACTAATTATTAAATTTTATGCATCAATGCCCTTCCCCTCCAAAGCACTCTGCAGACCTTCTACTTTTAGTAGGTAGTAATGGACACTTAATATTTTGTCAACATCATTCTCCTCATCTTCTGCTATCCTGTTATCCTCACTAACCAGATTTGGGTCTTGAGTTTTTCTCAAAGCCAAGTGGCTTTTGGATTAACTGTTGTCTTCAGTCCCTTCAGAGATGAGCAAATGCACCCATTTCTTGCCCTGCCCAGAAATAATCTTACTTTTGGTTTGGTGGGTGTTTTACTGGAGCACCAGTTGAAGGTTGGCCACTGTCAGATTTCTCCCTGCAGAGGGGGTGTCCCAGCTCCAGTCTGTGCCTACGAGGGCAGGGGACAGCACGTCAGCTGTGCAGGCTCTGTCCTGGCCAAGGCTTCTGTGGTGAATCCTTTCCTGTGTGCTGCTCATGGAAATCACAGCAATTCATACAACTCAGGAATGAGAAAACATCTTCCTGTTTTGTTGGCAATATGTTATTTTGGCAAGTGTATGCCTCATCTTTTCTGGGTAATTAACACAACTAATTGTGAAGGAAGAGCTGGCATTAGGAAAACACGAGAGAGAGTGGAGAGACCTGAATCCCCACAGCTAATGGAAAACATAGAAAACTGATTAATCCACACCCAACAAGGTCATGAAAAGATCTGGCCTCACCCTGAGACTTCTTGGTTCATCTGCAGTGGCATACATCAACTGCTCTATGTAATACACCTTATGTCATTAAAATTGCTAATTATTCTGATCAGTTTATCCATTCCCATTTTTGTGTGAGGTTGGGTTTTTTAAGCAGTAATGTTCCCTCTTTGGAAGGCTCAAAGGACAGGTCTGGGGGAAGCCCCATTGACATGGCAAAGAACTGCAGGCAAGGGGAAAACCAGAGCCAGGTACATGAGCAAAAATGTTCCTCTGCCCAGTATTTCACATTTAGATAGATAGATATAGATATAGACATTGATATCTCAATAAATAAATCTGTAGATATAGATAAAAAGGCATGGAAATACAGAGTATGTTGAGTGATCTGAAAGCAAACAATTCATTCCAAAAGCCAGTTGCATTTAACAACTGTCTCTCAGTGCCCACAGACCTGCAAGAGCTGGGCCTGTTGTTGAGTCTTTGACCAGTTACACAGTTTTCTCCAAAAATATTCTTCACTTTCAGTTAAACTCTGAGGGAAAAATCCTGGTGCTGCTGAAGTAAGTGCATGCCTTGCCATTGATTTTTACAGAGACAGATTTTTACTCCTGTTTTTTTTTCTCCTTCGCTTGGGATTACACAGAGGTCATTGAAATGGATTATCTGGGTTTGCAACTGCACAACATTCGAAGAGAGGAGCAATTAGAGTCATAGATTCAGAAGATGAAAAGGCATCAGCATGATCAGCTTGACCTCCCAGCAATTTCATACAATTTAATGTGTTGTCTTCAAAACATTTAGCAGTGATGGAGCAGCAGGTGTAGTGTGACTGCCATTTAGAATGCACGACGTAAGTTGTTCCATTATTATTTCATGTTTCTATCTCTCATTTCCTCATCACATCTATCTCGTATTTCCTCATCACATCTATCTGTGGCCTTTTCTCTGTGCTTGTGCAGTGCAGAGTCTGGGGAAGGGACTTCCTTTGGGTACATGTGTACCCCACGCCTTGGCCAGCTGTGCCACAGTCACAGCTGAGTCTCTTTGTGCTGCTCCCACAGAAATACTCTGAAAATCACAACAGCCTAATGGGAGATGCCACAAAGACCACACTGAGTCACACGCTTCAGTTTCCTCTTCATTTCTGCATCTGACGCTTTTTTGACATTAACCAGCACTTAGATTTTTGTTTCAGTGACAGCAGGATGAAGCATTACATCTTTGTTAATTTGTTTAAAATTCATTCTCATCTGTTCACTCAAACCACATAGGAAAATCAAAAATGAAATCACTTGATTTCCTTTTAATGGTTCTGTTCTATGAGAAAAGCAGATTCCGTGGAAAATCTTGGCCAAGCTGAAGCCAAGATCGGTTCGACAGCTTTTATTTCTGCTGTCCATGGCAGTGCCCCTTGAGTGCTCTCTCCTTACTGATCAAACACCAGCCTCAGTGGGAAGAGCACTCCTACAGCACTGCTTTGTGGTGCTGGCCCTGCTGTCAGCTCCCAACAGCTGAAACGGGAGATGATGTCAGTCAGAATTTCCACTCTCCTTCACTTGTTTCCCATGAAAACTCAGGAATAGCTCAGTTCCAAATGAGTTCTCAAAATGACAAAGGACCTTATCACAACGCAGCTATGCTCTTATCAGCCAAATCAGCAGCACTCTAATAGGCAAAGGTGTATCTAAGGGGGCTTTTTTATTTGAATTAATGAACTAATATATTAACCTGCTCCACCTGACAGTAGGGTTTTAAAAGCTGCTTTGGCTGCAAGTTACTGTTCTCATATCACAGTAAAGTGCAATGATTTATAAGGACCAAATCACACAAGATGCAGAGGCCAGCTCAAATAAAAGCTCAGTAAATAAACAAACCAATATGTGTGCACCTCAGGGAAAAATCCCTATAAGAAGAAATATTTCTGTATTGTGAGGAGATGAACAGATACAGAAGGACCAACACCTGCCAAGTTACCATGGGCAGAGTGATCCAAGGGGCTGGGATGGCAGTGTTCACAGGCAGCATGGCCAGCTGGAAATCTGATCATTCCCAGTGGAGCAGCTGGGAACTGACTGGTTCGTAGGAGCAGATAACGTGGAGTAGCAGAACAGAGGATCAGACCATGCCTGATCTGAGATGTAACTAAAGACACGTTGATGTAATGCAAGCAAAGGAGGCAAAGCCCACTTAAAATTGCTCTGGAGATATGAAAACATTTGCCTGCATGTACTGCCAGCTTCCTTTTCTGGAAAACCAAGACAGAGATACCTTAATTCATCATCTAGACCTTCATTTTCAATATGAAAAAGTACTGAAAATACAGCAATTCTATTAACAGGATTAAAAATGCAACTTTTTTGCTTTATCAACTGACATTTTTAGTAGAAGGGTCATTAAATACACTAATTATAATTTGTAACACAATTCTGTGAGTAGAGGTCTGATCTTCAGTGATTAGAATTTTTTTCTAGTTGATATTCTGTGCTCAACATCTCTTGGAAACAAGGAGCTCAGTGCTGCAAAAACCTCCCAGGGGAGAGCATTTTAGTGCCCCACGCTGATTACTGCGACCTGGATCCAAAGGAATGGAGTTTCCAAGCCCCCATGGAACACGAGGGGAGCAGTTTACAGGCTGACTGCAGGTTAGTCTGAAATACACAAAGAAACAACACAGCCCAAGACTTCGGGAGGAATGAGAAACCCAAGAATCCAAGGAACACGAGCTCTGAGTAGTTTGTGACCTTTCACAAACGTCTCCCTGTAAACACATACGGTGCCTATTGTGTGTATGCGTTAGACCCTAAGGCAGTCGCCTGTTTGGCAGCACCAATATTCCCGAAATTCCCAGGAAAATGGGCTCGTTGCTGCCACAAACCCAACCGTGTTTGTCACTGATGGAGTGCCAGTGACCCCTAGTGCTGCAGTCACTCACGGAGGCTCCAGACATCATCCGAGACTCCTGGCAGGAAAGCACAACGTATTTGCTCCTCCAAATGAAACAAGAATTGGCATCTGAATTAAGTATGTATTATAAATATGTCAGTTATACTGAAATAGATGACAGCCAGAAGATGAGGAAACAGTAAACCAAGAGCTATAGAAGAAAAAGTAAAGCTTCTAGTTTTTAAACTTTTCCATTTCTAGGTATCGAAGAATAGTTAGCAGAGTCCCTTAAAGCCCACTGACTGTTTGTCTTGCTTAATATGGTTTCACAAAGAATGAGATTACTTAAATTAGCTAATCATACAGAAAATATTTGTCTGTTTCCCTTCTTGGCTCTCTCTTGGCTACTGAAAATTGTTGTTGCCCAAAATATTGGCTGATTTTCTGAAGTATTTTGTCTGCATACCGAATTCTGTGTATTTTAGATCACACTGAGTATTAAGGGTTGGTCTATAAAGTGTAAGTCTATTCGACTTTTAATGGAGGATAAATGATTGTTATGTCTGATGAAGTCTGGTATTTGCTTATGGGTAATACCCAACAGTAACATGATTATTACATTTTTTACTATTATATCCATGTGGTAATGCTATTAGAGGTTAATAATTTATTGACTCCTTATGAACTATTTATGAATGGAAGATCCAGTGTAGCAAAAGGAGTAGTTATGTAGAGCCAAATTCAAACCTACTGTAAAAGACAGTGAACCCTTTAACTCTAGGTTTGCTAACTCCACTGCAGAGTGGTCAGAGGCAGGAACCTCAGACACGTCAAGAGGAAAGATCTTTGCAATACAGAAACTTGTAAGATTTAAAAGTAATTAAACAGTTCCTCTTTTTGCCTTCTCCTGGCAGTTTTCTGGTTGCTTGGGGGTGTTTAAGATGCCCAGTACAGCCCATCTGCCTCTTCCTGCCTGGCCTCACTTACACTGGGAATCCCAGAGGTAACTGGGGCGGGCAGGTTCCACAAAAGGCCTTAGAGAAGTTACAGTGACCCTTGTGTGTGAGTTTAACATCTTTGCAGCAGAGCTGTGCATACCCACTGCAAAGTGTTGGTCAGCACTGAAGGTCTAAAAGTCTCTGAAAGCAATTAAAGTGTCTCAAACTGATTACTGAACCACAGCTCCTGAGGTGCACTCAGTCCCACTCGTTCTCCAGGGACCTTAGCCACTGGTTTTTACACAGAAAATGCTTGATCAGCACTGGGGAATAAACAGGAGGCAGAAGAATTCATGACATGTATAATGCACATATTTACTTCTCAAGATTTCCTCAAAGCAGGCAGAAATTGCATGCAGTTCAACTCCAGTCACACTGAAATTTTTGCCTTTTTTTCCAAAGCCCTCATTCTTATCACAGATGGGAGAGCATATGGTAGGAAGCCCTTACACTATATTGCAAACAGCTTCCACATTATAGTGGATTTCATATTGAAACTGCAGAGTCAGTAAACGGGAGGAAGCAACGGAAGATATCCAGAATATTTTAACCTTCTCACTGTAAACACTGGCTGTCCTTGCAGTTGGAGCTGCTGCAGAAGAAATTGGGGAGGGGAAAATTGCACTAGCTCCATGAATGTGTGACAAAAAACCCCAAAACCAACAACTCTGAAAACAGGATCCTGTGAAAAAGAAACAAATTTGCATGCAAAATTGGAAAGCTGAGGGATTAGAACCTGCAATGAACCTACACTAGCAAAACCGAAAGAAAAAACAAAGGGAGAGAATAAGATGGTTTGGGAGATTAGGAAGAAGATTGATTTTTTTTTTTCCAATGGCTTAGTTCTAAACCAGGTTTACCAGGAACTACCTATGTTGCTTAAAATTCTGGAGAAAGCTGCTGGCAGTTGGTCCCACAGCACTGCTGTTGTAATTACCTGTCCCCAAGCCTCAGAGGAGGCACGAGTTTGTTGGCTGTTACGTTTGTTTTGTGAATAAAAGCTACACAGCAAACCCAAGAGCCCACTAGAAGTCATGTGGGGAAATGAAATTTGGATTCCTCTTTCAGTTTCTCCCAGGAAAATGAAAGGTAAACGTTTAAATCCATAGCACTGAGCTGAGAGTACACCCCAGTGTGACACAGGAGCAAGTGCTGCCACGGGGACTGCCCAGAGCACGGGCAGAGGGAACAGTCCCACTCACCCCTCTGCAGCCACCAAAAACACGTTAATGCCACACCAGAACAGCCAGGAAGGAGCTTGACCCCCTGTCCTCCAAAATAGTCTGGTTGAATGATTCCCCAGGACCAAGAATCACATGGGGCGGAAGTCTTTCCCAGAGTCACTTTTGCCTGTATAAACAAGAAGTTTCCAAACAATCAGTTAAATATCAGTCAATAGATACCTTATTGGAAGCAGTTTGTTGTTTGTAAGTGGAGTAAGCAGTTTGCAGCTGCAGTGCAGTAGGGAGAACACGGAATATTCATTCCCTGGGCTGAGCAATGTCAATCCTGCCCCAGACTGGGCTCAGCACGGTCCCTTCCTACACTCAGCCCGTGTTTTCAGGATCTGGGCTGTCACAGTATCGGTTCATATCATGGAGTTGATGCAATTCAGATTATTTTACCTGAAGTGCTGATGTATAGGAATGAACACAATTTTTATTTGCTTTCTGTGCTGCTGAGAATCTCACAGTCATGTAGTCCAAGGCAAGTGCAGCTTTGCTTATTGGACTATTTATAGAAAGTAATAGCTACTCTGTCACTACCTCATTTTTTTAAGTTTACAGAGCCTTTCCCAGTACCATTTCATGTGTAGAAATAAAGCTCTCTTCCTGGAACGTTATTGCCCACTTTTAATAGCCCCATTTAATCTTTGTTTAGCAAGAAGTATTCCAGAAAAATTTACAAGTACTTGTCAGAAAACATTGCGGGATCTTGTTACATTATTAGAGTTTTATATTGATTAAACACATGGTCTGTAAAAGGTGTAATAAACCAGCTGTCATGATGAAATGGAGCTCACAAGGTAAGCTACATCCTTCTGCAATTCTTGCTTTATCTGAGAGCAGCTGATTTCATTTCCATGTCTGTGTTGCACTCTCTCTCTGTGAGCTTGGTGCGAGCTGTGACCTGCAGAATGTGCTGTGGTGCTGCCGTGCCTCTGCTGCTGCTGCAGGACAGGAGTCGTGTCTGTGCTCAGCCACAATTACAGCCTGGGACACAGGGACTGCTACAAACATCCCCGGGGCCAATTTCACATCACAGCGGAGTAGTTTAGCTTATGCTGAACTTTGCAAATGGTCTGGTCAGGGAAAAAAGGGATTTCTCTCTAATGTCACTGTAGTTGATGGCAGAAATGAAAGCAATGCACTTCTCAGCAAAGTGGGGGATTGGCCTGCCCAGAATGAAGCAGAGCAAACAGCATGGACAGTTAATGTACACATCCATTCCACCCAGTGAAAACGATGACAATGGAGGAATTATTTGACATTTAAGAAGGACACAAATGACTCACTCTGCACACATTAAGCAGCTAAGCTATTCAATTAAATGTGCCATTAATAAGTAAATTATTTGCCTGTGTTAGATAAACAACACTTGCATTACAGGAATTAACAACTTTCATATTAGCCAAAGGAAAAATTATTTTAACCCCAGGCTGTGCAAGAAAGTTGTTTCAGTGGTAAAGGTGACAGCATGAGGGGTGCCTCAGTTCCTGGTTTGTAAAGAGCTATGTGGTGAAATGCAACAGAGTGGTAAAAGAAGGGGAAATACACAGAATTTTCGAAGCTGAATTCAACTCTGTCATGAAAAGAGGCTAAAGCTCGTTTATTCCATTTAGGGGGTGCAGCCACATTTTCTAAAATGTTGTTGTTTCTTTTCCCTTAACACCATCGATACTCCCAGAGAATCAGTTGTGGAAACAAAACTGGACTGCTTTTCAGTGTAGTTTTCTTCTGGGTTTAGAAAATATCCCAAGCTTCTATAATTGTCAGTACCTTAAAAAAACCAACCAAACAAAAAACCAACCAAATAAAAAATCCAAACTCTTAGAGGGTTCATGTAATAGAATACCATGTTCCTTCATTAAAAATAAAGCAAAACAAAAATCAGATTTTATTTATCCAGTATGGAGGTTTTGCCTTTTAAAATGTAACTATAGATTCCTCCCTTATGCAAAATATCATGGCACGTGTATGCACATCCCTTCTCCTGCAAGATGGGCTACTCCAGGTATCTTTTTCCTATAAAGTTTCATTGGGTATAAACAAGAGTTATAACACAATTGCTCAGCATCCTACTCTGTCTATATTTCTGAAATGCAACTGTGCTTTTTAAAAAAAAATGTAGACTGCAACAGTTTCCTGTCATTAAGTTCTTTTTCCAAGCCTGGGACAGGGAATTATGAATTTTAAATCTGTATCTTTTCATTCCAGCCAGCATTTGCCGCAGCTTTTCCACATCCCTCAGCCTGCCTGGCAGTGAGGGGCTGGGGCAGGCTGGAGGTGTTTTCCTGCCCCTGCAGCTGCTCCTGGCAGAGCTGCCCCTCTCACGGCAGCCACTCCGAGGAGAGCTCTGCCTTATTGCACCTTTTGTTTCTTGGTGAACTCCATCCAAGTGCCCCCGAGTGCTGGAAAAGCTCATCTCCTCTTTCCTAATTGAACCAAAGGGCAGAAACCTGGGCACATCTTTGATCCTTCCCAAACAAAGCGAATTTCAGCACTCCAGGATGACTTTTGCAGCCTTATACTTAAGTTTTTGAAATTATAATTAATTTTTACGTTGAGGCACTACTGATATAATAAAATGGCTCTCGTGGAATATCCTTACTTGTTACATGAAAATTCAGTACAATCAAGAAGCCAAAACCTCTGGTGGCAAGAAAAGCTTGGTTGTGCTGTTTTTCAAGCAACATACACGGGAAGAGGAACAACCAAAGTCCATCCTTGCTAGCAAAAAAGGCAGCTTGCAACTGGCAAAAGAAATCTGAAGAACAACCAGGACCTGTGCAGCTCTTCTGAGCTGCATGGAGCTATCTGCTACCAGGAGGAAGATAATTCATCATGATAAAAAACAAACACCCATTTTAAACTTGCTTGGCAATGAGGATGTTCTTATTTGCATAATGATGGTTATTTGAATATGATGAGAATTTGCCTGAGCGAGACTCAAGCTCAAACACATTCAAATGTGATACAGTCTGTACAATTTTCTCAAGGATTGCAATTTAATACTATTTATCTAATGAAAGAAAAATAAATATTGGCTGTAACATCCCATTATGCTTGAGAGCCGGTTTTAAATTACACTTGAATAAAGTAACTGAGTGTGGGACGTTTGCATTTCCTCAGGGATCGGTAACACTTCCCAAAATGGTGAGAAATATCATCCTTTTCCAAGGAGCCTCCATCTCAGTAACAGGAGTGCAGAGATAATCCTGACAAAGTGGGGCCCGTTGCACTTCCAGCATTCTCAGCCACAGCAGCAATGAGCCAAACACCACTGCACAGTATGGAATAATATCAAGGAATCATAAAGCCAAATTTCAGGGGAAAAATACTCAGAGTATTTAGAGACTGGCAAGTAATCATTGACAATATTTATCCTAGAAATGACACAGAAATTTTAACAGAGAGAAGCATTGCTCATTTTATCTGTTTAGTAAGGAAACCGTGGCTGGGACATTATTTGGTGTGTTCAGAGTGTTCCTTCCAGCTCAGAGAGATGACCAGAAAAGAGAAGTTCCTGTCACTTTTATGTATATTCTTAGGTAATTGTGAAGAAAGCTCTGTCCACGGAGAGGGAAATAATACCACAGGTACAAATATCTCCATTTTGCACTTTCATCTCACACAGACATTGTGACAGCCTCTGTTACACAGGACAGGCTCTGATTTCATTTCTGAGCACTCCGAAAACTGTGGTGAGTTACAGTTCCAAATGACAGCTTTGCCATTCACATTCCATACAAAGCACAAGAATTTGTGCTATTTTATTGTAGGAAAACTTCCACATTTTCTCAGGATATTGGATGCCACCTCCAGTGAGAAACAGATGACTTTTGATATTTTCAAAAGCATATTGCAATGGGAAGCCCAGACATAAATGGTGATGAATGTGCAGTCACCTTGCAATACATTTTTACCCACATGGAAGTCCACCAAGTGGGGCCAGCCCCTGGCCCTTGGTAATTCCAATGTCAGTGATTTTAGCAAGGATGCAATTTTCTGACTGCAGAGCCAATATTTTTTTTTTGCCAAATCTTAAATGGCCCAAGACTGGATTCCGTGCTGCAGATGCTGTGGATAATTAACCAGCAAATCCAGCCACGTGAGAGAGATTATTTTATTTGTGTCTTCAAAGGCATAAGAAAAAATCATGCCTAAGCTTAGTTCAAAGCCGATCCTACTCCTATTAATGTCTATGGGATTCTTTGCTGCTGAAGTTCACCTGAAATGACTTAATTGTTCTAATTATGTCTTGAACAAGACTCTCAAAAAGCTCTGTTCTTGTAAAACAAGAAGTGTTCTTGAGGAGCGATTGAACTACCTGAAGCTGTGATCTTGAGAAGCTAATAAGGCATCTCTAACGCAGAAAAGGACGTAAGCTGGTGTTTTTATTGCAATTCAAATAAAGTGTTATTTGTAAAGTTAGGCAAATTCACTAAGTGGATTTTTTACGGTTTGTTTTGGGGGTTTTTTTCATGATGGCTTGCTCTTCTCCATCTGAGCTTCATGAATTTCCACTATCATCTTCCACCATGAATCCACTACATCACAGAAACATCTCCAGCTCTGATTAAAACCCCCAAAATTTTAATGGAAAGTTGACACCTATTTCAGCATGCCCTGATGGAGGCTGGCCTCCTGCCACATGTAGATATTTCTACAGGAAATCATCTCAAAAGGGGCTCTCACTTCAGTCCTGTTGCCACAAGTTCTGGCTCCTGCCCTCACAGCTACTTTTATGTTAACCCAAGTCATCCGGATCAGCAAGCAGGTCATTAGTAAAGACAATTACAAAGCCAGTTCACATTTCAGATCATTAATCTGTAAAATGTGGTATTATCATCTATTACACAGAAACATTTGGCTTTATATAAATCCATTTAGTCAACGCAAGCACATTTAAAAAATGAAGACAGATTTCTTAACCTGCAGTGCCTCAATTCGCTGATCTCTGCCCACGCTGAGCCCACTGGCTTTCTCCACCACCGTGTGGAGAGTTCACAGCTTTGTTGGCAATTAAATTTCAAGACAATATTTTGATCAGTATCTGCAGCTCAGGAGTGCTGTTATTATGGTCATTATCCTTGTCATTACCTCTGGAAGAGTGGAGGGAAACAGAATTCCACTCACACAAACTGATAAATTATTTCAATAAAAAGAAGGGGGCAAATGAGGAGTTCTTCCTCTCAGCATGGTGCACCAAGCAGAGTGCCTGGCTCAGAAGAAAAGTCTCAACAAGAATGTTGGGAACGTTTGGAACTGCAGTTTTAGCGAACATGATAAAGCAGAAGTGACTGTGACCATAAAGTGGGTTAGCACAGTTGAAATAATAATTTCATAGGAAGCCTTACCTGTCTGGAAAGGAGCATAAGACATAAATACCCTATTTATTTATTCAGGCACACATGAACAGCCCGTCTGCTCTTACAGGAACATCAGTTCCCATTTGCACTGTGACCCATTTTATGGATGGAACTTTAATGTTTCCCACATTTTTGGTGGTAACATATTTGTTACCTGTCTCTTGCTCACTCCTGACAGCCCACACTGCGACTCTGCCAGCACACCCTAGACCTACCACGTCTCATGTTTTTTGTCTGTTTTCATTGAGAACAAGAGTTATGATGACAAGTCAAGAGATCTTCGTAGGGAGACAGCTCATCAGAGCAGCAGTGCTTCAGCTGAAGCTTGCTGGTGAATTCTGTTATCAGAGAAGCTGTCCCCATCAAGGATCCATCGAAGTTCTACGTGTGGAGACAGCAGGACGGTGAGCAAGGCACCTTGTGCTTCCCCAGATGTTCCTGCTGGAGCTCATCGTGAGGCAGAACGAGTTCTGCTCTTAGCACAAAAGGCAGCAATCAGCTGAAACCCTCAGCACAAGCCAGAGAGGAGCTGGTGTCTCTGCTGAGACAGATGGGAACAGTTTAGACCAAACAGACCTGAGCTTGCACAGGCTGGTGAATAATGTGCTCAAAGCACATTTGATTTTGGGTCTCGTTTGATTATTCTAAACTTTCATCTACAAGGGTTTAGTGTTCTTCATCTGGATGCAGTATATCAATCTTGGAAAGGAAAACTGCAGGTCCATCTGACAGAGCTAGACCACTAATCAAGTGCACAGCTATTCCAGGTTTCCCAGATGATATTTTTAAGTTTTAAGCAGACTTACATTTAGTAAGTTTTAAGTTTTAAGCAAGTTTTAAATGAACAGTAATTTCCTACTTCTCTAGCAAATCAGATTTCCAAATCTATCCAGGCCCACTACAAATCCAGTGAAGCACTTCTTATTGGCTGCTAACAGTTTGGCTCTCTGGGGTTATTATTCACTGAAGCAGCTATAGATATAAAAATACTAGGCATTTTGTGGTAGCTTTTCCTGTCCTCACACCGGTGTATTTTTGCTCTGGGAATGCAGTATATTGGTGGCAATTTATATGCTAATGACTAAAGTGGTATATAAATTGTATAACTGCATATTAATGAAGAATGGGTGTAAGTTATGGTGCCTTTATGCAGTGCACAGAGAAGCATTTCCTCATCAACTGTTGATATTTAGTTCTTGGACTGGTCTCTAAATCAAAATTCCCGCAAGCTGAGTAGAAGCCAAGGAAACTGTGGAAGCAAGACAGGTATAAACTTAAACTGAGCTGACTTCTTGCTGACTAAAACCTGACCAAAAATGCTTATTGAAAAAAAAAATAATAGATGGCCTTGGCCTCAGAATTAACAAATCAGATCTCCGGCCTAAATCTTTTAAAGATAGAGTTGCTGATAACAATTTACTGCCTCTTTGTTCAGTTGTTTAATCTGTGCTTGCTGGACAGTTAAAAAGAAGTAATTTCCTCTCTAATCTTGGTATCAAAATATTCACTAAATAGAGTAACTAGAAATATTGCCCAGGCCATGTCTTTGATTGCTATTTGCATTAATCCAGGATCTGGACTTGGTGCTGCTCAGTTCCACTGCCAGGTGCTCATATACAGCTCAGTGTCCCTTGCCTTCATTCACACAATGCATCGGGTACTTAAACATCCTGAAGAAAAGTATTTGGGGACCATCTTTGAGGACAACAGCCCAAATCACACCTACATGATAATTTAGGCCTAAGCTGGAGTGTTCTACCACAGTGAATAGTTCTGAATGTGCTGGGGTGCCTTCCTGGGGGGAGCTGAAATCCTCAGGTCTCATGATTTCATTATTCCGGTTGAATTAAGCAGAACTGATTCAGTCATGTCTCATACGCAGAGACGTGATGACAACTTGAGCATTTTGCTGTTGAGCTAGAGGGGTTTATTCACATGGCACTGTTTTAAGGTAGCTCATCCATTATACAAGGAAGAAATAAATATTTTATTTATATTAAGTAATTTTTAGAGCTCGGTTGAGGTTCTCATATCCCAGGATCTGTTAAGGTAACTGGATGGAATTACTTGTACTCCTACTGCCACATAATAGCTGAGCATCCTTTCTCAGACATTTCCTGCACTCCGAGAGCTGCTGCCTTTGTTGTCAATCACCCTACAGGCACTCATTTACCAAAAATCCAACCCAGATGTTAGCACACACAGAGAATTTCTGCTCGACTCCACCAGCCAGCCCTGCTTTCCTCTCCTGATACTGAAACCTGCACCAGAACAAACATATGGCTTCAGTTATTGCCCTGGGGATACTGTGAGCACAAAACAATTCCAACTAGTACAGCAGAAACTGTATTCTGTTTATATTCTGTTCTGTTTCTTCTGAATATTTCTGTTCCGTTCGACTATAAAAGCAGATTATAAATCACATTTCTGCTTGGTCTGCTCTGCCCAGTTGCTTGGCCTGCTGTTCCCTTCCATCCCAGTCAAACCCCAGGAAGGTGTGGTGGGAGCTTGCCAGAGCCACGGAGCACGGAATGGAATGTGTGCAGGGAAGTGGGGTCAGGCAGAAGCAGAGCTGATTCAGGAGCAGTGCTGAGGGCTGGGGGTGCTGAGCTCCCTGCAGCCAGCAGGAGAGAGGGGTTCGTAGCCAGTTTTTCACTAGAGTTGCTTCGTGCCAGGCGAAGACTTCAAGGAAACCTCTTTGGTCAATAAATACATCCCAATTTTGCAAGGTTTATTCTGCTCACTTGAATTATGCTGTCTTTGAAACACAGGAGTTGTTCACTGCAAAATTACTGGGTAACTTCTGCGAAGGACCAGCTCCTTCACCTTCTCACAAAAAAAGAAGGTAATTGACATACAGTTTTCAGGGAAAGCAGAAGTTTTAACAGCAGCCATCATGAGCCACTAATCGGAATCAAAACAGCACGCTGCTGTCAATCTGATAATGGGAGAAAGCCTCATGGGATAGTGCAGTGATTATGGTTTTTGTCAGACAAATGCTTCAGGTAACAAAACAGCAACAACAGTTACGTGTTGAATACTTCTCATTTGATTTAACATGAAAAGATCACTTCAGCTAAAAAGCTGCAGAAAGCAGATGACTCCCCCTTCATGATGGCAAAGTAACAAAAGCCTGGGGAGGAGGCTGGGCTACCAAGCAAGAGGGCACACTGAGGCTGGTGTAACCCCCATCAAATAAATTCCATGGAATTCTGCGTCTGCACCTCCTGGACAAATTACAGTATAATCTACATCAATCACGTGAACTTTAAATAAAGAAAAAAGTTTGAATTCCACAGCCTTTAACTCCGTTACTGTCAAACCTACATCTATGCATGGACACTGAGAATAACCTTCTCACTTTTTAAACAACAATTTTCACTCTTTAAAATACAGACAGGGGGCACCATCACAAATACCTTTATTATTCCATATGCAGACTCCAATATGTAATATTTTTTCACCTGAAGAACCTACACATTCATTCAGCCTAAGACAAGCAAAAACTTCTTACGGTCTACAAGAAAAAAACAGAAGCATGTAAGAAAGGATATTAATAAAAGCCACATTGCTACATTTTCTAGGTCATTAGAAAGAACAAAAAAAGAAATTAAATGTCAGAAATTGATGCTGTTTCTTTGCCCAATCCAAAGACAGAACAGTATTTTACACAGGCTCAACTTCAGTCTTACAGAAAAACATAGATTAACAACAGAAAGGAAGCATGGATTTGATTTTTTATATTGTTACCTTATCAATTCATAAATTAAGCCTTGATAGATTCCCTTTAATAAATCTGATCATTTGAACTATTCTTTTAAAAGCAAAGAGTGAAAAAACCAATCTTCTCCTACGAAATTTATATTCACAGAAAAAAGTGTGTTAGACTTCAAATCTCATTTCATGTCTATCCTCTGGGACAGAAGCAATTGTGAAAATATTTACTCATATGAATATTCCTGCTGAATTTAATGCCTAAAATTAACTCAGATGTTTTCAGCATGATGGTTTTCATCGGGATGTAAATGTATGCAAGTAAACCAAGATGCACTTTGTTCATGTCTCCAGCAACAGCTCTTTGCATGGAAATAGGCTGGAGCGTTAACTGGAAAATGAAAGGGATGAGGGGAGGTGTGCAGCAGCTCCTGATGAACCCAGGAGATTTTGAATTTGAAAAGCCAATGAACTGAAATACTTCCAGACAAATTGACTAAAATCTTAACTGCGTATTCAATTATGGATAACTAAGAGTATGCAGCAAACACTTAGGAGTTTCAGTGCATTTGAAGCTATTACCTTTAATTATGTCTCAGAAGTCTATTCCAGCACAATGAATTTCTGGAGAAAAAAAGATATTCCAAATATTCCAAATCTATCCCCCAGTACAAAAGCAGGATCAACAATCTATGTACTGTGGAGGATTTGCTCCTTTTTGAAAGTGTGTGCTTGGACTTTTTGGAAGAAAAATTATTACCAAAACAGTTCACTTTAATAGTTAAATAGTTCCATTTAAGGATGTGAAAAAAGTCTGCTACTCTGCAAGAAGTTAAATTTTTACCTTTTCCTTTATGATGCGAGATCTGCCTCAGACAACAGTTACACTGCTAAGAAACACCGTGCTGAAAGAGAACCGATTTCCCATACGTTTTTGTAAGAGAAATCAGATAAATCTAATGCCTTCTGTCAGAAGAATACATCATGGATTTCTAGGGATCTGCACCACTGTGGCTGAGAAGAGGAGGTAATCAGTCTTTCAGAAAATGAGGGTAGTGACAGAATGAAGCACAACGGTTTTAAACTGAAAGAGGGTAGATTTAGATTAGATATTGTGAAGAAATTCTTCCCTGTGAGGGTGGGCAGGCCCTGGCACAGGGTGCCCAGAGAAGCTGTGGCTGCCCCTGGATCCCTGGAAGAGTCCAAGGCCAGCTTGGACGGGGCTTGGAGCACCCTGGGAGGGTGTCCCTGCCCGTGGCAGGGGTGGCACTGGATGAGGTTTAAGGTCCCTTCCAACCCAAACCCTTCTATGCATCTATGATAAATATCATGGTTCCTCTTCCCAGTCAAGGCTCTTTCACCTTCATTTAAATTTTACTGCGCTGCTGGTTAGAAATCAATGTCAGCTTCATGTGTGATATTAGAAGTGAACGGTAACTTCAGCAAAACCACTGAAATGAAAAGGAGGAGGAGGAAGGCAAACAAAAAATCCAGGGATGGGACAGAGTATTGTGTTAATAAGGAAACTCACAAAAGAAAAGGCCAAGAAGAAACAAATGCTTGTAGCCAGCTCTCTCCCCTTCCTTTAACCTTTGCAGTGTCCCTTTGAGAGACTGGCAGTGCCACAGATGTGACATTCTTGATCTGTGCACTCGTATCTCTCAGCTTCAGTCACCTCAGTGCAAGGCATCAGCTCCGTTTGTTTCGTCAGTTTCGTTGTCACAAAGCTGGATCCTCCTCGCAGACTTCCTCACAAATTTACAATAAACAGTTTGTATTATGCTGTAGATAGATCTACCGCTGTATATAGGTTTTTATGATGATAGAACAAAAGGTCTAGCCTAATATGAGCAGAATTCTTCTGTGGTGTGGCCTGTGTTATTTCACGGTCTGTTAAACGGGTAAGTGAAATGTACATTTAGGTTGTGCTATGGCTATTTTTTAGAACACAACTGCAACAGCAAATAGAAACTACTCTACAAAATCAGAATTGGGATAAATCTGATATTCAGTATGATGCTGATTGTTTTGAGTGATATACCTCAAACAAAACCTGTGTGATATACCTCTGTTCAAACCCCAGTACAAGCACAGCCATACACATGCAGAAGGAGTGCAGTCATTTTCTCAGCATTGTTAAGAGCAGCTGCTTCTGGCAGCCTGGTCTGGTTTTCCTTCCCTGCAAAGCCTGCTCACTGTTCTAAGCTCTGCTCCTTGCCCGGCCCCACAGGCCGCTCACCTTGCCAGCCTCCTCAGGCCCCAGCCGAGCTGGGCACGCACTCACGGGCAGCCCCAGGGTGCCCCCGGCCCTGTCCAGGCCCTGCTCCCTCCTCACACACAGGTGTGAGGTGCAGGCCCCACCTGCACCCCTCCTCCCGAGGGAATGAGACGTTTCCAGCTCCCAGCCCAGTGTCCCCATGGAGAGCCCAGCTCACCTCACGCCTCTGCCCGAGTCCTCACTCAGCCCGCCACATCTCTGCCTCCCCTCATGGCTCCGCGGCTCAGTGCGGGTGCTCCAGGTGAGCAGGACCTGCACCAGAGCAGCTCATCTCCCACCGCTGGCACTGTGCCCCAAGGCCCTGCCCCGAGCCCCTCAGCGCTGCTCATGGGTGCCCAGACCCCGGCCGGCCGAGGGCCCGTGAGGGGCAGGGGCAGCGGCCACGATCTCTCAGCTTCACACGGGCGTGAGGGGCCACAGGCATGAGGGGCCACGGCCGAGGTGCCCCCAGACAGCACAAGGGCTCCTCCGGTTTGTCTCCATCAGGTAGGGAGACTGGGTGGGCAGGAGGAAGGAATTTTTTCGTGTTTTTACCTGTAAGGTGAATGGAAGTGACGTGCCTGGCTTCGTACCTGCGTGTGGGAAACCAGTCCGGCGAGGCCAATGTGGCGCCCGCTGGCAAACGTCGCCATCAGCTCCTGCTGCTGTCGTGTGTGGGCTTCGTTTGTCTCTAAAACAACATTGTGGCCTCTTGGTAGAGTCACATTTTATGGCACTGGTTCTATTTCCTCTTTGCCCAAGTAGATTTCAGTTAAAATGGGAATTGAATTATAGTTTCTGCGGGTTTCCTTCTACTTTGCGTTGCAAGAGGTTTTCTTACCAGTATGCTAAGGCTTTCTTCCTGAGTAGCTGGGTAATTAGCGAGTTCTGAGATATATTTTTAATAAGATACGATGTAAGCATCCCAGAAGAGAAGGATGTTCTAGAGTGGATGATATCAAAATGGTGTGAAACTTCAAAGCTGTTCTCTTTTCTTCAAGTGTACAGCTACTACTCAGTGAGATCTCTTAACAGAAAACACTTACAGATATGGCTTGGTACTACACCAGTGCAAGTACAATAGAAATAAAAAGCTCCAGCAGCCCTAGTGTTTGTTTTCAGACTGCTGGCATCACAGACAGTTTTTATGTATTATGCAACAGTAAATTCTGGACTCAAAACTTAAGGCCTTCTAATAAATAAGCAATTTTAACCTGATTTGCAATCACGCTATTTAGCCATATAGTGTCTGTAAGTGGTAAATAAAACATTCCCCACTGAGTGAACTTCCTGAGAGCATCCTGAGAGCAATCACCTGTAGGTCAAACAAAAGTCCTCAGGCAGCCCTAGGTTGCTGACCCTCTGATTCTAGAGTTGCCACCTTAATTAATTCCTATTTCTGCTCAATAAGGTTTTTCCAGCTGATAAGTATCCAGTTAGTGTGCTGCTTGGCAGCTGTGCAAATGAGCGAATTAAGCATAGTGCTTCTTCCTAAGTAATTGCCATTTAATCCTGATTTTAAAAGAAGCAGTAGTGATTGGAAAGTAGCTTTAATTTTGTTAATGCAAAGTTATCTTTTGGGAAAATAAATCACACAGAACATGAAAGAGAGTAGGTTTAGATTAGATATTGTGAAGAAATTTTTTACTGTGAGGGTGGGCAGGCCCTGGCCCAGGGTGCCCAGAGCAGCTGTGGCTGCCCATGGATCCCTGGCAGTGCCCAAGGCCAGGCTGGACACTGGGGCTGGGAGCACCCTGGGACAGTGGGAGGTGTCCCTGCCATGGCAGGGGTGGGGCTGGATGAGGTTTAACCTTTCCAACCCAAACCATTCCATAATTCTATGATGATTTGTTTACTTTATGAATTTTTACATCTCTGCTTGGTAGTAGTTAAAGGACTAGTACGTTAAAAATTAAATCTGTATCTATTGAAATTGAGATAAGACTTGCTGTTCATCTGTTTGGGCTTCAGAGTTCATCAGGAGAGGTTTTGGAAGGGGGTGACCATCTGTAAAAGCAGCCAAACCATCTTGTCTGGTAAAATGTGCATCTGCAGTAAATGGAAGGCAGAAAATACCAAAGCTAGGAAATACTTTCCTTATGTGAGTGTTAAAGCTGGGTAATCCAACATCCAGAACATAGCTAATAAAATCTTAAATGGTTTCTTATTCCTTTTTTTTCTGGAACAACTCTGCTATCATCAATACGCAATTTTCCCTCAGCTTCTAATATATGGAAATGTCAATAATGCCTTGTTCTCTAAAACACATCAAACACTTTGATATTGCATTTCTGTTCATAAAAGTGTGCTTGAGCTGATAAACAACAGCTGTAGAACAGGTTGTGTTGGATCAGAACAAAAGGTGATTTTTTTCTTATTGACCAAAGGTTTTAGGAAATAGGCCTGGCTTCTGAGACTTCATTTTTTGTCAATGAAGTTTTGAAAGCTGATTGTCATGGTAAATCTTGGGTTTAAAGCTTGTTTAGAGAAAGAATAGATCTTTTCCTTAACTGACCTTTCTGTTCTGGCGTGTTTTGCTGTTTCAGGGTAGGACAAATGAAGCATTTATCTCCTCTTGTTCTTCCCCTGTCCTTAGTCCTGTTAGATGTGCATACAGTAGGTTTAATATTATCTTTAAAAGGAAAATGAACTATTCTTAACTTACCTACTCTGCACCGCTAAGACAGTGGTAAGAGGCTGTAGGTGACTTTAGAGATCTAATTTCCCCTAAATAAATAACGAAACCAGGTATTTTAAGCTTATTTTGGCTTTTTGGAGTTTAGCTCCAAGTCTGAGAACACAAGTTTTTCTTTTCCTAGGGATGTCTTCTAAGAATAATGCTTTCCTTTGTCTGAAGAAATATTTTTTTGACATACAAGGGACTCAGGGGAAAAAATACAGTATATTTTTTGTTCTTCGTGTCCTAAAATAGCCTTGCACTTTCTTTTAGATACTTGGTACAAGTCAGGAAGTCTCGACTATGTTAACAGTGTACTTCAAAATGAATAAATAATTAATCAGGATGTGAGCAGTGCATGGATTTGGTGTGGGAATGGGATGTTTCCAGAAGGTTTCTTTAGAGTTTTTTCAGAAAGCAAGCTGGTGCACACTGGCTGGAATAGTGTGACCAGTGGGAGAGGAACACTGAAAGTAACAAATGCGATCTCAGAGTGCTTTGTTTGGCCATACATGGAAACAGTGCCCGAGCTGCCCTGCTGGGCTCTGCCCCTCCGGCCTGCCCTGCCCAAACATCAGCTGAGCAGGGAGCCGGAGCTGCAGCCTCCCCCGTCTGCGAGGCGAGGGCTGCGATGGCTCTTTGGGGGTCCCAGCAGGTGGAATTCAGAGTGACAGCGTGGGTACAGGCCTTGGTGTGCTGCACAGAGTATAAACTCTGCTCTTACACCCTCCTCCCGCTTACTGGGGTGTGCAATTTAAAGTGTGATGTTGCAATTTACTTCTCATAAGCATATATCTCATAAGCACTTACCTCTTAGCTGCTTTCAAGTACCCTGAGAATATCCTCATGGACATACTGGAGAACACTGTTTGATGTTAATGGTACAAGTTCAAGTACGAAGTAATGGTAAACAAATTAATTTTTAAAACCTAAAATAATTGCCTAAGTCAATTCTGTTTACTAATGCATTTATTTGGCTTTCTGATTAAAATGTCACATGAACTTTAATGCTTTATTGCCTTTTATTTTAGCACACATTATGTTATGTGGTAGAGCTTTCAATTATACAGATGTAGTCTTGTATTAATTTGGATATCTCACTTCAGTAATTAAAAGAAAACTTCTTTGCTGTTTTCCTTAATAGCCTTTCTGAGCCTGCCCTTATTTCTGATGCAATTATTCTGGTTTTTGACATGCAGGGATCTGATTTTCCATTCCAGCCATTGCAGCATTGCCGGGTTCTATATTCAGAGCTTTAAAAAGCTATTTCATGTGAGAGCTGCCTTAAGTGCTGCTTTGTCATTTGAGCAGGAGGAGACCTGCATGCGTTAGTGCTGGTACCTGGAGCAGCCCGGTGTGATTCACACAGATTTACTGTGCCCTCTCCACAGCTGTACAGCCATGGATCAGAACGGCATTGAAATGAGGCTGAGGAGAGGCAGGAGTGCAGGGGAGCTGCACGAGCACATTCCACACTCAGAGGTGGGAAATGGCAGCTGTAAATACCGCTGACTCTGAGCCTCCTCGCTGCTCCTGGCAGGCCTCCAGCCCTCCTTTAAGATGCCTCTGACATCTAATTCCAAGTGTTTTGCTCTGCTTTACAAGGAATATTAACAAATGGCAGCTATTTACTAAATGAAATGTTTGTCCCTTCAGTACCCAAAAAGCGTAACGGAGTAAATAGCAATATTAATGTGTTATTGCCAAGGGAAAAATCCTCATCACAAGCTGGGAAATCAGAAAAACCAGGTTCAGTTTGTGTCTGACACTGATCTACTGGGCAGCCCTGAGCAGGACTCACAAGGGGCAGTGTTTAGAAATTCTGAATGTACACATATACTGTTTAAAAATAGCAGGAGTTTGAGTTTTGTTAGTCTGCACCTTGCAAGGGTTTTATTCAAGGCTTGGAAAGATTTTTTTATATCAACTCCATATGCAGTTGGGATACCTCCCTGGCTTTTCTTCCAAAACCAAAGAACTACCCCTCAAAAATCATGGAGAAAGAAGAATGATGGGACATTTACTTTCTCTGATCTGACAATAAAACTTGCTTGAATATCACCTTCGAAACATGAGAAGATACTAATATTTAACTTCTTTCTCTCATAGAACCACTTTTAGAAGTACAAGAAAAGTGAAGTAAAAATGTTTTCAAACTTCTGTGACAAGGTAAGAGTTGATTTTATCAAAATGCTCTTTACATATTTCCTTTACTCTTTTTGGAGATGGTCTTATGTTTTTCACATGCTTAAATACTGTGTACAAGAAACCAGAATTTAAATTGCCAGCTCCTTGCCTAAAACCAATGCAGAACATCTGACATTTCTGACCTTCAGCCTTTGGAAGAGGCCTTTGGGAGAGAGAAGAAAAAAATCTGGGCTCTGTTAAGTTGCTATCACTTAGTCTCCTTGTAAAAATACTCTGAATGGTGTTTTCAGAAATAAGTTCTTAATGGTAAACAATATTTTGGAAATTCCAAGAAATATTTACTGTTTCTACCGAACCAGCTGGGTGGTTGAGTAAACAAATTTAATTCTCTTTAAAGTCTTCTAGATTTCTAATTAATATCTGATTTCTTTTCTATTCATGATAAAAGCTTGAACACTGTATTATTAGGAAAGAACTATGCATGCAACTTTTGTCACACATTTTGTTGGGAAGCACAGAGCTTTGGCAGCACCCTAAATCATTGCTGAAAATGAAGTTGCCTTGCACTTTATCAGTTTATATAGTGATGGATTCCAGCAAACTTCTGCTGTCACTGAAATTTGCAATGTCAAAGTCCATCAGCATAGGAGGCAAAGGAAAAAAAGGCTCTGAAGGAGATATTTGCTTTTTGCCTGTCTCTGCAGGCTCCTTGCCTGTCTCTCAGTCCTAACAGAATCTAGAGGAAGAGAACAATTATGGTGAATATTTGCCAAAAATAACGTTATTATGGAAGGGCTTTGGGTAGTGTTGAGTACATAAATTGCTGGAATAAAGGTAAAAAGGGCAAGTGAGAAGCCTGGGAGCGCTGCTCTCTGGTCAGCCTGCACACTGGTACTGGCACAGTGCCTAACCCACTCTGAGTGCTGATGCTCTTGCCATCAGAGGGGCTTAAAAGAGCTTTGTAGATGAGTGGACAAAGCACTACCAGCAAAAAGATCTTGGGCACCACACGGCTGAATTGCAGCTGTTAGGAGCCACTTCACAGCTCTGCTCTGGGTGAGTTCTGTCTTTCTCCTGCTCTGCTCCACAGAGGAAGTGAGGCTGCTTTTGCTGCTGAGAGGGGAAAGAGCAGCTTCAGCACAGGGCCCGGCCAAGACGCCAGATGTTCCGCAGGTGTGTTCCTCACATCTGAAACCTCGCTGCGTGCTGCCTGGCACTGACCCTCCCTGTGCCTGGGATGTTCTGTGGGATTGCACTTGCAGGGGAGGGTTGCGTTTTTCCCTCCGGAGCTGAAATGGGGTTTTGTCTGATCATTCCATGTGTTGCGTATTCTGGACCATCCCCATCACAGATGTTTCTCTCCGTGCATTAAAATTGGGTTTCAGCTCATTTGGCTTCAGCACTTGACTTTAAAAGCCAAACAAATCAAATCCTTTTCTTGAGGGTATAATGCATCATTTTCCCCCTTTTGACTGTGTATTATCTTCTTGTGCATCTGATCGCATCATCAAAATCTAACTTCCTGCATCTGTGCTGGCTAATTAGCGCCTTGGCTTTAAACCTCCTCCTATCAAAAATATACATTTTTCAAACTAGTCAGTATTTTTATTTATTTTATACAAAGTGTTCTGAGCATATTTAATGAGAAGAGGAAGAGTGATGGTTTCTCTAAATTGGACATGCCAAAGAAGAGTGAAAAGATTAGAACCTTACAGAACCTTACAGAAGGTTCTTACTGTACTCAGATCAGCCACATGAAATTTCTCTATTTACCCCGTTTCTGTTACGTTTTCAACGAAGTGCTGCAGTCACTTTAACTATGATTGTTCTGGCTGTGGTTCTGAACTCACAGCTAATGGCAGGAGAAAAAAGATCGAAAGAGGTCAAGAAGAAACAAGCGTTAGGATTTGGGTTTTCAAAGCCTCATAGTGGAATGAGGCTTTGTGGAAGTTAATGGGACATGGCAGATGGCCCAAATTTAAAAACTTTATGTGAAGTGCCAGTGGCCTGTGTAATCCAGGAGTACCTCTGCTTGAGCTGCAGCTATGCTCTGGTCATGGAGAACAGGATGGGAAAAGGGAATCCAGTGTAAACAAGGCCTGCAATTCCTCCCTTTTGTGGTGTTGGGGACAATAAGGATCAACACTGGCTGAGCTGTGGACAACAAGAAAAGGGATGGCACCTTCTGCAATATTATCTTGCATTCATTTTGGGAGGAAATGCTCCATAACTCAGATACGCCCACCAGCCAACCAAGATGTCTCTGCTCAGGTTCCTGCCTGAACATGCAGCCTTTCTTAAATAACACGGCTGAAAGATAAATGAATGGGCCATATTTTAATGAGATTAAATGGGCAGAACTTTGGACACTTGTCACGGCTTCTGCAATGCCTCATATCTGAACAAGGAAGAATTGCTAAGTTCAGAAATGCCAGGACCGTTAATCAGCCCTTTGACGTAGAAGTGATGTGATATAATGTTCCTAGCTTGTAGAATACAGGAATTTGTTTTGCCTCAATCTGCCAATCTATTTTATGTTGGGTTCAGCCTCAGTGTAAAATTCAGAGAATTAAAGCAACTGAATTCATTGATCTATGAATATGATTTCTGAAATACCACATAAAACAACATAGCAGGAAAGGATATATCTGGTTGGAGTACTTTTCATGCAAATTGCAGAGATAATTTATCCTTTGGCATTAGCTGAGTTGAGTGAGTCTCTCTGCCTCAGAAGCCTGAAGCTGCCATAAGTCTTGGGGCTGACCTGCTGCCCATGGAAAGCAATTAGAGGTTGGAGGGCTCCCACCTGACTTTGTGGAAGAATACAATTATGCTCCTAAAAAAGTGGCAAATACTCCCAATAGCCTTGTTGGTGTGGGATCACATTAAATATTGTTGAATAAATCTGAGACCAGTCCTGTGTTGTGCACAATCCCAGAGGTCCATCAATGAGTCAAAATTGGGAGGGGAATCCTGCCTCCTTTTTAAGAAATACAGCAAGGAAAGCCATAGAGGAATTGGGTATCTCTGTGGGTAAGAAGAATATCCAGAGATGTCACATTTAAGTCAATCTTCATCCTTTAAACAACAGAAGATTAATTTGGAGGCTGGAAAAGAGATCTCTCAAAGGGGTCTGTCCGTATATTCCCTCTGAAATTTGATCAGAGGGAATGGGATCCCCTCCGCTGGGAGACGGGATGGGAGCGCTGGGAGAGGGGATGGGAGCGCTGGGAGAGGGGATGGGAGCGCCGGGAGAGGGGATGGGAGCGCTGGGAGAGGGGATGGGAGCGCTGGGAGAGGGGATGGGAGCGCTGGGAGAGGGGATGGGAGCGCTGGGAGAGGCGGCTGCTGACATCTACCGGCATCGGGCACCTGCGCTCTCCTGCAGCGGTGCTGGCCGGGGAGAGCCACGATTCCAGCGCTGCAGCCGCGGAATCAGCCTTGCTTTTAAAACTGCAGCTTCCGTCAGGCTCCATTCCTTACTCTCAGCAGTTTGTTAGTGCCCGGTTGTACAATAATGCTCGTTGTATTGCTGGAATAGGATGGTCTGAAAAACTTGTGGTTCAGGATTTTCAGCGTACATAAAAGTTTTCTAAATGAGCTCTATCTTCTCTGTCACTCAATACTGTTTCAGTTTGCCTCTAATATTGAATTTAAATTGTCTAACAAGTAGGATGTGCAGCTGCTTTACACAATTACAGTCAGATCCAGACTGTGATGTGAGATCTTCCTCTCTAACTGAAAAGAAAGTTCCTATTCCATATTTTTATACTTTTTTTTCCTCTCTGTGAAGTCCAGAGCAGTCCATATCCAGAGACCAGTAAATCGCATCCAGAGACCAGTAAATCGCCTGAAACCCTAATGGGAATCCAACAAAGAGAAACAGTTTCTGAGCAGTGAGATCATGCATGCAGCTAAACCCTGTGCTCCTATTCCCTGTCATAAACGGAGTAACTTGATGCTGAAATAAAAAAAAATTGCTGTTTGGCAGTGACGGTGAAATGAGGCAGTGAGATTAGCAAGGGCTAAAGAGCCAGGCTGTATTTTTGGAGTGACTGAGAACTGAGCTCAGCTCTGTGCCCTCCCCGATCTGGAGTGACGGAGCTGAGCTCAGCTCTGTGCCCTCCCCGATCTGGAGTGACGGAGCTGAGCTCAGCTCTGTGCCCTCCCCGATCTGGAGTGACGGAGCTGAGCTCAGCTCTGTGCCCTCCCCGATCTGGAGTGACGGAGCTGAGCTCAGCTCTGTGCCCTCCCCGATCTGGAGTGACGGAGCTGAGCTCAGCTCTGTGCCCTCCCCGATCTGGAGTGACGGAGCTGAGCTCAGCTCTGTGCCCTCCCCGATCTGGAGTGACGGAGCTGAGCTCAGCTCTGTGCCCTCCCCGATCTGGAGTGACGGAGCTGAGCTCAGCTCTGTGCCCTCCCCGATCTGGAGTGACGGAGCTGAGCTCAGCTCTGTGCCCTCCCCGATCTGGAGTGACGGAGCTGAGCTCAGCTCTGTGCCCTCCCCGATCTGGAGTGACGGAGCTGAGCTCAGCTCTGTGCCCTCCCCGATCTGGAGTGACGGAGCTGAGCTCAGCTCTGTGCCCTCCCCGATCTGGAGTGACGGAGCTGAGCGCAGCTCTGTGCCCTCCCCGATCTGGAGTGACGGAGCTGAGCTCAGCTCTCCGCCCTCCCTGACCGCACACTTCCGCGGGGTCGGGGGTTCCCTGCAGCGCCGGGCGCGGCCGCGGGGCGGCGCTGCGCACAAGGATTGCGGCGGGAGCGCGCGGGGCTCGGGGCGCTGCGCTTCCCACGGGGAATTCTGTCCCTGTCCTTCTCAGGGAATTCTGTCCCTGTCCTTCTCAGGGAATTCTGTCCCTGCCTTTCCTCAGGGAATTCTGTCCCTGCCCTTCCTCAGGGAGTTCTGTCCCTGCCCTTCCTCAGGGAGTTCTGTCCCTGCTTTCCTCAGGGAGTTCTGTCCCTGCCTTCCTCAGGGAATTCTGTCCCTGCCTTCCTCAGGGAATTCTGTCCCTGCCTTCCTCAGGAAGTTCTGTCCCTGCTTTCCTCAGGGAATTCTGTCCCTGTCCTTCTCAGGGAATTCTGTCCGTGCCCTTCTCAGGGAATTCTGTCCCTGCTTTCCTCAGGGAGTTCTGTCCCTGTCCTTCCTCAGGGAATTCTGTCCCTGCCCTTCCTCAGGGAATTCTGTCTCCCAGCTTTTGATGCCAAGTCACCCTGAATCTGTCCAGTGCCTGGCAGACTGTAAGTGCAGCCCACAGGTTTGGCAGCTGTAGCCAGTTTAGAGCACTGAAAATGGTCTATATAATAATAAACAGTGCTCAATTCCACTGCCAAGCAAATTGTGGGGAAGTGTGAATTTTGCATATTTCTGTGCTTACTGCAGTTTTTCTCAGAGCAGATTTTGGGATGCAAGAAAGGTTTCTCTGTTATATGGGAGTGGTGGAGGAAGCAGTGTAGAATTATCTTGGGGTCAGAGAAAAATGGTGCACCTGACTTCTAAAATGCAAATGCTCCAGAGATTCTCTGATAAGGGAGCAGATGCAGTTTTGCTCTTGGAATCAGAGTAGCATGTGAGGAGCAGAGTGTGATGAGACTGACGTAGCTCAGACACCAAAGGATCACCAAATACATAAAAGATTGGCAAAGAGAAGGGGATTAGGCTCTTCTTTTTATCCCTTACAGACAGGATGAGCAGCAACAGGCGTGGGTTGCTGCACAAAGCATCCAAGTCAGACATTAAGAAACACTTTCTGATGGAAATAGAATAAGCACTGGAACACATTTCCTGCGGTGAAGCTGCAGTGTCTCCACTGCTAAGGGTCCTTAAGTGCAGGTAGATAAACATTTGTCTGTCTGGAGTGACCTAAGCAGAGCTGATCTTGCAGTGGAGCAAAGGGCCTGGGTGACCCCTGGGGTTTATCCCAGCCATAATATTTTATGGGGGGTCCTGTGCTCAGGTTCCAGATGGGCTTCACCTGATTAACTGGAAATGACCCTTCCTTGCAACTTCGGTGTTCAGTTCCTTGAGAGTTTGTTCGTGTAATCACTTTCATATGCAAGGCAAGAAGTTCACGGGCTTTTGTGGTTTCTCATCCCTCTTGCATTCCAAGCATTTGCTTGCCTTAAACTTGATGGACTCTGTCTGCATCCTTCCCCTGCTTCCCCCTTCCCTCTCCCGCGAGTGTTAATGCTTTTCCCTCGCTCTATCTGGCACACACGGGTCCCTTTTATCAAAGGACTTTCACACCTGAGGCCTCCAGTCACATACTTGCAGTAAAGTAACAGCTTAAAAGCAAATCCTTTTAAATCCTGAGGCCAAACACCGTAACAAACATATCTTCTCAAGGGATCAGTTTCCAAATGTGCTTTTGAACCTAAGTCCCAGCAGGCATTTGGCTTTAAGAGTGTGATAGGACTTTATTTATTTATTTATTTATTGCAGAGCCATTTCCCTCCCCTTCATTGTTCCCATCTCAGGATGTGCTATTTAAACCTGTACCTCTGGTGAATTCTGCCATTGAAGTGCAGATGAGCAGAGTGCTGCTGGGTGGTGAAACATTGCAGGACAAAAAGACATATCAAAATAAAATCTTATGAGAAAGTGTCGCTTACAGGGAAAATGTGCCTCTGGTTTCGGGAGGGAGAGGGAGGGGAAATCACGAGTTTGACTCTGTATGTCTTTGAAAATCTGCTGTATGTGGGGCAAGGCACCCAGGCTGTGGCAGTTTGAAGGAGACTTTAGAAATGTGAGTGATCTTCGTGAGATGTTGTGCAAGGTATGCCGTAAACTGCCCAAGGTGCGCTCCAGGTCTCGTGCAACGAGGCTACACCTGAGGTATTTATAAATAGTAGTGCCTGGATTCTCAGTTTGCAAACTGGTACCTGCAAAATGCTCTGCGTGCCTGAGGAGACAGCCCAGCTTGTTGTGTGTAGAATTATTACCTGCACTTGCAGATTAATATTAGCACTCCCCAGGGCCTGCTCAGACACGCAGGTCTGCAGTTTGCAATTAGCTGATGACTTCTGTATTTTCAGTGGGTATTATTGCTGGGGATGTTGAGCCCTGTGTGAGCTCAATGGGTTGTTTATATAATATCAGAGTTGTTTCAATCCGTGCTGAGCACTGCCAAACTGTAAAACAAGATCAACCCCACATACGGGAGCCCAGTTCCCTGAGGACAGGGCTATGTATGAGATAAGGCTTGATTTTAATCTCTCTCTTGTCAGCTGGATCTGCTGACAGTTCATTTTCAGGTGACTTCGTACTCCAACACCATCACTCACCTTCCCTTCCTGGCTCTCAATTAAGCTCAGTCACGTTAGGTTGTTATTCTTGTTTGAGGAAAGATATCAAGTAATCACCGTAATGTGAAGTCTTGAATAAAAAATGGCTCCACAGCGTCTTCTTTTTGGATCTTTTTAATTCCTTGTGAATCAGAGCCACTCCAGAACTTCGGTATCTGCTTACATTCTCTTATTCTAGTAAATCTTCATTCCATCTTTTTCTCTCTCACTTGTAAAAGAGAGTTTGTTTTTCCACGCTGTGGTACTTAAAGTACTAAGCAATCTCAGTTCTCCCCCTCCCCCTGAAAAATCCTTTATTCTCATTTTACTGAGAAGAGAAAGGGGGATTGTCAGTAGAGACAAGAGTTAGAAAACCCAGTTCTGTAATTCTGTGTAAATCTATCCCTCCAAATACCACTTTTCCATTCGCCTTAACAACCTTTTGACACTTTCCAGGGCCCTGACATAATTTTGTTACTCTGTGTCCTGTTCCCCAGCTTGATGGAGGTGCCAGGTGAAAATCTGGGACTTATCTTCAGTACACTGGAACCCTTCAGATTTGTTTCTAATTCAGCCCTTATCCACACATGCAAATTTCCAGCCCCGTTTATCTGATGCTTTAAATTCAAGCTAGTTACTCTGTTGGAGAGAGAAGTTGAAGCTTTGATTTCAACTGATGCTTGATGTAATTGGCTCTCAGCAATTCAAGTTACCCAGCTCATAAAATGTTAATTTAGCTCCTCTTTGCAGACCAGTGCTTTTCAGTTTATTCTTACCCAAGATACAATAGTTTGAAATGTGCTATTTCGAGAAAGTATCTCACCTTTGCTGTTACAGTGAACAAAAGGGCACTGATGCATTCAGACATTAGTCTGATGCTGAAGAAAAGCAGGCAGTTCTAAAGCTAAATATGAATTTTATTATGATGAATTTAGAGTACAAAGCCCTAGAAGGGTATTATGAACTTTTTTTTTAACAAAAGAAGGCAAACAAAAACAAATGCTTAAAGCTAAATATGCCCCAGATAATATGATGAGTCAGGACCCTGTCTAAATTTTTGCTATGTTGGAGGATACCTCAATGAACTATGTAAATAATAATTTAAAAAAAAAGTGAAAAAGTGATTATTTATTCTAAATCTTTTGCACCAGAGGAGGGTGACTATAGTTCAATCCTTTCTTCTTAAGAATCAGAACCCCAAAGGCAATCTAACGTAGCCTAAAGCAACAGATTCATAATTATATTAATAGCCATATGCTCCATTTCAGCTAAGCACCCCCTGGCAGTGTGGTAATCCTTCCTGATTCTCCAAGTTACACATAAATCTGCANCTCTTTGCAGACCAGTGCTTTTCAGTTTATTCTTACCCAAGATACAATAGTTTGAAATGTGCTATTTTGAGAAAGTATCTCACCTTTGCTGTTACAGTGAACAAAAGGGCACTGATGCATTCAGACATTAGTCTGATGCTGAAGAAAAGCAGGCAGTTCTAAAGCTAAATATTAATTTTATTATGATGAATTTAGAGTACAAAGCCCTAGAAGGGTATTATGAACTTTTTTTTAACAAAAGAAGGCAAACAAAAACAAATGCTTAAAGCTTAATATGCCCCAGATAATATGATGAGTCAGGACACTGTCTAAATTTTTGCTATGTTGGAGGATACCTCAATGAACTATGTAAATAATAATTTAAAAAAAAAGTGAAAAAGTGATTATTTATTCTGAATCTTTTGCACCAGAGGAGGGTGACTATAGTTCAATCCTTTCTTCTTAAGAATCAGAACCCCAAAGGCAATCTAACGTAGCCTAAAGCAACAGATTCATAATTATATTAATAGCCATATGCTCCATTTCAGCTAAGCACCCCCTGGCAGTGTGGTAATCCTTCCTGATTCTCCAAGTTACACATAAATCTGCAGATACAAAAACTAATAGAAATTGAATCTGTAACAGAATAGAAGAGATTGTAACTAGGTTGAAAGCACATCCTTTGGGCACAATCAGCAGAGGGGATATCTGTGGGATATTGAAATGTAAATTAGCTGAAACCCATGAAGCCTATTGTGCCGTTCGTTTGTTTGATCGAGTTTAGATACATGGGTTAGTTTACACCGTGTAGAGTTTAGATACAGGTTAGTTTACACCATGGGTTAGTTTACACCGTGTAGAGTTTAGATACAGGTTAGTTTACACCATGGGTTAGTTTGCACCGTGTAGAGTTTAGATACATGGGTTAGTTTACACCATGGGTTAGTTCACACCATGGGTTAGTTCACACCATGGGTTAGTTCACACCGTGGGTTAGTTCACACCATGGGTTAGTTCACACCGTGGGTTAGTTCACACCATGGGTTAGTTCACACCATGGGTTAGTTCACACCGTGGGTTAGTTCACACCATGGGTTAGTTCACACCATGGGTTAGTTCACACCGTGGGTTAGTTCACACCATGGGTTAGTTCACACCGTGGGTTAGTTCACACCATGGGTTAGTTCACACCATGGGTTAGTTTGCACCATGGGTTAGTTCACACCGTGGGTTAGTTCGCACCATGGGTTAGTTCACACCATGGGTTAGTTCACACCGTGGGTTAGTTCACACCCACACCATTTCCCTGCAGCTGCATCCCCTCGCTGCAGTGTGCGTTTGGTGGCTGCAGGTTTCGGGGCTCTCGTGTTCAATACTGTGCAGAGGGGAGATTTCCCCCAAGAACACAGCTCCGGCCACGAGTGAGGCCTCTGACCTCCCCTGCACCGTGACTGGCATCACAGCTCCAGCACAGGTCGTGTGCACATCCTGCTTTGTCCTGTCCTAATAAACACAGCCAAGCTGTGTCCTGGGAAATCTCCCTGGCTTGTGTCAGGGATGTCACAAGCGCATGGGATTTCCACTCCTTTGGTCTGTTCATTTCTATTCCTTTGCTCTTGTCAGGCAGCATGAGCGTGTCTCCAGAGAAGAGATCTTCCCAGTGTCTCTTTCAAGTCGAACAGTTCCATTATTCCTTTCCTGCAGATTAGGATTTTTTTTTGAAGTTGCAAATAAGAAGGGTAAATTTTGAGACAAGTTAAATGCCCGGCTCACGGAACTCTGTGGAAGAATAAAGCCTTCTATCTGCTAGTGGCTATCTTTCTCTGAAAAACATTAATCCTCAAAACAGCTGGGGAAATGTGAGTAAATAAAATCTCTCTGCGAATTGTACAACCAGCTGAAAAGGGGTTACACATTCAGAGCTTTGTATTTCCAAAACTGCCGAAAACCCCTTTGGATTCTCATAGCAGAAGACCCTCTGGAAAAGTGCATATTCTTTTCAGGTCTTTAAACATTCCTGATATTATCCAACCTGCTACACATTTGCACATCAATTCTGCAGCACAGATATTTCCCTGCTCATTCCAGTGGCCATTTGTGAATTTGAGATGTTTGACAAGCTTATAGATTGCCAGTAAAAACACTGAATTATCAGCAAACTTGCAGTTTATCCACAAAAGTGATGGGATTGATGTGTGTGAGCACAGGTAGCTGAACATTCTTTATCTTTGCACCCACAAGTTTTCTCTTAATTTTCTCTAAATTCCCAGTCTTCCAACTGTCTGTACAAATGAAAGCTACAAAATTAAGAATTTGCTTTCAGAAATTTGTATGGAGACTGTATTTCCTTGGTCTGTTCAGCGTTTCAGCAGAGAAGTAGGATTTTTTAAAAGGCCTGAGATGTTTTTGAAAGGACACGGGGATGTATTTAAGAAATGTTTGCACCACTTTCAGCTCCAGTGAACACCTGAGATGAGTTTTCCCTCGCTGTTACCTTGCACTGAGTGAAGGAAGCCGGCGCTGCCACAAACCTCTTTATCTCCTTCTCGTGCTGTAACGTGGCCTCAGAGGGGCAGTGTGAGCATCCCGACCTTCCCTAACGCTGGAGCATTTCTCCCATGGTGGATCCTGGCACATGGGTGGTTTTCACAAGGTTAATTTAAAAACAAGTATAAAAAGATGTATGTAATATTTTTACTTCCTTAAATTTTTTATTATCTATAGGAGCTGAACACACCTGGGAGAATTCCATCTGAGAGCACTCGAGCACTCCAAAGCCATTGCACGTAGGGATAGAAATGCCAAGCTGACTCCAGGAAGTAAAAATGTACAGCTTAAATTAAAAAGTGAAAGCTCCATCTCCTACCAGTGAATTTGGAAATACTCTTCTCTCCCGTGGGGTGTCAGGGACACGATTTCAGATAAAGATGGTGTAAATGAGATATTTAATAATTCAGCCAAACCTGCCCTTAATCCATGTTTTGTGTTGATACGCTAGTTGGCAGATTAGGAGCTCTTCTTATCTTTTTAGAAACCAACAGCATGATCCTTTTAAGAAGGTAAGTTCTTATCACGTTCAGATGGTTCTCTCATGGCTCCATCACCCCTTCTGCCCTAAACTATGGAGTTTAATGTCATTGTATTTATAATGATGCTCCCTGCCCTTATCCCACATTCCTTTCCTGCTGTCCTTTCTTTGATGGAGCAGGTTTTGCTGTCATACAGACTATGTGCCAAATGTTCCTCCAGTGATAATTATTTCAGATCAAAGGTTATTTTCCATCGGCCCTGTTAAAAAGAAAGATAGTAGGGGAATACTTTTTTTGTTGGTTCCACCACAGAAGTAGCTGCAAAGGAGCAGGAAGAGAGGGCTCTACAAATCATAGACTTCATTTTTGTTCAGCTGCACTCACCAATGAGTCTAAAGACAAAGGCAGAGGGACAAATAGAAAAGAGAGGTTTATTGGTGACTTTCAGTTGGAGTTAGTTTTTTATTCTGTAATGAAGATGTGGTATAGCAACATTAACTAATTAGTGGAAATGCTGGCAGGCATCCCTAAGAGCCCAGAAACTTGGTGTGGTTTGACTTTTTTAGACAGATTTTTCAAGTTTCTTTCAGGAACTTTTACCTCTTTCTTTGCTGGCATTTTCTCTGTTCCACACTGTCTTACTTTTTTTCTTTGAAATTGTCTGGTTGATTACCATAATTAGGTTAAACCTGTTTTAGCAGCTTTGTTCATCAGTCAGACCTGATGAAAGGACCACGGGCCGTACGTATTTTCCAGTCAGCAGATCCAGTCCCAGATACTGCTCCCTGCAAAGCCTGTGCTCACTGCTGGCTTGTGGGGATTACAGTTTGGGCAGAGTTGGGAGCAAGTCTGTGAGGAGGCAGTGATACACCACTGCCTGCTTAGAAATATCCGTTTCTGTCATCTCTTTTTAGTATTCCGTATTTTAATGTTTGTTTAAACGTTACTATTATAAACAACCCCACCAGCTCACTGGTTTGTGCTGCCTTTTGAGCAGAAAACCTTCCCTGCAGGCTGAGCCCCGGTTTGGGAGCAAGCAGAGCCACACTGCCACTCACCCCGCAGGGACAGGGGAGGCAGGGGTGCAGGGACAGGGGTGCTGCGTGGGTGTGGTTACAGAAAGGAGGGCCAGCTGTGCAGAGCACGAGCAGAGCTGCCGCTATTGTGGCTGGGGCATGTGAAACCATCCTTAATAACAATATCCTCCCACAGCCATTCAGCAGCTGTGCCTCACCAAGTCCTAGTGGTGTGTAGTAACAGTTTCAGCCAAGCACAAACAAGTGTTCTCTCCTTAGAAAACACAAGCTACATCTTCCCTGTGTTTAGGAATTGTACCCTATTGTATCGAACAGGGAACAGTCATCCTGCTTATCTGTAGTAAGAAAGTTCTCCATTTAAAGTATAAATCTTTTAGAAACCTAGGAACAATTGAAAACAGGAAATCATTCCAGAGTTGGTAGTACAATGAATCAAAAGCTGCATTCTGGTTCTGATTTGCAAAGCGGAGTTGAAGTCATTGAGCTGTATCTAGTTAGCACTGATAAGACTGTGGTTCAGAAATGGCCACGGCTCAAATTCAGCCACCATGGCTCAGTGATTACTGTCAGTGTTCAGTGTTTATATTGATATTAGCAGCTCCTCAGCTGGGATCAGGAGACTGTGCTGATTAGACACCTGGGAACAGAGGGTTTTCTAAAGTACAGTTTCAGAATCTAATTCAAGACAAGATCAACCAAGAGAGAAATCAAATCCTTTTTTTGGAAAAAAACCCCACACTGCAATAATATGTGAAGGATGGAGAAGAAACGACAGAACTACAGTGCACAGCAAGCCTGCAGGAAAGGAAAGGAAGATCACTTACCTCTGGCTGCTGAATGGCATTAAGGTGTCACAATGCCTGTGGCAAGCTGCACAGAGCCAGGGAAAGGAGCAAGAAGCTTTGCCACCTTTTGATTTCTCCATTTGTTATATATCATCCATTTATGTTAGTCCTGGCTTGCTTTGATTGGAATCAGAAGCTGCCTTGTGAATAGTGCAGGTACATGTTTGGCTTTTCTTCACTCTTACAGCAGTATCTACATTCCTCAAGAAATCCTCTAATTCAGAGAAATCTTATGACATCTAGACTTAGTAGAAAACACTTCACATCCTTTGAGGGTTTTTTACCTTCAGTTTCTAAAATAAATCTAATTTTAAACACCTACATTTCTTTTCAGACACAGTTTCTTTGTACAAAACCTCTGTATGTGAAAAGCAAGGTTAGGTTACTGCACCCACTTCACACCTGTTTGATTTATTGAGCATTCCTCAGTGCTCTGCTGAGCCAAATAAAGGGCTGAGCTATTGCAGCTCCACTGTGGAAGGGCAAGAGACACACACACACAAAAATACCTGTGAAGAGAATCAGGACAACTGAATTCCTGACCCCAGCTTTACCACTTTCTTGATTTTTCACTTCTCTTTAAGTACATCATCCTTCTTGTATTCCTTATCCTCTCTAAAATGGCATTCCACAAGGATTTATGCAGCGTTCGTTGTCCGTGCTTCTAAATTTCCTAGAACAGCAACACAGAAGCAGAAAGTCATCTCAGAGAGTAACACTGCCTGATGGGCTGCATTTTAGGCTTTCTGCTGTAGTGTGGAATAAATGAAAAGTGAGAATACCCCGAGAAAGAGGCTGTTCCTGCTTTGTCAGAGAGAAAGGGTGTTTACGACTGGTATGGGAAGCTGGTATTGCTGTCATTTTGTGGTGAAAAGTAGGATTTCTTCTTTAATTACTATCAATCTTCAGGCATAATTTAGGAAAACCAGAGGTGAAAGTGAAGCCCAAACTGTGTAACTGGTTCTGCTATCAGGCCACACATGAATCTCTTACTGCAGGTAATGTCCCTTGGGTGGCTCCCACTGACTTGCAGCAGTCTGAAGAACAGAGGATGCATTAAGTGATATTTTGCTGCCTATCAAACTAATGGGAATCTGTGCATCTGTGACATTTAATAGGTGCAGACCTGTTGTCATGTACACATATGTGAAACCTGCACTTGGAGCAGCAGTAGGAGGTGTTTGCACTTACTGTGCTTATTATTTTTATTCTTTTTTAATTGACATGGTTCTATACCAACAAGCATTTACAAAGACTATTGCAAACATGTCCATTTTCAGAAGAGCATCAAAACACAGAGGTAAAACTCAAATTCCAGGCAACTTCAGGTCATAAAAGATCTTCAGTTTCAGTACAATCCTGGGCTTGTATTGATATTTTCGTAATGACAAATCAAAACAAGATAAGAAGAAAACGCTTCCTATTTTACCTCCCAGTAGATTTTCCTGGAAAATTACTCAAGGCTAAAGTCCCAGTTATAAAAGTACTAAGTTTTCCAAGAAATAACTTGAGCTATTCTTGCTCCCCTTCCCTCAATCCTCCTCCAGGAGCAAGTCTTCCAGCTACCTGATATTGTGTGAAGAGCCAGGGTCATGTGGATGTCACATCTTTGCTGTGTCCCTCAGCTTCTTTGCACGCTCCTCGAGGTTGCTAGGGTTTGGCATTTGGATGTCACCGATGTGCTAACTACAGAGGAATGTGAGGATCTCCAGCAGTCGGCTTTCTGACCGATTTCATTGTTGCAGCTGTGATCTGTAATCATTGTAGGATTTACCTCCCAAAATCCATAGAAAGTCCATCTCTTTCTCAGTCTGTGTGCTAGATGGAATAAACTGAAATATGGCTTTTAAAAAGAAATTACCAATGGACACTGGGAACGTCCCCACCAGAAAATGGTGAAAACCTGAAAGTTGGGCTTTTCCATGAAATACTGTGGTGAGTTTGAAATGCTGGACAGATTCTAATGGGTGAGATCAAAACTGAGTCCCGTGGCCACCTTCCAGAGCTTTAGAATGGAATAAGAGTCTTTCACGAGCTCTGTTTCCATTCTCTCACGTAGGCTGGGTTTTTCAAAGCCCTGTGGATGGGTTTATGGGTTATGCTGGGAACTGCATTTGCTTAACTGAGAGCTTGATCAAACGAGCTGCTTACAAGTGCAGTTTATAGGATTGCTGCCTTCACTTTTCTTGGGTTCTCCACCTTCTGTGTGTCCCTGCGGAATGAGCTGCATGGAGAATTCCTTTGGACCTCACAGCCCTGCACTCAGCCCTGCACAGCACCCCCTCCTTCAGAGCTGGCTCCCCCCAAAATGACAGTGCAGACATGGAGCTGGGTTCCCTGTGCCTGCCCACCCTTCCCAGCAGGGCAAGATTCAGGAAACCCTGCCAAAAGCAGGGCTTAGTGGTTCTTAACCAGTTTAAACCACAAACAGTTTATTTCTAACTTCAGCACGGTGGCCAGCACAAATCCTTCCCCAGCTCACACCTCGTGTGGGGTTTCCAGGTGTGCTTCACTCTGCACTGCTGTCGGGGTTTAAGAGGTTACCTGCAAAAATATTTGCTATGATCACTCTAAAAAGCATGTTTCCTTAATTAAAGGATAACTTGCTTTTTGCCTAACAGCCAGTTTTCACATTTTTTACTTGTTTTAAAGAGAAAGCACAAGAAGGATTGTATACAACCCATGAGGTTTTTGTAAAAGTGAGGTTTTTATTAACAGGCTTCAGCTCTGTAGAGCCTTCTACATGGGCTTCATTTAACTGCCAGTGTCACCTCTTGGTGTCAGGGTGATTACCCCCCTCAGCGCAGCTCAGTGCAGGTCAGGTGCACAAATCTAAAACATTTTCTTAGCTGGTCTATTCACTGTATGAGAGACTGGAGGTTTTCCAATAAAGGTTTTCAAGAAAATTTCCACAAGCCAGGTTCCACTCTTTGCCCAGCCCCTGTTAAATTCCCATTTTCTCCCCCATGCCTGGGCAGCAGCTGCAGCAGCCCCGGGATCAGGCTCCTGCCAGCAGGAAGCCTTGCTGTCCCCCAGACACCAGCAGCAGCAGACTCTTCATGAAGGTACATGTCGGGAGATTAAATTTTCTTGGCAAGCGAGGTAGCCCAGGGTTAAAAACATCAGAACATCTGCATGCTGGTGTCCTTCAAGTTTTAGCATGCTACCTTCAGGATTCTGCCCCAGATTAAAGAGTTTTATTTTACCATCAAAGTTCTATAACGAGAATCTCTTGGAACAGGAAACATGATCTGTTTTGCTCCCTGCTCTAGGGGCTTTCTTCATCTTCTCAGGAGTTTGAAAACTAATGTTCTTTGACATTCACTTTACATTGACACTTGATATCCTGTAAATCAAAATAAAAATATAAATTTCATCTCTGGAAATCAAGATTAGTTTAATGTTTACTATCCTGGTGCAAATTAGATTTCTCTTCCTGTCTACAGGGGGTCAGTTTAGAGGTAGTACAAAGGTTTGTGTTGACATCCTACTAACTGGAACAACATTTGGGCTAAAAAGAGGCTGTTTATTTAATGCCTCTCAGTTCATACATATAGCAAATCTTCTATGCATTATTAGTTTAATTTGCCTTCTGTTTCACATGTGAAACGGCAAGATTTGTATTTTTATGACAAAGCTTTTCCCTGTAGTGAGAAAAATACAATGTGTGTTGATGTAAAAGATATGCCTTTCTTTAATTAATGACTCCATAACTTAAATTTTCAGTGTAGCCAGAAGCTAAAATGTAAGACTGATATGTCACACATACATTTAATTTTTAAAAATAAGCTTAAGTATCTAGATTGTGATCTGATGAAGTGTCAAAAACTTTCACAAGCAAGCTGTGGAAAGCCTGGGAAGCTGTTGAACCTTTTCTCTGTATCCTCACGTGTGTTGATCCATATTCTGTGCCTTCAGCTGTCCATGTGCAGCCCCCCTGTCCAGCAGGGTGCAAGCACAGGCACCGAGCTGCTGGGATGACATTCCCCGTGCCTGGACTATCAGAACCTCTCATAACACAGACAAAATTTTTAAATTTTATTTTTAATATTAATTTTTTTATTCTTTAATTTAGCTGGCAGACTCCTCTGAAGTGAAACTTACTGTGTGTTCTGGCAGTGCTTACTATGCATGGGGCAATCCAACTACTCCACGTGGAGCACTACAAGTACTCTACAAGCAGTAGTACAACAGGTCCCAAACATGGATCACTGGGCCATTGTAAGACTGCTCGTATTTTAGAAAGGCATTTTTCATACATTTGCACTACAATTAAAATTATGAAAATCACTGTAATAGCAGAATTCCTTGAGGGTAAACAAGTAAAACAGGATTTGCTTTGTTAATAGTGAAAAAACCCCAAGCAAATTCAGTCCAAAAGCAAACGCACACATACCAAAAAAAAAAGAAAACCCCACCCAAAAAAAGGTAAAGAAAGAAAAAAATGTTGTGTGGTAAAAGCTTCAGCAGCTTATTCTGCCATGAAAAAGTGCTTGGAAACACGTTTGTTTAAAACCAGGCCCATAAACATCCCGTCTGTGATACACGGAGATATGCGAGTTTGTGCAGGGCGTTTTGACATATTCCTGTTTCTGTGCTGGCACCAAAAAGACCATTTGCTGATCTTGATCTCAGACTATTTTAGAAAATGTGCAATTAAAAAGGGTGTGCGACGGGGGAGGAGGTAGGATTGCTGGAGAGGAACCACTCTTACTCAGCTGCTAACCTGGTTTTGAAAGGTGGAGTGATTTACTGCTGTACCACGGCCATCAGCTCGGTAATAAAACTAGAAAAAGAACAAAAAATCTTCAAAAATGATAACTTGGTGGAGTTCCTTCCCTGATACATGAGCTGAGGAGGAACAATGCTTTCCAGTGCAGGAGGACGGAATTTGCAGCCTCCTGAGTCCTGTGCTGGAGCAGTAGAGGAGATCCATCAGCACCACGGCCTCAGGGAAGGGCTGGCAGGGTTTGCTTTGGAGCATACACACAACGATGTTTGTTACAGCTGTGTCCCCTGCACAGAGCAGGGCCTCGAGTAAATATCACTGTCCTTTCCTGACATGAAAATATCACTGTCCTTTCCTGACATGAAAATATCGCTGTCCTTTTCTGACATGAAAATATCACTGTCCTCTCCTGACATGAAAATATCACTGTCCTTTCCTGACATGAAAGTATCACTGTCTTTCCTGACATGTAAATATCACTGTCCTCTCCTGACATGAAAATATCACTGTCCTTTTCTGACATGAAAATATCACTGTCCTCTCCTGACATGAAAATATCACTGTCCTCTGCTGACATGTAAATATCACTGTCCTCTCCTGACCAGGTGCTGTTACAAAGCAGAACAGGAGAGGTTCCATGTGAGGAGCTCCTCCTGCCCTGGACAGCACAGGCACTCTGCTGAGCAGAGGCCTCTGTGGATCAGGGCAGGTGCCCCCAGCCCCTGAGCTGGCCCTGCAGTGAGGGCAGGCTGCTGCAGAGCTGGAGGCAGTGGGCTGGGAGAGCTGGCACCAGGTGAGGGTTTGGTTCTGGAGCAGCAATGGGCACAGCAGTGGCTGCTGGTACACACCTGATGCTGATGTACCTGAGGGATCTGTTTTACGGTAAAAGTCAGAGAGGAAAGAATTTAATTTTATATGCAAAGAGTGGAAAAAGATCAAGTAGTGTTCAACACTGACAGCAGGCAATCTTCTCTTATAGAGGATGGAATGAACAGGAATGTGAGTACATCACCCGTGGGCTGATACAGATAAACCACTGGCTGAGTGTGTCAGTCTGGGTGTCAGTGTGACTGGAATGGTGTGTCAGCCTGCTGGGGAAAAGGGTAAACTAAGAGGAACTTAGGAAAACTGAAAAGTAAATACAGAAACTTCTGCTAAGTGAATGGATCTATTGTAGTTTCTGAATTTCTCTGAATTCTTACCTGAATAAATGTAGTAAGAGTTCCCCAGTGTGTATCTGAGAACAAAATCTGGATTCATAACACTTTAGACGTATCTGTAGACCTTTTTCCCCAGTATTAGTTTGCGGGATTGCTTTTCCCAGCTTTTCCAGCACATGAGGTCACCACAGGGCTGGTTATTAGCGAGATGATTCAGAGGAGACATCCCTGGGGAGCCTGAGATTTCTGGGTGGGTGGTCTCGCAGTAGGCAGAAGGAAACAACTGCTGCTGCCTGTGTGTCCTGCTGGCACGTGAACAGAGCCACTCCAGCACTGAAAGACTTTCCAGGTTCCCTGGGTCTGGGTGCAGCCCTGGGACTTGTCACGTTGTCACCTCAGCTTCTGCAGGCAGCAGCAAACACGGGAACCCTGCAGCCACTTCTGCTCTTTCCTTTGCTCTCTTGGGCCTTGGGAGCAGGCACTCAGCTGGGCTGGCTGCAAAGTGGCATTGGCACAAGGCAGCCTGGAATGGGTTGTTCCTGCTGTCCTGCCAAAAAAAAAGTGTTATTGCAGCATCCCTTTTTAATAGAGTGAAGATTTATATTTATGCAGCATGTTGGAGGTTACAGTCAGAATAAAAGAAATGTGTATGAGGCTGTAAGTAAAGGAAAGGACTTATCAAAAGAAGCTGGGTATGAAAGGAGCTGTAATTTCAGTTGCCATTGATACTCATTGCTAAACTGGTGATAAACTCATCTGTTAAGGAAATAAATGTCAATGTACTTTTGTAATTTAAATGAGAACTTGTAATATGGAAAATATGCTTCCTGTTCAGATCCTTGAAGGTTTGCTTTGAAATGGGAGTCCCCTGTGATGTCTGTTTCATTTTCTTTTATTGTTAAAGTGTTGTGTCACTGATGACATTTCTGCTGAATGCTGCCCAATTATAACATTGAACATCTGCACAGGGACTTTATCTCCTCCCGGGGGGATTATGGGAAACAAGCACATTGGTAAACAAGAGTAACTGAAATTATTTGTAGGAAATTTAGTCACTTTGCTGGCTGCCAAAGGTTGAGCTTTGCTAACAAAACATTTATGCCTTTTATAGACAGATCAAACATTAAGGGAAAGAAAGCTTTTATAATAAATACAAGGAAAAAGTTGGAGTTTGCACTGTACTTCAAAAATAATTTTCATGAGTGAGTGGGTGTTGGGGGGGCAATTCGCTTTGATTTAAGGTATGTGTTTGTAATATCCTTACTACATCATTTAGGGCAACTTTTAATTTATTCTTTCTGTGAAGTAAATGAAAATCTACTAAAATGCCCAGGATCACATACAATAGTATATGGATGTAAATGTCATGTATTCAGTCTAAAGTTAAACCGTATTATCTTGGTGCCAAGGTTCTGGATTTTTAACAATTCAGTTGATGTTTTAATTCCAATTATGGCTTTTGTGGTCAGACACTGAAATGATTATGCACAAAATTCCCATCCAAGTCGGTGGGAACCTCATGTGTGCAAGCTTTGCAGGCTCGGGGGCATAACCACATGCAGGCTATTTCCAGCCCAGCTCTCAGCAGAATGCTCCCACCCAGACCCGTGCGGGGGAGAAGAGCAGGAAGCAGGTGGAGCCCGTGTCTGCCACCGCTCTGGGTCCTTGGGGCAAGGGCACGGAGAGAAGGCGAGAGCACAACCCAGGCAGTCCGTGCTGGGGAGCTGGGGCTGCTCCGGGGACTGCTGCTGTCCTGGCAGGGCTGTGTCTGTCCCACAGGGTCCGTCAGGCTGTCCCTGTCCCACAGGGTCCGTCAGGCTGTGCCCCCCTCAGCCACACCCTGCTCCTTCCCTGGCCAGGCTGTCCCTGTCCCACAGTGTCCGTCAGGCTCTGTCTGTCCCACAGTGTCCGTCAGGCTGTCCCTGTCCCACAGGGTCCGTCAGGCTGTCCCTGTCCCACAGTGTCCGTCAGGCTGTGCCCCCCTCAGCCACACCCTGCTCCTTCCCTCCTGTGTCACCTGGGCCCCGGACAGCTCCCACAGCCTCCCCTCTGCTCCGCCGCCCTCCTTTTCTTCCTGTGTGTGTCCCTGGAGATTGTTCCCTCTAAACTGACTGAAATCAGGAGCTGAAAACCTGCTCTGCTCTCTGCCACAGCACAGCCATGTACCCAAGGGACAGATGTGCCTCCTAATCTGGGGGTGGGGTCTATCTTGGCTCTAAGACTGGGAGATCAGGAGCTGCTGGCCACTGCTTAGGGCGGTGGGACTCATTCTTGCTTGGTCATCAAGGTTGCCTTGATAAACTCAAATCATTCTTAGCTACAGTAAAAGCCAAGAATTAATGTGTCTCCATCCCTATTTTTATTTTATCTTTACATGTTGGACTAAACAATAGCTTGTTCCGACCCTGTCAGTATTATAAGCTTTGAATTATTCTGTTTCATTTCTTGCAATGACCACTGAAATGATCTGCAACAATCATCCAAAATGCTCCAATTTAAAGTGTTATTGCAGTGTTTAAGACTGTTGCTGTGGAATGTTGTTCCTTAATTCTTACCTGTTAACTTTTATGAGGGATATAGCTGTTGAAATGGGTGGGAGGGATTTTTTTCACACAGGAAGTATTTTTGTATTTTCTTACTGGATAAATATTGAATGTCTCGTTTATTTTATCCCAACAATATATCTGTCTGCAGTTCCCCCTCCCTCCCCAGCCCCAGATGAATAGTCCTGCTGTTGAAATAAGAGAAAGTATGTTTCTACGTCTTGAAAATAGAACTAAAAATACCTGCTTGACCTGTGGGCTCTCAGGCAGCTCGGGGCTGTGGTTAACACGAGCCCCCTGCAGAGATCAAAGGCTGGCCCCATCCTGCTGCAAACACCGCTGGCAGTACCTTGTTGGTAGGCAGAAAGTGAGAGAGCGTTCCCCTCTGCTGTGGAAAAGCAATGTTTATTTGATCTTGGCCCTCTTCTGAATAATTTCACTAAATCTAATTGCTCTTGATGTTTTACCCAGCACATCGTGGGCTCTTTCAGAAGTAGCTCTTTATGCAATGGGTGAAGCTTCAGAATACAGTAAGGACCACTTCAAATATCTCTCATCAAGGCAAAGAACTCTAGATAGATTACTGCAGATCAATCTGTATAAACCCTGCATAAACACTGAAGCTCTTTTAAGTTAAAATGTACTTTACAAACCCCTTATGTTGTGAAAGGTGAAATACTCTGCAATTATTAAGAGAGTTATCATGTGAAAAGAGCTAGAGAGGACTGTTTAATTCACTGGTTCCTGCCAATTTATGATGAAACAAAACCTGTTATTAAATTCTTTCCAGTATATTTATTACCATACATTAAGATTTTATGTTACCACAACGTGAACTTCCTGCACGTCAAACGCCAGCCCTGGTTCTAACAGGAGTGATGCTGTTCCTGCCGTGTATTGCTTGAGGGGAATCAAGAAACTTGACTTTTGCTGAGGGTCGTTGTGAAGGGCTTTGCAGAGGGCTGTGACATTTGGGTGCTGCTCACACTTCTGCTGCCGTGCAAACGACTTAAAACTTTGCTGTGCATCTCTAGGAGGTTTCCCAGTGAGCCCGTGAGTGGGAATGGCAGCTGGCAGGTGTTTTTCAAGGAGAAATCTCTGAAAACTGAAAATGGTGAGTTCATAGTGTATGATGCCACAGCAGGTGATGAGCAGGGGTGATGTGTAATGCCTCCCCTAAGTGTGAGCCTGGAGCATTTGGGAAGTATGGGTTCTCTTCCAAAGGCCACTGCTGGTTTGATGGGTGACAGAACCTCTGTGTTCTCTGTCACACAGCTTTTGAAAATCTCCCCTTCCTGACCCTTCAGACCCCATGCCAGTGTCAAGGGTGACGTTCCAATGAATCCGTGTCCGGTGCAGAGGGTGCTTTAGGCAGGCTCAGCACACAAAGTGGCAGTGACAGATTGTCTCCCTTGGGCAAGAGGACACCAGCTGCTCAAGCTCCATTTGTTCCCTCCTTTCCACTCCTTTTGCTGCAGCCAAAGAAGCTGCGAAGGTAGGAGGACATGGAGGAGCTGATAATGCTTGGGGAGGAGAGTGATCAGCAGCAGTCTCTGCAGCAGCAGCAGCAGTTGTCAGCCCCATTTTTAGGAGCTGCAGGAGTAAAACCAGCACTCAGGAAGGAAAGGCTTTTGGTTCCAGCTCACACCCTCGCCCTGCATGAGACCCACCCGGGCTCATCCCCTGCCTTTACTTCTGCTTCCCTGTAGGTGTTCGGTGGCAGCAGCCAGGGTGTGGCAGAAGGGGTGGAGGCTGCTCTGAAGTCCCCTTCAGTCGTGTCACCCTTCACCTGCACAGAGCCATTTGAAACTCACTTGGCCCTTGAGCCTTTTGCTTGAATTTCCCGAGCTCCACTTCTCAGCCCCAGCTTTCATTTTCTCCCCACGTTCTCTCATTTCATGGATCTGCCTCCTGTGGCCCCTCTCTGCAGCCCCCAGCTGGTTATTAGCTGGCAAACATTCCCAGCTTTCCTACTCTCCTGAGGACAGCTCTGCTGTAACTGCGTGGCTTCAGCAGCAGTGGGATGTTCCTTACACCTGCGTGCGCTGTTCCCGTGCCTGGAGAGGATTTCAGGGGAATGGGGCACTGGGCTGGCTGGGCCTCAGCTCCGGACCACCACAGCTGCCTGGGGCCTGGCTGCACAAGCAGATCTTGCACTGCCTTCTGACCTCTGGGGAGAGGAAAACCCCTCCCTGCACCGAGCCTGGCAATTTACTGAGTAGAGGGATTCAGACCAATGAAAGAAAACAGCAGCAGATCTGGAGGAACTCCCTAGGGCCAGAGGCAGCATCCCACATCCTTGTACACGGATTTGCTTCTGTGCACTTCAAGAAGAGCTTTTCCCCTGGTGCTGGAGACTGGGCCAGGTTCCTCCTCTCCCCTGCTCAAGGCACAAGCTCTGTCTGGGCTTGGCCTCTCTGCAGGACTGGGTTTTGTTCTGAGGTGAGGAACTGATCCCTGCTGGTACACCCTTGTGACTTTCACCTTCCCACTTCATTTGATGGGAGATTTATAAACACAGAGCTCCTCTAGCCATCATCCTTGGCATTTATTTCAACATTAGGTAGAATTTGTGATTAAAATCATGACTCTGACACATTAAACCAAAGTTCAGTGTGAAAAAAGCAGCTTTATCTTGTGTTATGATGACTTCCTTTATTTCTTGGTTTTTCAAAGCTCCTCCCCAAAAAAACTTTTTAGTTTAAAGACTTTAAATTCAAAACATTTATTAATAATGTAAAGGGCTGCCTGCCACTCAAAAGCTATAAAGAAACTCTAAAATCAAAGTGAAATAGTTTCTTCATCAAAGCAAAAAAAATTCCAACTACAACTTTGGTGCAAGCTTTGGTGGTGCTTTGCTGTGTTTTTAAGCCCACTTAATAAATCCACACCAGAGTCAGTCCTCAACAAACAAATGTGCAGCCTCAGCTGGTCCCTGTTAACCTGGATGGTACAAAGTAATGCATTTTAGATCTTCTGGACTGTGTTTCTAGCTATATTATGGATTTGTATGTGAGTTTCAAGAAATAAATCATGTCCAGCTTTTTAAAACGTCCTCAATTTCTGCTGCTTTAAAATACGAGTTACCTGGGGAGGAACATCTTCCCTCACTGCAAACCTGCAGCTCCCGTGGGGTTCTCAGTGCCCGAACATCCTGCTGGGTTTGGAGCTGGTGCCTTTGAGAAGTGCCACCCTTGGTCCCTGTGTAAGAGGGGTAAAACCTCCCTCCCTCGGTGTCCCCGGGGTGTCTGAGCTCGTGTGGGCACTGACGGGCACAGCAGAGCTGGGGCAGCGCCTTCCCCGAGGGGCACCGGGGCAGCTCCTGCCAGGGGCAGATTGCAAGGAAACCTCAAAAAAGAAAAAAAAAGGTGGCTGACAAAATGTTTCCCTTGGTGGAACCGAGCGCCCAATTACGTTTCACTACTCTTTGTTTGCTTTGGAAAGAGGGGCTAGGGATTTTCACCGAGTCCTTAGGGCAGCAATTTGCTCACCTTACACTTTCTAGTACTGAAAACATTTGTTCAGATTCCTGTGTTTTCGTTTGATTTGTTCTCTTGTTTATATAGAGGTTGTTTTTACGTAAAACCCAGCAAAATTATTGACACAATTTGTTCTGCACTATAGTTTGTATCAAACTGGCTGGGACATACATAGAAAATTGCTTCTCTTGTGTTGCTTTAGGTCCCTAATTTTGCACTATTTTGGCAGTGTATTGAAAAGAATGTATTTTCTAGGAATTCTTGAGTTGTAAGGTCATTCATTTTCCCTTGCAGTTAACTCTGCAGTGACATCTTCCCTGCTGTCCCCAGTGTGACTGCAGTCCTTGTCCCCTTCCCTGACCCACAAGTGCACTGCGTGGGACCTGCAGCTTTCCATTTGTACCCTTCTGCTGTGGCTTTCAAATATTTCTTAACCCAGTAGAAATGCTTGCTCTTAGATGATGTCATGGGAGTTTCAGAGGATTACTTTAAATAGTTTTTTTCCCAGGAACTTGTTGGGAAGATTTTTGGGATCAATCAGAACAGCAAGAAAAGAAACAAACAAAAAAAACCCCAAATTAACCAAACACCCAACCCCTGCAAACACATAGCATTTTACAATGCTACTTATATAGCCAGAATTTGAGATTTAGATTTTCAAGAGTTTAGGCCACAAACTTATTCTGCTGAATAAACTGGGTAGCGGAGAGGGATTTCCTGGCAGCATTTCAGCCACACAGTCACTTCCCTCTGAACTCATGGAAATACAGAACCAAGGTTTTAATGCTTATAACCACACTCAAGAAAGTACTAGAATTTTTGAAGTGTTTTTTAAATATTTATTTATTTTTGTGCATTATGTCAGACATATCACCGGGAGCTTTTTATGCAATAACTAAATTAAAATGCTGGGACACTTCTCGCATAGCTCTGTTGTGGACAGTGACATAAAATATCTTTCAGAGTGGCTGAAATCATTTATTCTTTGGGTCCAGCAACAGTTGAACTCCTAGCTGGCACTTTGTGAAGATGTTTTTTAATTTGTGACTCTCTTTGTGACCTGCAAGAAGAGTGGAAATCGTCAAAATGAATTTCCAGCACCAGGCTTCCTGTTGACATTGTCCAGGGGTAGTTATGGCTGGTTAACATGGGCTTGCTGTTCATGGCTGATGACACCATCGAGTCATCTCTGGGCAGTTCTCAGCCTTTTAAAACTGTCGTAAAATACCCAAATAAAGGGATGATCAAAGCAATGCAGCCGGCTCTGCAGGAGAGTGTGACTGCAGCATTTGCAACCACCACTATGGAGTGCTATAAAGATATTCAGAGTAGTACAAAAGAGATATTCAGATTACAAAAACTACAGTTCAGACCGGGATAGAATCATAAAATAAATATTCAGCTGTGCTTGAGCTCCTTGAATATTCCCCTAAGCGCCTTTGGGTGACTGCTGTGATGTGTAATTCCCAGTGAACAGGTACCCAGCCCTTGTTTGAGAACGAGGGTTCATTAAAGCATCTCAAATCAAGCGTACAAAAAGGCAGATACAAAGAATGATTAGAAGCCTTTGCTGGGTTTTGTTGTTTTGGTCTTTCTTCTCCTTCCAGTTGGCTGCTTGAAACAGGTGATTCCGGATTTCTTTGTGGGAGCTGTGGTACATGTGCTTTGCTGGGTCTGGATGATTTCAGAACATGTTTTATTTTCCATGAAAAGCTTTTAGTTGTCATTGCACAGAGTGTTGCATAAGTCAATGAGAAATCAAACTCATATATTTTAAAAACTAAGCATTAGGAGGTTTTATAGTTTAAAAGGAATCACAAAAAAGCACAAGGGCTGACTTTTCATCACCTCTCCTTTGAGACCCAGTTTATTTCATCACTGATGTGAAGCATGTAGTACAAAACAAGACGACCTGTTTTCATCCTTGCTATAATTCCACTCCAGTAAAAAGCCTTACTCCAGCATTGCATTTGCCCCTATGTAAAAAAGGTCTCCACTCCTCCCAAGAGGAGACTGAAACTGGGTTCTGTCTGTTTTCATCAAGTCTCTTTATCTCACATCAAGGGGAGCTGATTGAACACAAGGAATCCCTAATATGAGTCACTTGTCATTCAAGCTCTTCTGGCCGAGGATACAGCGTTCCCAGCTTTGTTTGGCACAGCCAAAAGCTCCTGGTTCAGCAAGCCCAGGCACTGAGAGCAGAGCTGGCAGCTGACCCACATGGGCTCAGCTTCTGTGCGTGACAAACCACACTGGAGAGATGTGAATACAAACAAATCTTCATTACGGGGTTTTCTTGTGAGTGTATTTGGTGTCTTGGGATGGATCTTCCATGTTTCACTCAGGAAGCACTCAAAGGAGATGGCAGCAGCATACCAGGGATGAAAAAATGATAGCAGGGCTTTTAGATTTCAGTGAGCATTTAGATGGAGGGATTTTTGGTTGGTGTGTACTCCAGAACAGTACTGACTGTATAGATCTCTCAACAGATAAATTACAGTTATTTTCTAGACATCAAAGGGATGGGCACTAAAATGCTTCCTCACTAGCTTTTATATATATATGTGTGTAACACTTTTATAGGTATTTGACATTACAGGAGAGTTTGCTTCTCTAAATAAGTGGAGTTCTTGTAGCTTTCTGGGGATCTTATCACAAAAATTCTTTGAATGTAACTTCCAGGTAGACTTGTAGTTTAATTTCTAGCCATCAGTAGTGGAAATGTTCAGTAGAGGCAGAGGGTGCCTTTTTTTTTAATGCTCATACAAGAGGAGCAAGAGACAGGAGATACATAACATGATTGCAGTCATTTTCCTTCTCACTTGTACATCATTCTCATTTCTTGGAGTAGTGAGAACCCTTCCAAAACCCTCTGAAACAGCTGCCACTGCTGTTGGCCAGAATCAGACACTGCCAGTGCCTGAAAGGGACATTGCTTAAAGGTAGTGGTAAGAAGAACTACCAAAATGTTCAGTTCTTTATTTCAAGTTGAGTTCAGGAATTCAGAGGGAAAACAAGTCATCTAAGTCAAGCTGGGGTGATAAATCCTGTAAGTTTGTAATAGATCTGAATATTCTTATGTTTTCCTTGAGAAGAGCATTTGAAAGTGCAGATGTGAGGGTCGTTATCCTAATGACACTGCAGAAGTCTGGGCAGTCACAAAAGCTTTCTCACACAGTCAAACTGTCTTGGGAGAGTCGAATTTGCTGTTGAGGTACAATACCAAACAAATGCTTTTCATTAAGGAGCTGCATGAAACAGGATCAGTCTAACAAGAGCACCAGGCCTTTGAAATGTAAACAAAGTGGCTCCTCAAGGTAACATCCTCTGCCTTTAATTGAATCTGCCTTGAAAACAGCCGTTTCCTTGGCAGAAGAAAACAAACTTTCCCTGGCACACTGCTTCACCCCTCCAGCTTCTACCTGACCACATTTGCTGTTAGCGGAGCTCGTAAGAAAATGAATTCTTTTTTCTGAGTGCTGTAAGACCTTGTGCTGCTGCCACAGCGTTGGAGCCCAGGTGAGAGGTGGCAGGGTGTGAACAGGAGAGGCTGAATGGCAGCAGTTCTGTTCGGACATCAGCTGTGGCCTTTGCACCACCCCTAGTGGTGCCAAGTTTCTGGTTTCTAGTTCTAGTGGAACTAGAAACAACCAGAGGTAAAGGATCCCATCATGTTTGTATTAATTTCTCTTAGAAAGAAAGTCTGCTGAATTTACAAGTCATGAAATGCAAAGCTTTGCACACTAGGAAATCAGCTCTAGTGTATAAAAGTCTTTACATAGGAGATTTAGCATCTCATAGCAAAATGCCATTTAGGGTTGGGATGTGTTGTGGAAAATGAGAAAACAGCTCCTCACTGGAGAGTCTTTCCCCTGTCATTGAGAGGAAATGTTCAGCTATGTGGAAGTGGTCCACAGTCAGAGCTTTCACAATGTATCCTAGCAAATATATTCATCAGTCCTGCAGTTTCAATGAGCAGCAACCCTAAAAACTTCCCTTTTTTTCTCTTTGTCCTGAATACTGGTATTTTCTATGGTTTTTACGGGGGGTAAAAGATTGTTTGCCCTTTAGAGATTAAATACTAAAGTCAGCAAAGAGCCTCCAAAGTGCTTTAAATAAAATTTAACCTGCAGCAAGGGTATTTCAGGGATATAATTTCTAAGTTTAGTCTCCTCAGCTGAAGCTTTCTCCTTTGTGGGGATTTTTATTCGGTGTGCAGTAAATGCTCCGAGCTCCAAGCCTTGGTGAAGAATGTGTTTTGACTAATTTCAGTTTTATGGGTGTCAGTTAAGAATACCATGTGTCTCGATGTCAGGAGCTGCTTCTTTGTACTTTGTGGCCTCGTGGTTCACAGCTTGTCAGAGCAGGGGTGGTTTTGTCTGTTTGAGCTGTGTCTAATGTTTATTGGAGATTTTACACCTGGACCATGAAAGCTCCCTAACAAACAGGGGCTGATTTCAAGCACAACATCCTCAGAATTTCTGTTTGATTCTTGGGCTCCCGAGTAAGCAACAGAGGGGCACATGCCAAACCTGACAATGAATTCAAAAAACTATCTAGAACTGAACCCAAATCCCCGTACATGTAATGGGAAGGGATTTTCCCAGCATTTTCTTTCTGCTCACTGCCATGGTTTACATCCTATTATGGATGTGAATGTGCTTTCCCTTTCCTTTAAGTATGCAAAGTCTTGGTACCAATTTTCTACTTTCTGGTAGCTTCATACTAAACCCAGAAGCTTTCCTGAGCAGGCTGGGAAAGCAGTTTAGGAAATGTGATTTTTAGTTGAAACTGAGAGAGAAGCAGAATCCTTGCTGTGTATTTCTTACAGCTGCATGCAGAGGGGTTTCCTTGGACCGTTGCTGTGTTCTGGGGGCACCTCTCTTTGGCTGGGAATTTAAACAACAAAAGTCCACAGAAAGAGGAAGTTCTTGGAGGAAGGAGAGAGAGAAAATGAGTGAACATCCCCAGCACTGTGGGCAGTACTGCCCAGGGATCCCTGCCTCGCCGGGAGGGCAGGAGCAGATGGAAGCTGGGCTCTGTGCTGAGAGCTGCCGTGTCTGGGAGGGTAACCTGAGCTGAGTCCACAGCTTCTCTACCTGAGCAGCTCAGCCTGGCCTGGGGCTGGTCAGTGTGCTCCTTTTGCTGCTGGCAGTGCACGCTGAGGGCCCCTTCTGAGCAGGGAGGCAGCCCGGGATGGTTCATGCTGCACCTGGGTGTGCTCAGAGCTCCCTGGCTGATGCCTGGCACTGGTGCTGCCACAGCCAACAAAACCACCCCGCAGCAAGGCTCAAACGTGGCATTTTGGGGTGGTGTTCCTGGAAGTGCTGCGTGGAGCTCCAGCTCTGAACCACAGTACCTCCATGGTATGCTCTGGGCGTGCAGTGGGGGAAGGGGGATGATCAAAGGAGATGATGATCAAGGATCTTATTTCTCTGCCTTATCTAGTTCTTGTTGCTACATAAATAATGCAAATACAAGTGCAGTCACAGGGATCCCAGTCTTCCCTCAGCTATGAATATATTCTAATAGATTTAGTCAATTATAACAAAGATACAACAGTGACAGAAGTCTTTATTTGTCACAGCAGAGCTTCTACAACAATTAAACAGCTCCAATAAACCTAAATTCTTCTTTGAAAGGTTTATTGTGTGAATACTAAGCTTTGTACCATTCTGGGGCCTGAATTAAAACCATCCGTTGGGCAGTGGCATTTCTGGGTAGGATTGGGAAGGTGGGCAGCTTGAAAAGAAAGAACAAAGTCCTGGTTCCAGTGGCTTTAATTTGTTAAAGATCTTGTTAGGGCCATAAAACTTTACCAGGTACTGTAGCTGCTTAGTTTAAGGAGGGAGGTCTGCTCTGGCCATTCATACCAAGAGGCTCTTTCAATTCCCAGCCTCGAGGTTTACAGGCTGCCGTGTATTGAGCTAGTCCTGAACCATGAGTTTATGGAATATTTTGAGAGTTTGAGGTTGCCTTTCCTCTCTGCCTTAGGTTCTTAGTAACTACTGGAACCTGAAACTGTTCGATCCAATCTGTGGCAGCATTTTGTGTATTTTTGGAAGAGAGAAAAGGTTTTATTTTCTTTTCCTACCATGCAATAAGTCAAAAGAACAAAGCAGTCAGGAAGCACAGCATTTTTCCCTTCTTCTAAGCACCATCTCCTTCTAATAACATGCTTAATATCTCTAGCATTCATCAAAGGATTATTTAAAAGAAACAGAGCCTGTAGGTGTGATACTAATTACATGTGTGAAGATGGATGTTATGCCAGGGCTAAGTGTCTGGATTATTGGTGATGAATGGGAGAGGGTAAGGCAAAGCCAAGGCCACACCAGGAAAACTTCTCTCTTGCATCTCAGCTTGCTCTTTGGCAGCCGCACTCCCAGAGTTCACAAACTGACATTTGTCACACTCTCAAATGGACATTTAGGGGCTCGGAACTGCAGACAGTCAAGGAAATGAAGAGACCATCATTTCAGCAGGCTTTGGATACAGCCCAGAGGCACAGCTCACTGCAGAGACAGGCAGAGCACTGAGTCAAGTTTCATAAAAATAAAACATTTGCACAAGGACGGATGTGGAAAAGCAGCCTGACAGGGCTAGCTGCCCAGCAATTTACTTTTTTGAGATAAATTTCCTTGTTAAATGTCTCAGAAAGAGCATTCTCCCGAGAGCAGTGCCACGGCTGGCAGAGGTCTGACCGAGTCCTGCCTGGTGGAGCAGCTCTGTGCCTTGGCTCCCTGCAGCTCCATGGATCAGGGACCTGCAGTGGGTCTGCAAAGTACAGCAAGTGCACTCAGCCAGAGCGAGTTATCCTCTGGTTTCAGGAGTGGAAGAGCTTGCAAGGCACTTCTCACTCCTGAGAAAAAAATCCAACAAACCTTTGGAGTGTTCCAGGAACTCTTACGAGTTTCATGAAATCAGTTCACAGCCAATTAGAGCAAATAGAAAGATAAATCTGAGAAAACTGATGAAAAAAAACCCAGCAGCCTCAGAGAAGTTCCTATCTGGCCTTTGGAGTGCTTTCCTAAATTCATGCCTTCTGCAACTACACTGGCTTCAGATAATCTGCAGAAAAAGTAAGTTTGAGCAATTGCTTAGCACATCTTGCTCTGGCATCTTAAGCTGCCGCTCTGGTTCCCTTATCACATGTGTGGAAGGAATCTGACAGTCTGTATTTAAAGTATTATTAACAAGACCTTTAAATTACACTTGTGCTTGAATGAACTAAATGCTTCCACATGACAAATTGATATGAATGGTTTTAATAAACAGAAAATGAGAAGTAGGCTCATCTGTCCCTGGGGGCTTAGCTGGCTCCATTCATTCTTCTTATTAAATCTTGTCTGTAGGGCCCCGTTGTTTGCACTGATTGATTACCTGACTCACCATAAACTCGGGTTTCTCCTGTGCTGCCATTTCCCAGGGCAGGGAGATCCCAGGCTCAGAGTAGCTCCACCAAAAAGGAAGCCTGACAGATCCTCCATGGACCAAAATTCCCCTGGCCACAGTGAACTGTTTCTCAGGGGAGGCTGGGCAGCAGCAGATGAGTCAGAACTCTCACAGCTTAGGCCATGTTTTGTCAGTATAAAACACTCCCAGTCAACTCATTTGGCAAGAGATTAGAAGCTAAACAAAATTAAGTCCACGCTTCTTTTCTTTCCCTCTTAAAAAACCCCCCAAACAACCCAAACACTGCAATACAATAGAAATAAAATCAAACTGAACTATGGAGACCAGGGCAAGTATTCCTCTTCCCTTTCCCTGTTCCAGGTAACCCCCACTACATCAGAGCAGGCTTTTGTTTGGGATGAGTGCTATAGAGCTTTTGACCTATGTCAGCAGGCACTCATCATAAGGGTGAAGAAGGGATGTGTCTATCCTCTGCTGCACCTTTGACAGAGCATTTTATAAACACTGGCTCTAGAATTGAAAGAGATTCTGCAGGAATACCTGGGCCAAGCAGAAATGGAGATTATGGTAACTATACTATTTCACTGCTGTGACATGGCGAAGTAAAATTGAAAGTAACCAATCTGATGCTAAAACTGTGTTTACTCCAAGCACATAAACTATCATCTAATTGAATTTCAAGTTGAATTTTTAATAAACCCAAAGCCAAGGACAGTGAAAACATTAAAAGCGAATTCTAGTGTACGTAACTGAACAAAATTAGGATTTCTGGAGCAACTTCCCACTTATGTCATGGACTTTGAATGGCTTCTTTTTTATATATTCTCTTTTAGAGGCAGAATATAAGAGGGACCCTATTTCTTATGGTGAAATTCTCCACTGTGCATCACTTTGGCATTACTTAAAAAGCTTAAGGGATGCCCAGGCCTCCTTCAGGCCCTTAGAGGGAGAGGATGTGAATTTACAGTGGATGAGTTCTGCCTGAACTCCAGCAGGCAGTTTTAGATAATGAGTTGCATGACTTGGGTTCTCCTGTCACATCAGGAGGGATGCACATCTGGGCCACTACAGCAGAGGGTGAGCTATCCCACCCAGCTGAACGAACCAGTGCTGGTTACACAGGGGGAAGATGCACCATAATGACCTCAGATATTGATCTTTGAATTGATCAGATTAATGACCTGTGACTGATGGCCACAGGAAACTATTTAGATTCCTTAAATCTTATCCACAGATTAAGATAAAGGCACCACTTTTCCTACAGGTTATCAAAAGATATCCATCTACCCTGAGCCAAGCGTCAGAGATTAGACAGAGATTTTTGTTTCTGTCTGGGAGAACTCCCCTGTGGCCTGGAAGGGTGGCCATGCCCTGCTTTTGGGGTCTGCCACTCACCCCTGAGCTGTGGTGTCACCGTGGGCTCCAAGGCTGCGTTTGAACGTGACCTCTGTAGCTGCAAAGAGCTGACTCCGTGTAAGTCAGCAGGAGCTCTCATGTTGACTTCCACGGCAGCAGATTTGGCCTTTTTTGTCTGAGGGCATCCTGGCTCCTCAGAAGGCTCCTGCTCATGGAGCTGGCAGGGCTCGGTCCACACTTCCCTTGGGGCTGCTTGGACAAAGAGAACATCAAATGCTAGGAAATCAGAAATTTAGCATTTTACACTCGTAACATTCTCATTATCTATGGGAACACTTAATGAAGCAAGAGGCCAAAAGCAAGTCAGGCAGACTGATAATAAGTAGCTTGAAATCATAATCATTGGGAGTGTGTACTCTGATATTTGGGCGGTAGTTTGCCAGCCAGTGCCGTGGAATGTTACAACAACGGAAGAGATGACGGCATCAAGATTGTTGTGACAATGTCTGATCGTTATTTGTGTGTAATTTAAGGAGTAACCTGATCTTCTGTGCTGACACACATCAAAGAAACAAAGACCAGCATTGCCAAAGAGGGCAGTTTTATAATTTCCAGACTGTCCTTCTTACAGAACAGTTTTTGTACAAACCATCATTAATTCTGTGTATAAAGTACATGTTCCATACAGCTCATTTGCCTTCTCTTGATGACTTTTCTCCACTAACCTTCTTTATATCCCTTAGTTTCCCGTTCTTCATCTGTGTACCACCAGTAATTGAAGGATGTCATGTGACACAATTGTATTAAACCTGAGTAAAAAAATGTAGTTCAGTTAATACTTGGTGGGATAAATGAAACTGCACTTTCAGAGATATGTCTGTGCAAAGTAGTGACCAGCTATTTTCAAAACATTGTCCTGCCCTTTTAAAATTATATTTACCAGGTTAACACTGCAAACCACTTTAATAAGCACAGCCTAATCAATCCCAGACTAGCAAGAACTTCAAGTATCTACAAGCAGTTCACTCTCACCAAAAGCCCCCGTAGGCATTTGGGTGCCCCACACATGTGCACATAGGTATTTATTTATAAAACACACATGGCTGTACATGTGTTATAGGCGTCTGCACCAGAGTGTTTAGGTAAACAGTTAATTCAGTTAGCCTTTCGCTTGTGGTGGGTAAATAAATCTGCATCCTAGGACCAGCTTTCCATGGACAAAGGCTGAGCAGTTCCCTTGTGGAGTTAAAGAGGAGCTGAAGAGGACTGGTCCTGGCCTTGTGTTTGAAGGGGTGCAGTGTGTGTGTACCCGGGCACAGGGGGTATCGCTGTGTGACACACTCGTACAACAGGGGCACACTCCTGTGGGTGTCACACACACACGTACAGCCAGGGACACACTCGTGAGGGTGTCACACACATACGTGAGGGTGTCACACACACATACCAACACACTCGTGCAGGTGTTACACACTCATGTGTGTCACACACACTCATGCGGGTGTAACACACCCATGCAGGTGTCACACACACACTGTGCAGGTGTCACACGCACACACTGTGCAGGTGTCACACACACACTGTGCAGGTGTCACACACACACTGTGCAGGTGTATGCAGGTGTCATACACACTGTGCAGGTGTCACACGCACACACTGTGCAGGTGTCACACACTCATGCGGGTGTCACACACACTCGTGAGGCTCCCGGAGAGCAGGGCCGGGCCGGGCTCAGCGCTGAGCCGGAGCCTGCTCCCAGCACAGCCCGGCAGATGCACACCGGGGTTCAAGCCCAGCCTTCCCTGGCGTGTCCGCAGGGAGCTGTGACAGCGCTGCACACCCACTGCTGCACACCCACCGCTGCACACCCACTGCTGCACACCCCCCTGCACACCCACCGCTGCACACCCACAGCTGCACACCCACCGCCGCACACCCATCACTGCAC
>VYXC01003456.1:546789-582981 GCA_013397175.1 Platysteira castanea | reverse complement strand
ACCCACCGCTGCACACCCACCGGGAACAAAGCCGCAACAGGCACCGCCAGCTGCCCCGGGCCGTCCATGAGAATAAAAGACTGAAAGGCGCTGTGGGGATGATTCACACACCTGAGGCCCAGGCCAGGTGCTCTGCAGTTAACTGCAGTAACCTGCAGCTGGAGCGAGTTCAGAGCGAAGGTTGCTGCGCTCAGTTCAATTGGTTTGAAATCTGTACTGGGGATTATAGTCAGTTATTTATACGTCTGGGGGGTTTTTTTGTTTGTTTTTTTGGCTTCTTTTTCTGTCTGGTTCTGCTGAGAGGATTTAAAAAAAAAAGGGAGTGCTGTCTGTATGTTGAGGTCTAATAATATTTAATGCAGAGTATACAGCAATTCTCCTTCTAAAGTTAGAGGGAGGAACCACAAAATGACATTTAAAGTTAGGATGACATTTATTTGGAATATCCACTGACTTGGCATAGGTGGAGGGAGAGAGATGGCTTTGAAAAGCAGAATGCTTACAGGGATAACCCTTTTTCAGTTTTACAGAACATGGCAGGGCTTAAAAAATGTGCCTGCCTTAGCACATGGACGGACTACATGATCTCTTTTGAAATCTGCACAGGATCTTTTTACCCGCTGGGTTTAATTTCAGAATCCAGTACAGTCATTAAAGAAAATAAAATTATGTTTGTTCTTTCATCTGGAGCACAGAGCGGTATCAATTTTTCATTCCCTCCTCCTTTGCATTCCCACTTTCAAAAAAAAGAAAATGTATAGATGGAGGAATTCACCCTATAGCTCCCCTAAAATTTCTGGTCTCCAACAGCTGCTTTGAATTGGTTCTGTGTACATGGTTGCCTAATGTGTGCAGCATGTAACACTGTTCCTGTGCTCTTGAACGGGGCATTGCCAAACTCAAATATTCTTGTACTGAGCTTGCAGTGGATCTAGAAAGCTCTGGCCGTACCTTCCCACATGGCCGGGTTTCTGATCACTCCCGTGGAGCAGTGGTGCATTCCAGCTCTGCCATCTGTGTCTGAGCACTGCCAGCAGGCAGAACATTCCTCATCTGAGCACAGGGAACACACAAAGTTAGACAAGGGGCTGGAGGACACAGAGACACTTTCCAGCAATAATATCTCATTCTACTTTAACCATGCTGTTGTCTGTGCATTCCCTATGCAGATACAAGTATTTCAGACTAAGCAGGTCTTGCCTCCCACTATGTTTTAATCACTTCCATATAATAATAATTTAAATAGGAAAAAAGACCTGTGAACGTCTAAGAGTGATCTAAATGTAGCCCTTCCTCCCCATATTTCATTCTGGTGGAACTCCCCTGTACAGGAAAGTGTTCTGTGCTTGCTTTGTACCACGCTGGCAGCCTGCAGGTCTGAGCCAGACACATTCTCTGTCGAGAGCTTTAACGTTTCTATCAAACTCCTGCTTTGGCATGGGAAGTACAGCTTGTCATGTTCTGTGTGATGAGGATAAAAGAAGAGATTGGATTTGGTGATGTGAGGATGGGTTGAGGTTTAGGCTGTGAGTGTGGGGCTCAAATAGCCCACAGGCACTCTGGCCCCAAATGCAGCCTGAGTGGGTGTCTCTTGTCCTGCAGCCTGACATACAGATCAGAGGCTCTGCCCCCAGCTGCAGTTAGCTTTTAGTGTCATCAGGTGAGGGGAAGACTGGACTGGAAACACACCAGCCATGACTTTTGGATAGAATCAACTTTTATACGTGACCTCTGTGCTGATTTTGTGAAATGTGACATGCCTGCCTTCACTGCTGGCTCAGGCTCTCCTGTGCCTCTCGCATGCTGCATACACAAAACATCTCTTCTTGGTGATCTGGAAATAATAAATAGCATTCCCAACAATGGCATTTCAATTTCTCACTTCTGCTTCCTTCAGAGAATGTGTGATTGCCATCACACTCTTAAAAAATTCAAATGCCAGATGGAGAATGTCCAAGGGCAACTTACAGCAATGATTAAACCCATATCATACATTCCTGCTACCTAAGAGTGTAAAAAGGATCAGCAGGTCAGGCCAGGAGCCCATCCAGCAGGATATCCTGTCTCTGCCAGTGCCCTCAAGCAGCGGGGTGGGACATAAAGCTGTGGTGGGATTGGTACTTCCTCAATAGATCATAGTAAATACTGGGGGAACAACATATTCCTGTGGGGAATATCATGTACCTGTGGGAATCCTTGAACTGCTAAATTTTAGTCCAGATCTGAACTGTGTCAAGGATTGTCAAAGGTTAAAATTGATGCTATTATTAATCCATGCAAATAAAAATTACCTGGAGACATCAGTATAAGATAGAGGGAGTGAGAAGACATGAGGGTTCAGGTAGACAGGTCTAGAATTTTACCTTGTGTCCCAAATCATCTTAAAGCCATTGGTTGGGCTTGATGAGCTTAGAGGCCTTTGCCAACCTTAACGATCCCCGATTCTGTGGTTCTAACATTTTCCTAAGGCAGGCTCAGCGCTGTGCCAGCTTTCCCTGATAAAACTACAATCGTTCTCTCCTCGCACGGGACAAACCCCCAGCCAGCACGGCGAGGTGAGCACTGTGGGGCACAGACAGCCCTGGCAGTGGCAGGGACCATGGCAGCACGAGCAGAGGGACGGAGGGGTTTGGAAGGGTGAGGAGAACTGACTGCTCTGCTGCGTGCCACCTTACACTGCTGGGCAGCTGGGCAAGGGCAGCAGGAGCTCCTCAGCAGCTTGAGCTCCAGCCCCTTCTCTCCAGCCCCGCGGTGCCTTCCCTGCCCTGAGGAGCCCACAGCTGGTTCCAGGTGTGCTGCAGAGGGACAGGCACGGCCCTGGTGCTGCTGCCCCACCAGCGCTGGCACAGACCACGAGCCCTCGGCCTCCGCGGCCCCCCGGGCACCCAAAACCGTGAGGAGGAGAAGTTCCCCTGTAGCAGAGGGGTTCATTTCTCCTGAATCTGAGAGCATTAACAGTCAGAGGGAATGACTCCTCTCCTTTTGCAGCTGCAGGTGGTACCCAGGTGCCAGGGGTTGTGTTCAGCAGTGCCCAGGAGCTGCTGTGGGAGCAGCACGGGCAGCCCAGAGCCCTGGGACCCCAGGGAGCTCGCTCGGGCTCTGCCTGCTCCTGGCTGCTGCTGGCTGCTTGGATTTGTACTTGTGAACAGGCACAGGCTCACACCCGAGTGACAGAGGGGTTAAAAGATTGGTTTTACCCTGGAAAGTGGGAGTGGGGAAGTTGTGGATGAAAATAAAGGAGGAAACAACAACAAGAGAACTAATTAATCCTTGCTATCATCTGCAGTTTTCACTGTGTTTATGCCTTCACAAGCCTAGATTTGGCTGCAAGATATGCAAACAGTGCATGCAAAAGGACTGGTGAATGAGGGTTATCAAATGGTGTTTGTAAGAAAAGAAAGTCTGTGTGCATTTTCTTTTTTTACTGAGCCTGTTCTTCTTTTTAGTGTCTGTAGAACTTTCTGCTGTGACCTGTGCTTTAAAATTATAATATTCCTGTAATATCAGAGTATAAGTGAAAAGGATATTTGCCTGCCTTTATGTAATTTTAGCATTATCGGGTTTATTGGTGACCAGAAATCTTCTTTTTTTTCCGCTTTGGCTTTAGTTTTGTTTGTTGTTTTTGTTCCTAAGAGCAGAAAAATACTGTATCTTTAAATTAGGAGTAGCTGAATAATGAATCTTGGGCAGTGAAAAGGCTAATGTGCTGTGGAAGAGAAGGAGTTTAATCTAATTTAGTTGGAGGGTGTCTGTCTGTGGTGTTGTTTTCTGGACTGTGGGAATAGAGGAGGGAAGCTGCCCCAGTGAATGGTTCCTCCTGAGCCAGGAGCAGTGGGGAGTCCCTTAGATGCCACTGATCCGAAGCCAGGCCATGAAAAGGGGATTAAAGAAATGTTCTGATTTGCAATTCACACTAATGCACCCCGTCGAACCTTTGGTAATATTTCAAACCACATTTCAAGGGAAGTGCCCTTAAAATAGCCAGCTAAATTGTATTAGAGCAATACTATACAAGCCACTCATCCATTTATGATTTGTTTTTGTTTTTAATTCTTTTAACTCTTGGTGGTGGTGGCTTTCTAAGGCAATTAAAACTTTTGTGCATTGTGCAGATTCGCCCTTGCATGGGAATATTTCTCAGTGTGCCTGCCCTGTTAGGCAGCCGTGTTTGCTTCAATCTTGGAGGAAAACTGCTACAAGGATTCTGTGGCTAGGAAAAAATAAACCCATTTGGTTTAAAAACATAAACATTTCTCTGCATGCCATTTAATTTTATTAATATCTAGTGGAAATTCAGTAAGAAATACAGACTTATAAAACATTGCTAGAATAGCTATCAGCTTTCTTTTTGTGTGCATGATCCTTTTCTTTTACAGTTGTTATCTGTATGGCTAACATTTTTTTTAATATCTATGTTTTCAATATGTAATAGAATTTGTTACTGGAATGAAACATGTGAGTTAAAAAGTGTCTGAATGAAGGCATAAAAATATAGATGAGAATAGGATTATTGAATGGGATTAACATTAAACTGATCTCTATTTTTTTGTGTAATAAATGGCCAGCCAGAAATATTAAACCTGAAAATCAGTTATAGCTACAGACCTCTTAAATGTAGGATTGTCACGATCAGTTCACGTTCTGTCATAACACACCATTGTTCCTCGTAAGTAATTTAGACTATTTTACTAAAAATCTTTAATGTGCTAATTAACTCTTAACTCCCTGAGCTGCTCATTTCATTCCTCTTTACTGCTCGAGTGTCAGAACACTTTCTCTCAAATGGATTATTTGGGTCTTCTTTAATCCCGTTTCAGAAAACCTTGCCTGGCACTGTAATTTCCAGTGACTCTAGCATGGATAGAATGGATGCAACTTTGATTTTCCCCATCAGCCATATCAAAGTGTTTTATTGCACTGCCACTGTAGCAGATTATCCAGCATGAAACTTTGCCATTGCAGGCACCAGGGCTGCTGCTGGGTTTTTCCCTGGCTTGTTTATGGCTTGCTTTACCTACAAAATATTTAGTTATGGTTTGGATTATCACATGCCTTATTAAATATTCAAGTTTTTAAATCTTTTCCTTATGGGACAGAAGAAGAGCTGGACTTTAAGATACAGATTATTCCTCTGCACATTTTTGGGAGGTGGGGAGATGGATAGCTAGAGGGAGAAATGCATCCTTCCTGTGAGTTGGCACATTATTTGAAATCATGTTTAATTATAAAGTTTCATTAAAAATCTTTTGCTTAAAATTTTAGAAGCCTAATAAGATTTCCATTAATTTAAACATATCACTATTCCCACAACGGCCCAAATGCTTTCTTTTTCCTCTTTCATCCATGGTTAAATATGTAAATAAAATGTCTAAAGTCATTCTTCAAAGAAGACAAAAGAAAAAAGAGCTGAGGGAAAAGACAGCCATAAAATTCCTCCCAATTCTCCATAACATTTGCCAGAGGGGGGCCAACTCCTAGCCAGGGCCTAGCAGCAGGGGTGCCTGGCTGCTCCATAGAATCACACATCTCAAATCCCACACACAGGAGAAAAAAATAAAATAAAATATCTTTTCAGCTGGAGCCATCAAAAGGCTCTTTTCATTTATTAGTTACAGAGGTATCTTCCAGTTGCTGATTTCTCAGCGCTCTCATTTTTCCATAATAAGGTTCTGTTTGTTTCTCTCACTGACTCGGGCTCCTTGAATGCATGATACTCAGAGATAGCTCTTTAAAAATATAGAAAGTAAAATAAATGATCTGAAGCAGGATGCACTGGCTAAAATAATGGCGAGGAAAACAAGGCTGATTTAAATTGGCACATGAAAGATCAATTAAGAGAGACACAACTACAAAGCCTGGGGTTCCCCCCCCTCTTTTTTTTCTCACTTTCATTTGTGTTTCTTTTTTGCCTCTTAGGAGAAAAAGGTTGCTATCAGTGCTACAGAAGAAAAAGGCCGTGTTTTATTTTATGTGTTTTTTCTAGATTACTTTAATGTCAGTGGTGATAGAATATGCTTTACTAAAATACTTGTTGGAAAAAAAAGAAAGAAAAACAAGCTCCCAAACAATCAAGCTGGATAAAACAAACATTGAATATGTGCCTGTTATGCATTATTTAAATTTGACTTTTTTGTTATTGTTTAAATTCTACTTTTTAAAGTAGAATTTACTTGTCCCTTGAAAAAGCTTTCCCCACACTTCCCTGCCACCCCCAGCTGAGCTCTCTAGAAGAGGAATCAGGATGAATACAAATACTAAGAAAACAGGCTTAGATTAATGAAGAATGGAAATGCCCCAGCACACTCTCTCTCTCACACACACACTAAAATAAATAAAGCCCTTTTTTTGCTCAAAGCACTGCCCGCTTTTGAAACATTCCCTAAGGAATCTGAAAGTGTCCAAGGAAAGGTCAGTCCCTAAGACCAGTACTTTATAAATATAATCCCCTCGAACCACTGGAAAGCCACAAAAAGGACCACGCTTTTCAAGCCACATTTTTATGACGGCTTTTACTCCTTGGCAAGAACTGGCCACATCTTCAGGGCTTTCAGACACAAGCATTAGCCCTGGTTTGTTGTCCTTGCTTGGATCCATTTCACCCTTATCACAATTGAGGAAGCCAACAGTTTCCTTTCTAGAGCTGGTGGGGTATTAACTCTGACCCTGCGGGATTTGGTAGTTTCCAGGAGAATCCGTGTTCTTTTCGATAAGAAACAGGCACTAATGGAGAGGAGCCCGGTTTGTGTGGGTGAGCATGAATGAAATGAAAGAGAGATTTTCCTTCTTCATTAATATGTTCGCTAAAACTGAGCTCAAAGGGGGGCGGGGGGGCGGGGGAAGGGGGAGCTGAGCAGAGCTAATCTTTGACTTCTGCTCACTGTGCTCCTTCTCCGTCTGAAAAACTGCGAGCTCTAGTTTGGCTGGGGATTTAGCTTCCTCCTCCTCTAGCTCTGAGACACCAATAAACAAAATAAATCTCAAAGCTTAACTTGAAAAGTAAACACGACTCACTTTAGAACGATCCCCGTCTCCAAAATCTGTAAGTATCTTTTCTATAGTGGATGAAGTAACTTCCCCAAGGGTATGTCTCTGGTCTTCTTAGCGCTTCTGATTTAAGGAAGGAGGGGAAAAACCCCCAGCAAGCTACTTTTCGAGTGATGCCATACTGTGATTAAAACCATAATCAGGTACTTTTCCAGCAATCCTGCCTGTCCTGTTCATTTAGGAATTCGAGACAAAGCACGACATTTGAAAAAAGCTGAGATTCCAGGCTGAAAGCAACCATATTTTATGACCCTGGCAGCGAAGAGTTTATAGCACTCGCCATAAAATGCATCCTCCTCCCCACATCCTCCCTGCGAAAGCTTTGCCCCCCCTCCAATAAAGGCAGTCAAGGAGGCACCACCTTCAACCCTCGTATTAGGAGACACGAAGTCTGAAGCCTTCGCTCTCCCCGGCTTCCTACCTGAGCGAGGGAGGGCAGGCTGACGCCTTCTACAGAAAACATCTTGTTAAACTTTCAAGAGAGGGCAACGGGAGGGAAAGGAGAAAGGAAGGAAAGAGAGAAGGAGAGAGAAACAAATGGGGCTTTTTCTAATCTGTGCCGATCAAGGAGAACCTGTAGGGGTCCTTAAGGAGGTTTCAAGGCGTTCCGAGTGATTGGAAAGTAATCACCGTGTCAGCTTCACCTTTCTCATGCAAAGTGGATGTCGTATGCGAGGCGGATCCCGCACAGGTTTTTTTTCTTCTTCTTCTTCTTGGGTTTAGCCTTTTTTTTTTTTTTTTTTTTTTTTTTTTTTTTCTTTTATTTTATCCTCGGCTTCAGCCGCCCCCAGAAGCCCCAGCTGCGCCGGCCCCGGGAGCTGGTGGCGAGCGGGGGGAGCGGAGCCGGCACAGACACGGCGCACACGCCAGCCCTGCTCGGCAAAGCGCGGCGGAGCCGACCTATTGCAAACCCAGACCAGAGGGCGGCGAGGAGGGGGGGATTTTTCAGGCCCCCCTCTTCAATGGCTTAGATATTTCATCCTCCTCCTCCTCCTCCTTTATTCCGCACTCGGATAAACCAATCCCCACCTCTCGGCAAGAAAGTGCGGAGCTGTGACCCGTCGGAGGAGAGGACAATCCCCGGAGACACCCGCTGCACCGAAAGCCGCCCGGGACGTGTGCGAGTGGAAGCGGTGATCGCTCGGCTCTGCCCGCACCGAACTCTCCCGGCATCGCTCCGCCGGCGCGGCCGGGAAGCGGCAGCGGGGCGCAGGAAGAAGCGGAGGCGAGGGAGGTGGGAAGACGGATCGCGAAAGTGGAAGCCCGGGGAGCAGAAAGTTGCCGGGCTGCCCGCAGTAAGTTCGGCGCATCTGCGGACCGGGGGCGCTTTCCCTTCCGCNTCAGCGGCTGCTGCGCGGCCATCAGCTCCATGGACATCGACCGCCCCGGCGACGGGAGGTGCCAGCCCATAGAAATCCCCATGTGCAAGGATATTGGCTACAACATGACGAGGATGCCGAACCTGATGGGGCACGAAAACCAAAGGGAAGCTGCCATTCAGCTGCACGAGTTTGCCCCCTTGGTGGAGTACGGGTGCCACAGCCATCTGAAATTTTTCCTGTGCTCCCTCTACGCCCCGATGTGCACGGAGCAGGTTTCTACCCCGATCCCGGCCTGCAGGGTGATGTGCGAGCAGGCGAGGCTGAAGTGCTCCCCGATTATGGAGCAGTTCAATTTTAAGTGGCCAGACTCCTTGGACTGCAGCAAACTGCCCAACAAGAACGACCCCAATTACCTGTGCATGGAAGCCCCCAACAACGGGTCGGATGAGCCACCCCGGGGATCCAGCATGCTGCCACCCATGTTTCGTCCCCAGCGGCCCAGCAGCGGCCACGATCTGCAGCAGCACAAGGACAGCCTCAGCAGAACGTCCTGTGAAAATCCTGGCAAGTTCCACCATGTGGAAAAGAGCGCTTCCTGCGCGCCGCTCTGCACGCCAGGGGTTGATGTTTACTGGAGCAGGGATGACAAACAGTTTGCTGTCATTTGGATTGCCATCTGGTCCATCCTGTGCTTCTTCTCCAGTGCTTTCACTGTCCTCACTTTCCTCATAGATCCTCAGCGTTTCAAGTACCCCGAGAGGCCCATTATCTTCCTGTCGATGTGCTACTGTGTCTACTCGGTGGGGTACATCATCCGCCTCTTCTCAGGTGCTGAGAGTATCGCCTGTGACAGGGACAGCGGCCAGCTCTATGTCATCCAGGAGGGGCTGGAGAGCACTGGCTGCACCATTGTGTTCCTGGTTCTGTACTACTTTGGTATGGCGAGCTCCTTGTGGTGGGTGATCCTGACTCTGACGTGGTTCCTGGCGGCTGGGAAGAAGTGGGGGCACGAAGCAATCGAAGCCAACAGCAGCTACTTCCACCTGGCAGCGTGGGCCATTCCGGCCGTGAAGACCATCATGATCCTGGTCATGAGGAGGGTGGCTGGAGACGAGCTGACAGGGCTGTGCTACGTCGGCAGCATGGATGTGAATGCCTTGACGGGGTTTGTGCTCATTCCTTTGGCTTGTTATCTAATCATTGGCACTTCTTTTATTCTTTCTGGGTTTGTGGCCCTTTTTCATATCAGGAGGGTGATGAAAACAGGTGGAGAAAACACCGACAAGTTGGAGAAACTTATGGTCAGGATTGGTGTCTTCTCAGTCTTGTACACAGTGCCTGCAACTTGTGTGATAGCTTGCTATTTTTATGAGAGACTGAACATGGATTACTGGAAAATTGTGGCAACTCAACAGAAATGCAAGATGAACAATCAGACTAAAAATTTAGACTGCACGATGAATAACTCTATCCCAGCAGTAGAAATTTTTATGGTCAAAATTTTTATGTTATTAGTTGTGGGCATTACTAGTGGCATGTGGATCTGGACTTCCAAGACTCTTCAATCCTGGCAAAATGTTTGTAGTCGGAGATTAAAGAAGAGGAGTAGGAGAAAACCCGCAAGTGTTATTACGAGTAGTGGAATCTACAAAAAACCTCAGCATCCACAGAAAACTCACCTTGCAAAGTATGAATCAACACTACAACCGCCCACCTGTGTGTGACCAGGTTTTAGAAAAGACTGGATCTCACCTTTTAGACTTACAAAAGTCCAAGTAGTAGTCAGAAATTAAAAAATCAATGGTGCTTTTTTTGTCAGAACAGTTTAATATCTCAAGGCACAAAAATGTATCATGCTGAATTCAGGACCTGGTGAAAAGCTGCAGGTAAACATACTCATAGAAAGGTTTTCAGTGAAAGAAATACTGTGAGTTAAAACAGTCTCTTCTGTTACTAATTTGTAGTTAAGAATTACATCCATCCCTCAGATTAAAAGAAAAACAACATAAAAACAAAACCAAACACAACAACCAACACCTAATTAACTTTTTCATGTAGATGGGCTGGGTTTTCTTCAGCTTTCTGAGTAGCAAGGTATAGTCAAGTTTTAGGGAGCAGTGGTTTGATTTTGGAAGTGCCCGAGTGAGCTTTGTCTCTGCAGGGACACGGGGGTCCCGAGGGGGCCTGTCCTGAGCCAGGATGCTCTCTGGGAAAGCAGCCTCCGTGCTAACTCCAAAATCCCTTACAACTCCTCTCAGCCTGCTGCGTTTGGAGTGCCTAAAAATAGGCTCAGTCTATGATGCTCACCAATATTCTTTCACCAAAAGAGAAACTTCCTGCACCAGACACAAACTTTGTGAATAAGAATAATGTGCAATACATTTTTTTTTCTTACCATGACATGAAAAGAGAAACAAGTATTTTGCTGTACATAAAGACAACAAAAGAAATCTCTTAACAAAAGAACTAAGAGGTCTAGTCCTCAGAAACCCTTTAGTGTTACATTTTGTGGCTTTTTAATGGAAATCAAGCCAATGTTATACACGTTTGGACTGATTTGTGCAAAAAAAAAGGGGGGGATCAATTCAAAGAAATCCAAAGGGCTTATTGACTCTTTCTATTGTTAAACAAATTCTCACGATGAATAGATCAAGAAGCACTAGATTCTGCAAAGGGAAGCTTTGTATAGAGTGATGCTCTTTACTGTGCTGGGGGTGCACAGTTTTGTGTTGTATATATTTGTAATATACAATTATTTTTCACGCTCCACTATTTTATTAAAAATAAAATATGTTCTTTAGTTTGATAATTTTGTGTGTTCTAAACTTTCTCTGATGTGCTTTGCAGTTAATAAACTTGTTTCCTGGGTTATTTGATAAAAGCACACTTTGAATATAACAGTCGTTGTTACACTTGCCTGCAAGTATAAATAGAGAGAACAGGAATTTACTCCAAAGAAATTGCAAGTTGGAATGAAATAAATGGATTTTGAAGTCGCACCTTTCTGTGAGCCTCTGCAGCTGAGGAAGCGGAGTGGGAAGAAGCTTTAGTGCTGTAAAAAGCTGCAGTGGTGTAGAGCAGTACCGTGTTTACAAAGCACTGAGATTACAACGATGATCCTTGGTTAACACCCCTTTAATTTGCATAGGCTGCCTTCAGCATGTTAAAGATCGCGGGCTCGCTTCTCACAGCCGGAGCACAGCTCGGGCTCTGCCCTTCGGGGAGCTCTTCCCCCTTGCTAACACCTCTGAGAGCATCCTCGCTCGTGGGAAGGCTTAGGGAGACCGGGAAGTGCAAATGCAGGATTTGAGTGCTGCTTCAGGGAAGTTTTCTGATGAAGCTCGAGTTGTAAATACATTCCCAAGAAGTTTTTAGTGGAGCATGGTTTTGTGTGAAGCTGCAGTTTCCCGTGCAGTTTTCCAGCTGGTGACCAGGCTGGGTGATCGGCTGCTGAGGCAGGGACAGAACCTCACCCGGGCTGCTCTGGAAAAGCCTTTGCCAGGGGTCTCACCCCAGAGAGAGCAGAACTCTTAACGGACTGGGGAGAGTGAGGATCCTTGGGACAGTCTTGTTGTGGCTGGGAACTTCCCAACAAAAGGTTCTTTAGCAGTGGTCTGGTTTACAACTCATCTGTGCAGTGTGACAGATGAATTTGTGCCTTCTTGTACTCTTTCTAAGTGTTCCCAGCAGTGACTAGGAACTTGAGTGACAGAGATGATCTTGCAGGTATTATTAATAATCTTGATGTCTAACGTGCACATATATAAAGCAGCTGTTGATATAAAATTTATCTTTTGAGGAAGAGAAAATATCTTTTTGCTCCTTTGTGCCAGTGTGCCACTGTTTGACACACAGCCTCGAGATGCCCTGGCAGTTAATCCTGTCAGAGGACGCTGTGCTGCAGCCAAAGCAGGACATTGCACCAAACAAATCCACTTCTCAAACTCCAGAATTAATGCCTGTGCATCTGTGTATGCTCTGGCTAAAGCAATGGCATGAGATCCTGAGAAATACAGAGTTTTAAAACAGCCTGAGTGCTGCAGGAACCCTTCAGGTGTGTGTTTTGTTCCTGTGTGTGTCACCTCGCCAGGGACATGTGTGCCCCACACAGAGTTCATCTCTGGCACAGGGGTCAGTGCTGGCCTTACCAGGGACAGCTTTGGTCAGGGAATGGTCTCAGGCTTCACTCTGATGTGCTTTAGGCCCTGACATAAACATCTCACTGTTTTTGTAGGCTATGGAATATTATTTGCTGTCATTGGTGACGATGAATTCTCACAGCCTGCTACCAGGATTCTGGAAGAGAAAAAAACGTGAAGAAAGATGTTCAGCAGTGGCTGAGCTCCTGCTGCCACTCTGAGTTTGCTCAGTTCTCAGCTTAGGCCCTTCACTGTCACCAGAGCAGAACTGCACCTTTTCCTACGAAAATGCCAAATAATGCTTGGCTGGGTGCATCGTGGTACGAGGGATTCTTGCTGAACTGTAAACCAAGCATTCAGGTTTTATTTCATATTTGCAGTTATTCAGGAATTATCTGGGGGGTTACTGGTATCCAAATGAGATTCTGCAAGTACATAATGATGCTAATTCTTTACACCAGGACGAGTACACTGTAATTGCAGCAGAGTGCAGTGACTGGCTTTAAGGACATCTTAAGAATGAATTAATTCAGAAACTGTACTTCTGACTGTCCCGTAACTCCTAACAATCTTAACAGTTTAACACTGAAGTTGCTACTTAAGGAGTTGGAAGCTTATTACTGTTAAAGGGAAAGTGATACTCCTGTTTTCAGAACAACTCATTTAATACAGCATTATTCATAATTAACACAGATTTGTATTCTTGCTTTAGAAGGCTGCACATTAATTAAATGATAATAATACTAAAAGTCATCAAGACAACATCTCAAAAATATTAAACTTCTTTATTTTTCACAGTAATTTTAAATTTTAGTGAAATCATGTTTGTATTTTTATCTGTTGAATTTTATAGGATTTTTCTTTACTGTCAAGGCCCAGTAAATATTCGCTTATCTCAGACTTTTAGGAAAAGTATCTGTATGTGGTTATTTTAACAATCCAGTCACTCCGTAGGAAACTTGTTGAGGAAGAAATGTCCAGTGGCATTTATCAGATAAAAATTCTAAAAGAAATGCATTCTCTTGGCACTGTAAATCAAGAACTAGACGTTTGCCACAGGCTTGTGTACAGGTAAAAGAAAGGCAGAAAGTTCTTTTTTCTGGCAAAGTTATTTGGTAGAACACTGATTTACTGAGGAGAGATTAATGAGGTAAGAGTACGAGATCAGCGGGGGATATTGTGATTCAGGGCAAAATTCCACAAAATTCTAATTACAACAGTAAAAGTCTTGTTCCTCGGTGAAATGCTGATGCTTCTCAGACAATGAAGCTCAGCACTTGCAGGGTTGAGCTGGAGCCTGACGTGTTGGGACACTCGAGCAGCGCAGTGGAAGCACCAAAGGATGCGAGGGGCTGGGTGCGGGAGCGTTCAGATCCCGGCTCAGGTTTGCCCCAGCAGCATTTCCGTGGCTGTTATTGCACAGCCTTTATTCCCAGCTGGCTGTCACCCCTGAGCTGTGCCCCACGCCCTGCTCCCCCTGCTCCCCAGGCTCTGTAATGATGGGATGTTACGTGCTCAGGTGGGCTTTTGAAGGCAGGTGGTCTCCAGCAACAGATGGCCTCAAAGGACGAGCTCCAGTGCACTGGAGTTTAAAACATGCACACATTTCTTAAAAAAAATTTTTTTTTGAAATGTTATCCTCCTGTAATGTTTTTAAGTATTTTAGACAGAGCGGCCAAGTTATTAACAGTGACAGATGATAAATCAGGGCATCCTTTAAAAGGTGGGTGATGGTGACTATGTGGTCTTGGAGCTGGCTTTGATCAGAAGTGACAGCCCTGTAAGGTCTGTGCCACTCAATCCCCCCTGAAGGGAGATCAGCACCTGTTTGCACTTTGAGGCTCCTCTACCTCCCACTGCCTTCCAGCACTATTTCATCTTTTTTAACACACTTGATGTTGATTAGCTTTAAGCAAAGTCATTATTCATTTACAAAACACTCCCTGATGGAGCTGCCTCTGAACTGTATTTCAGTGGCCCTGTTTGTGCTGTAACAGTTAAGGGTGTATCAACATCCCCTTGACAAAAGCTTTCTTTTCAGGGAGCCACAAGTTACAGTCAGCCTGAGTGCTAATATTGACCAGGTTTCAATTATTTTTGGTCCAGACAATAGCACGTGTTGCCCTTGGGCCTGTTCAACTCCAGCCCGCTGTGTCTTCACAGGTTTGTCCAGGAGAGGCACAGGATCAGCTCTGTGAAACAAGCAGCTCCTGGGTTGGTAGATCCAGTTTTAGCTCAGTAAATGCTGCTCCAAATAGCTTCAGGTCTTGATGTGAAGTGGAATGGATATTTCAGGAAAACAGCACAAGCAAGGCTTCGACTGCAGCAGGGGTTGCACAACAGATCACGGAAACGAGTGCCCGTGGTTATCTCATGCTGTAATTGCAGGAGTTTGGTACTAAATGCAGATGTGAGCTCCCAGAGCAGGCAGCAGGGAGGGATCAGGCAGCTCCAGGGCTCCAAGAACAGATGTGGCTCCTGCCCAGCTGCTCTGGGGCCCAGCGCTGCTTTCCTGTAGTAGCAACGTTAAAGCTTTGGGGAGCTGTGCATCAAAGGCAGGACTGAGCGAGCCTTGGGTGTGTTTGTATGGCATTGTTTAAAGAGGAATTCCTTCCATTTGTTGTCACTGGGTTTTTTCCTTCCATTCTTCAAGATCTCCTCATAGATCTGCTCCGCTGAAGTCAGCGGGTGTCCAGCTAAATTCAGTGTATGCTTTGAATCAAACTTCCTATCTCAGGAAAAGCATGAGCTATGGGAAAAGACATTATTTTGATTTTTTTTTTTTCCCCCCACATCAGAGCATTTCTTGAAAATCCTGATGTGACAAATTCATGGTACAGGAAAAAATATCAGTGAATGAAATGATTTCAATTATATTTTCAAAATGCACTGCTATGTTAGAGTGGACAAAGCCCAGGATGTTGGAGAACCACCTGTCATTTCAAAATGAAACTCAAAAATACAGGGTGTTGATAGTGTTGGAATGAAGATTTTAGGCTTTTTGAGAACACATATTTATTGCAAAATGCTCAGTATTAACAACTCTGCATTTCCTGCTGGCGAGGCAGCTCCTCAGAAATTCTTCAGTCAGTTCCCATCTCTGCTCCTGCCTCTCCGGAGGGCTCAGACCCGCAGCAGCCACAGCTAACGAGGAGCAGCAACATCTGGAGTGGAGCCCCTCGTTTGCTGCTCTCCTCACTGATCAGCACCTCTGCTCCCCTTCCCCTCTCCTCCACGGCTGATCAGCCTTTCATCATCTGCATGCGCCTGCCTTCCCTTCCCTTCCCCTCCGGTGATCCCATCCCCGCGGTCTCTAATCTGCCCACACACAGCTCCGGTGCTACTGGCCGCTGCCTGCCACCGCTTTGAGCTTTTTTTGTTCCACTGAAACGAAAAGAGATTTCAAAACTTGTGTTTCATCTCTCTTTTTGGGTAAAGACTGTGGTGAGAAACAGAGGTTCAAAGTTCTGAGCTACCAAAGGTGCCGATGAACACAGGAGACTGTCAAGAAGAGACTGCCAGTTCTGAGCAGGTGCCTGAAAGTTAAAAATGCTCTTTTGTGGAAGACAGGCATTGTTTGGTTCTGTCTTGTGTATTTGCTATTTTATAGCCCCTTTATCTGAGACTAAAACAGGAAAGGGACAAAGAACATTTGATCAATTGATAAAACAGAGGGGGAAAACCCCCACCTTTCACTCCAAAGCTTTTAGCCTGAGGAGAGGTTTGTTCGCCTCAAAGCTGGTGAGTTTTTCCCAGCTATACCCAGCGGCTCTGACAGAAACATCCTACCTGCCCTCAGCCTGGCTCCCTCATATCCTGTCAGTCCCAGCTACAGCAATGCTGCGCTGACAGCTGCATTGCAAAGGAGACTGATTTTGACTCTTTGTGGTCCTATAAACAAATTTCCAAACTGGCCTGTGATCACTGCAGTAATTTGATAACAACAGAGGCTGTAGTATTGTCGGGGAGTTTTTTGCTTTGTTTCCATCTCGGTGCTGAGATAGGAACGCCAAGAGTGCACCAAATTTAGTGTCTCTTTTCACACTCTGTAATAGCTCTTCAAGGACCCCCTTTGCATATCTAACAAGGAGAACTGTGAGAAAGAGACTCCTGAATCTTGAATGCTGTAGGGTTGTCTTTGATAGCGAATTTCACAACAAAGTAAACACTGACTGAGTGTGTCTACATGGAGTGATTTGAAACTTGGCAATCTGTGAGCTGCTCCAGAAAAGACAGGAGAGAGAAAACTGCGCATAGGTAGTGAATAGGCTAAAGATGCTGAGAACAGAGCCACAGGAGAGGAGGAAGGAGAAAACTGCCTCAGGGGAGCTGGCATTGGTTAGGTCCTAAGGCTAGAGATGCACAAACTCAACTGCTTATTTTTCACACATTAGTCTAATCTGGTGCCCAGGAGTTTGGTTTCCACCACGCTGCTCTGACCCTCTGCTCTCCTCGCGGATAGAGAAAGGCATTCAGGATTTTATTCCATGCTTGCCTGGTTATCCTGCACAACTGTATCGATATTTAGAGTGGATCTGATCATCCAGCTTGAAGCACAGTATTTTATGTGATTAGGAGAGCGTTACAGTGTTACAGCTTCTGATTAAACTAAGGTTGCCAATGTATGGTTTTTGAAACAAAGTACAATGCAGTGGCAAGAGAAGGTTTGAAGAATAATCAAATTCAGAATTCCAGCCATTACTGGTTTTGTTAATTAACTTATCTGGGGCAACAGGTTCTTCTGCATATTTCTTTGAAAATTCCACCCTTAGAGCCCACAGAGTCGGGACTGTGAAGGGGTGTATTACACAGCTCTTTGATCACTTTTGAAAATTCCTCAAAGCCCTTCATTTGCAGGATATGAGAAAACCAAATTTAAGGCAGAAGAAGGCACGTCCTTTACAAACTCTGCACCCGAATCTCCACCTGCTGGAAATGCCGCGTGTCTCTGGAGCCCAGAAAGCAGACTCATGGTTTGCTCTGTACCTTGGGAGCCACAAGGCTCCGGAGGGCTGGCACCGGAGCTGCCGCGGGTGTGACGCTGCTGGCGCTCGGAGCTCTGCCCCCCAGCCCGGGGCTCTGCCCCCAGCTCGGAGCTCTGCCCCCCAGCTCGGAGCTTTGCCCCCAGCTCGGAGCTCTGTCCCCCAGCTCGGAGCTCTGCCCCCAGCCCGGGGCTCTGGGCTGGGCAGTGCCGAGTGCCCAGCCCGGGCCCACCGGCCCAGGCCCGGCCCTTCCCGGCCTCGCTGCAGCCACAGCCCCTGGCCCTGCAGGGATTCCCTTCCCGGCCTGCAGAGAAGCAGAACCGCATTTCCCCTTTATCGCTCCCGAAGCACTGCGGGGGTCAAATACCAGCGGTGGCAGTGACAGTTTTTGGGTTTGTCCATGTTTCGGTACCAGACTGAAGCGACCTTTGAGGCAGGAGCTGTCTCAGTTTGGCAGCCCCTGTTAATGTCCCTGCCCCCTGATGCTGTTCCCACCTCCCCGTGTTAGCGGGGACTCCTCGACCGGGCATTTAAAGCATCAAAGAGCGGCTGTTTGAAATGCAGCCCTAAGCAAACTATCCGTGTCTCCAGCAGAAGTCAGGATGCAAGAGACCGATGTTCTGGTTCCCTGTTTGATGTGTTTAACACGACAGACATATCTACAACTTGGCATTTAAAAACATCAACAAAAACAAACAAGCTGGGGTCGTTTACATAACAAAAAGCTCCTTGGCCTTGCAGGAGGTTCCTTTGAAATGTACGATTGTTCCTGTCACTGACCTGGTCTGGAGCTCAGCCTCTTGTTTCATACACACCAAAAGGCAACATTCCAGTAAACGAGATCTCTTCCTTCCACAAGCTACGGCGTTTAAAAAACCCAACCAAAACCAAACTCGGAGCTGCAGGGGCTCCACTGTTACGTATTTTTCCTAAAGTAGTCTTTTTGAAGCACTAGGCCAGCTTTGCAGCCGATTTTAACAAGTACAGAATCTGCCCGTGACTGCTGGAGGAGTGTACGGCTCACACCACAGCTCCCCAGTAACCCTGGGTCTCTGCAATGAGTGCTTCATGCCTTGGTTTTTCCATTTTATCTGTTCAAAACCACACAGGACTCAAATAGTTGTAGTCTGGGAGGAGTGTCGTAAATGTAAATGACAAAGGATCCTTTTCTATCATCACAATCTGGCGATACATACAACTCTCACCATGTGAATATTGAGTACATCGGTATTTCAAGCCAGTAAATCATATTTCGAGGCAGGCTTAATCTCTTAGACTGTACAAGCAGCACTTCAAGAAACTATGTAGTCAGGTTTTTTCTTTTCTTTTCTTTTTCTTTTTTTTTTTACAAGGAAGAGCTCTCCTTTTGTTTTGCTTATTTGCAGAAGTAATTTCTGAAGGCAACAAAAACAACCAGCAAAGCCAATTCCCATGTTAATTAGAGCAGTTCATGTTAGGAGAGGAATGGTGGGTTTGTATTTGTTTTCTGTGTTCCATGGGATGAGTGACACATGGTTAATGTGTTAGTGGTGCATCTCAGGCCTCTGACAAAAATGAACTGAGTACAGTGAAAGTGACGGTCGGGTAATCCCTTAAAATACATTGTGGCACTCTCTGGTGCAGAGCAGAACAGGCTGGGCCCTTGAGCAGGGCCCAGAAACACGGAGCAGCAACTCAGATAAACACAATCTCATGGGTTTGAGTCTGCTATCCGAGATCCTTCCACGGCTCCAGTCCGTGTAACCTCTGATCCCCTCAGACCGCGGGGTTTGTGAGCACAGACTGGCCCCAGGGCTGTGCCAGCCTGTCACAGAGGGTGAGTGGGAAGGCACTGAGGGGAGAGCACCATGCCCAGCTGGGGAGGCAGGGCTGTGTCCGAGGGGGCACGGCGGGGGCTGCGGGCACGCGGGGCACGGACTCAGGGTGTGGGGGCAGATCCCCCGGCCAGCTGAGCTGGGAGNTCTCCTTTTTGTTTTGCTTATTTGCAGAAGTAATTTCTGAAGGCAACAAAAACAACCAGCAAAGCCAATTCCCATGTTAATTAGAGCAGTTCATGTTAGGAGAGGAATGGTGGGTTTGTATTTGTTTTCTGTGTTCCATGGGATGAGTGACACATGGTTAATGTGTTAGTGGTGCATCTCAGGCCTCTGACAAAAATGAACTGAGTACAGTGAAAGTGACGGTCGGGTANAGAGCCACCACAACTTCCAATTCACATCCACCTCAGCTTTCAGTTCAGTTCCACCTCAGCTTCCAATTCACATCCACCCCAGCTTTCAGAGCCACCACAGCTTTCAGTTCAGATCCACCCCAGCTTTCAGAGCCACCAGCGCCACCAGCTCAGACCTGCCTGGAGCAGAGGTTCCCACAGGTGCTTTGGGAACCCAGCAGGAGAGGTCCCTGTCTCCAGGAAGGAGCTGGAGCTCACTGATGGTATCTGGCCACGTGCTCCAGTGCCAGAACATTCATGAAGCCACTGGACTTGTTGGCTCTCACAGAGCAAGCTGGGGCTCCCACATCTTCCTGGATGCCTGTGGGCAGAGGAACCAGCTTTTTCTGTGTAGGGGCAAGACTGTATCTCACCTCTGGGCTGGCTCTTTCATCTTCGTGAATCTGATGAGAGCAAAACCTGGAATTACCAGTCTGAAACAGAGGAGGAGAGCAAAGGCAGAGCAGCAGAAGGGATGTGGCTTTCAGAGGGGAGGTTGGATGGAAGGTGCTTGGCAGAGACTGGAATGTGGGATATTGAAGATATGTGAGTGCCTGCTGACTCAAAATTCTCATATTTTATAAAATACCGCATGTCATTGGGTGATCAGAATTTTCTTTTCTTATTTGATAATCATTCATAGAACAGTGCCTCTGATGAGGTTTGGGAGCAACCTAAACTTTGTCTCATGGGCAGTGTAAATAACAGATATCATCTGTGACAACAGGATTGCAACACGCAGGCCCAGTTCAGCCTTTCATGGAGCAATTATTGCACCTCAGCTTCAGATGTTACAGTACAGCTTCTCTTTGGTGATCATTTCTCCTGCTAATGTGCAGTTACTCCCCAGTCCTGGGATTCTGCACCACGGTCACACCTTTTTCCTGGAGGAGTTTGATTCATCTGCCAAAATCTAGCATTTTCCATAGATTAGCTAAGAAATCTCCCTCAGGAATTTAAGTCTGTGCTCTGCCCAGCTCCTAAAAATCAGACAACTACAAAAGAGGTTTGAGGCTGCTGATACCATTAGCACAGTAAATCATTCTCCTAAAGAAAATAATAAATTATAAGGCAGCTTTACAAATTCTTTTCTAGCTCTTGCTCCCCAAGTACGAATCTTTAAAGCATATTGGAAATGAGGTGACCACAGTTTATTTTATTGAGATGCTGGGGGTTATTTGAGGAATTTTTAAAAACTGAGTTCTTTTTGTTCCTAATCCTGGCCCAGTCTGTGGTTGGTCACTGTGCTCAGGAGTGCCCGTGCCAGCCAGACACGAGGCCGAGGCAATGACTGGAAAAGCACCTTTTCCTGCCAGCTCGGAATTTCCAGTGACAGGACAGCAGGGCAGGGCTTTGAGGCAGATTTTTCACCTGGTGTTTTAAGATTTACAGCTCTCCCCAGTGGGCTTGAAAAGCTGCTTGAACTCTGCTTCATTTAAAGTTTAGTTTTTACGAACATCGTGGTGTATGGATTCTCACTAACTGTAAGAGACAGAAAGGATGTTTTCCATTTCGATGTAAAATTTGACAGCTTTTTTGCCTCAGGGGTAATCAAAACTCACTGAGAAACACATTGTTTGGTTGTTATTATTTTTCATTTGGACTGTACTGACTGTTTTAAATGCATGAGTAATAATTTTTTTTGTTAATTAAACAGAGTCGAGTGCAAGTATTGTCATCTTCAGAGTGTACCATGTGAAATCTGGTTTTTACCTTTCTTTTTTGTCTCTAGTTCATCACAACTAAGCCTTGTGGAAAGCCCAAAATTTCTTTTTGCATCTTTCTGAACCCCCATCTCTATCTCCTTCTGAGGCCCTGGAGGCTGCCACAGCTGGAGGGTGGGTTTGGAGTCACAGCTGTGCACACGCCTGGCTGGAGAGTCCTGCTCCCACACCCAGAGCTGGGCTCATTGCCTCACTGGGGGCAGCAAAGGAGGAATTGTCTCTGGCCAAACTGGCAGAGTTTTTTAGATTTTTTTCCCCTCCTGTAAGTTCAAGACACACTTGGTGGAGTCACCTAACACACAGGGATGGGGAGAGGCACAAATCACTGGTAACAGACCTCACCTTTTCTGTCCCCTTTCTAACAGTGACCCTCAGGCTGAAACCTCCCTGAGTGCCCTGGGAAGGGTCTGGGAAAGGCAGGGAGTGGCAATTTTGGGGACCCTTCCTGGGCTTGGTGACCCTGGCACTCTTTTCCAGTGAAGAGCTCCTGTGAGACAGCTGTTGGGACCAAACACGGGTAATTCCACTGCTGTGGAAACAAACAATTGATCTGTTTCTCTTTGGGTTAAACAGAGGTATTCTGCAGATATAATTCTTTGTCTTTAAACTCAGATGATGCAGAATTTAATCGGGCAGGGTGGAGATTCTGAGTCAGCACTGAGCTTTGTCCTGCAGTAGAAATCTCCAGGATCCCTCTCTGATATAAACGTGGCAATCCCTGTCCCTGCACCTGGCCAGCTCCCAGGGGGAAATCTCTGATTCCCTTTTAGTGCCTCCCCTGTGACCCCGCAGAACTGAAGGGGACTCAGCCAACACAAGGGAACCTCCAGGCCCCGTGTCCTTGGCTTCCCTGGCTGGGCTGCACCAGGACAGCTGCCAGCACCCCAGCAGTGCCAGCTGCAGCACGAGGAGCCCCCAGGTCCATGTGCAGGCAGGGGACTCCGGTGACTCAGGGGACTCAGGGGACTCAGGTGACTCAGGGGACTCAGGTGGCAGCTGGGGCCGTTCCGAATTCGGCCGTGAGCTGCTGTCCATGCTGGACAGAAGTTTCTGTTTCTCTCCTGTGCAGGGGCTGCTCCAGGGTCCAGCTCACACACACCTGGGTGCTGCTGGCACCTTGGCACACGCTCTGCCTGCCAGGAGACTTCTCCTGCCTCTGCGGCTTCATGGAGCACTCCCCACACATCGTTATGTGCTTCAAAGGGCATTTTCTGGGTCTCCAAGAGCGAGCACTGACCTCATTCTAGGGAATATAGCTTGTGTTTGTCTATTCCCTTTCTGTACAACATAGATTCCTTTCGGGCTTTGATGGATTAAGAGAGCAATATCTCTTCTTTTCATCATTCTTAATAATGAATAATAAAAATTCTCAACATCATCTATGTTCTAAGAAGCTGAGCACTTCACACAAGTATTTGTTAAACAAGAATTTTCTAGCAGGTAATTTTTTGTTGGTTTTATCCACATTAATATTTCATCTGCCAGGTGATTTCTCAATTAATGGGGCATTATGCAGTCCACATAAATAATATTGGGTTTCAAATATCTTGAGAAAAAAAAAGGGAAAGGTAAAGAGATAACCAGAGCACATTCCACTGATGAAAAGCTTCATTGATTTTGTAGGAGATTCCCCAATTTTCATCACCTGAACATTTCACTCCAAAATATTTAAATGAATTTTTCATGTGGTTTACTTTGAAAGTAGACACTTACAAATTGCACAGAATCTTCTGCCTTTTTTTCCCCCTGGCTCACTGATTTCCACAGTAAATGCACCAGTTGCACAGTTAAATAAATAATGTTATTTTAACGTGCAGTCCTCCACAGCAGCTGGGACTGGGAGAGGTGAGCAGGGTGATTGTCTGCACTTCGTGCATCATCACTGTAATTAAAGCCTCATTTGCAAGATTAGACTTCCAGTCATAGCCCTGTATTACTTGATCTCATCAGCACTTGAAAGGTTCTTTTGCAATTAATGATTTTGCATAAGCATAAATAATTGTCCTGTGATGGACAGGAAGGTGGCAACTCTGGAATTGCTAAGGCTGGGAGGCTGAAACAGAAATGATCATCTGATTCCATTTCCGCTTTTTCTTTTTGTAACCAGAATGTTAATTTTTCAGTTGGTTGTTCTTTTTAGCCTTTACAGAGGACGGCCCCTTCCAATCCAGTTTGAAATCCCCACATCGGTTTCTGATAACTGCCTAGAAACTTCGATGCTTCTTTTTTGTTTTTCATCCTTACCAACCTTTGGGTGACCAACCTGAACTCTATTTTTGCCTTGTTTTTCCTCCGTGGATATCACATCCAGGTTGCATTGAAAGGCTTGACCTTCTGCTTACACAGCCCAGCTAAAATCCTTCTTTCCTGCCCTGGGTAGGGGTGAGATGTGGATTCCCCGTGCTGTGTTTTGGTGGGTAAAACCTCTTTGTGCCCACATCAGTGGATTCCATCTTCCCTCAGCTCTCCCATCACGGCGTTGCTGCAGGGATTCTCTCCGGGTGCCTGGGCTGGGCTGTGGCTCCGTGTGCCTGCGTCCTCCCTCTGCGAGGAGCCCCCTCTGCACCACCTCGAACACTCCCGGGGCTCCTGTGGGCTCTGCTGCCCAACGCCCTCCTGCTCCAGCCAGGTGTCCTACCCACCACTGCTCTTTCTGATGCCACCTTTATCACCTAATTATTATTTTTCAGTTAAGCCCCTCTGGCTTTGTTTGTGTTACCTCTGTGAGCAGGTGGAGCATCGCTGAAACATCTCCTGAGTAATTGCGGAGTAATCCCTGGAAAACCCCTCCTGTGCCGCGGTGCCTGCACAAAACCAGCCTCAGTTAATCTCCTGCTGTAACCTGACTGCTCCTTGTGCTGATGCCAGCGCCAGTGGCCGGGTTTCGTGTGTTTTTCCTGCCCATCATCTCCCATCAAGTCTCTGGGGAAAGAACACCCGGGGTTTCTGTGTCCAAGTGGATTCTGATCCATCACCAAGGCTCGCGAGCACAACTGCAGTGAAAATAAAACATTACTGTAATTGTTGAGGGTGACTGTGTGACAAGTGCGTTGTGTTTTTTAAGCTGGGCTGTCAAATCTTCGGGTTCAGGATATCAGCTGACTGCCCTTTGGTTGTGAAAGAATTATTGTGCCACCTGTACCCAGCCCTACAAAACCAGTCAGGTGCATCCTTTTCTTTTTGGCTCCCTCTAAAGCATTTGCCGTGTTTCTGAGTCATAATCACACTCCGTCACATTAAATGCTTTTTCAGAAGTGACAGCCTCTAACAGCTCTTCCCCTGTTGTCCCGGCCTGGGCCCCATTCGAGTCTGTGACAGTTTTAAAAACGCTTTGAAAATCCCACCCTTTGCCACCTGACTAATCCTGCTCACCTCGATGGGAACAAACCCTGAGATACGATTCAAATACGAACGATGGAAATCTGTGAAAATGCTCCCAGCTGCGTGAGTCTTAAGGTTTTGTTCCCTCTTGATCAAATATTTGGGGTTTTTGCTTAACATTCATTAATGCCAAAAAAGCCTTTGATCTTTCTTCCACGAGGGCGTGGAATCTGCCTTTTGTTAGCCAGCACTGAGGCTAAACAGGTACTGAATTACTCCTGATTACACAGCCAAACCTCTTTAGCAGAAGAAAGATATTTTGTTTACTTAGCTAGATCTGTACTAACAGTCAGGTGCATTTTATTTATCAAGGTATAAACTTCTGACAGAGAATGGCCAATGCAGCCTCAAAGGTGGCAGGCTAAGCACCCTGGATAAAGAGCTCCAGAGGGAAGGGAGGGTCCCTGGTTTACTGTGAGCAGAAAACAATTCAAGAAGACAATTCATAGGAAGCTTTTCCTGCCTTTGTGGAGCCACAGAGGTGAACTGGAAGGTTCTGAGTCAAGCTCTGTTAAAACAAGCTCTTTGTCAAGCCCTGTAGGTAAGAAACGCTTGTTTTACTGCCTGGCTTAGCACATGTGACTCCGTTGCATTTTTTCCCTGTAGTTAAAATGAGGTTATTAATGCAAAGATGCTTCACTGGTTCAACCTCTGAGTTCAAACCAGAAAAAGTCAGCAAATCCTGGAGTTACCATAGCAGAACCTGTGAACCCTTCAGCCCTGCTCTCGGGCCAGCTCTGCTGCTGCAGTTCTGCTGGAGGCAGGGCAGTGCCAGCTGTCTGCGGGCACAACAAGCTCGTTTGTGGCCGGGGCTGAACCCACGGGCTCAGTGGGGCACAGCTCAGCTCAGCTGCACATCTGGAGAGACGGGGGCAGGCAGGGACACCCCTCTGCAGACAGATGTGTCCGGGGCTGCCTCCTCCTGCACCTCGGGCTGGGCCTGCCCCGGGGCCACGGCGTGTCCGGGGTGTTTCTGGAGAAGTGAAATTCGGATGGAATCAGACAGGACACGGCAGAGGCTCAAGCTGGCTGTTTGGATGGGTGCTTTGAGAGGCTTCTGATCCTTACTGGCAAACATCACTTTAAATTGCTTTGCTTAATCTGTTTCCTAAATCATTCTAATATTGGTCAGCAAGGTGCACATGATGGACCTCACGGGTGTGATACCCCTGCCAAAAAGCCCTTGCTGTCATGCACAAACTTGTATTTCACACATGCAGCTGGGGGGAGAGAGGAAGTGAAAGGGCCATTATGAGAGCAGAGGTTTAAAACATTCTCTCCCTGTAACACTGCAAAGAATTTGGAAAGTAATTAATGACTGACCCCCTCTGGTACAGACAGTGTGAGTCCCCAGGGGGATTAATCTGAGGTTTTCTGACCATACTCTGAAACAGGGGCGGAATGATTCTCTCCTTGAAAATACTCTGAAAATGCCAAGCACCCATCCTGCCCACCCCACCTCAGCCCCACATCAGACGCTGTTCAGACACACGAGCTCTGAGGATTAAATGTTCCTTTGTCCAAAATCACTTAGCTCAGAGCAGTGATACCAGTGCTGACAAACGCCTCTTTCCAAGCCCCCTGCACTGCTGGTCAGCATTTTCACACTGCAACACTCGCCAGTGACGAGGCCAGGAATGATTAATATTTGTGTTTATTTATTCTGGTATTGTTTGAGCTGCGTGGGGGCTCCCTGTGTCGGGAGAGAATAAATGCAATCAGCCTGGGAGGGATGAGGAGCCCTACAATGGAGGCACTCAGGGAGCTGAGATCCCCCATTCTGACACAGCCTCTCGGGTTGCACACTCCCACTCTAACACAGAAAAGGATCTTGAGCTTACCGGGGAACAAAGCCCAGAGTCACACCCAGCAGGCCCCATTCAAACCCCTAGAAGAGGATGCTGTCTAAATTCCTGAGACTCTCCAGCTCTGTTGAATGCTATGGATGCAAAAAGCCCTTTGATGATACAGTCCCTGCACTGAGGGAAGGGAACCACAGCTCTTGGGTTACTTGCAAGTTCTTCAAACAAGGCTCTTTTTTTTTTCCTTTCCTCCACGTACTGTTGCCCTGTGGTTCTGTGTCCTGTTAGAACAGATTGCAGAAATCCTCACTCCCTTCTTCTTGGCCCCTTTATTATTTTCTTCTGAATCACTGCTTTATTTTGGTTGTGTCCCAAAGCAGAACTGTGACATTTTCTGGTTTAAAAATAGCAGCTGAGCAAAAAAGTAGAAGCAAGGTTTGTTTTTCATTGGTTTTGCTTTCAAAACTGCTGCAAGGTCTGGTAGACAGCACAGCCGTGCAAACACTGAATCAGCAGAAGGGCACAGATGGTGATCCATGACGAACACACAGAAATTAGTGGCTGCTGCAAGGGCAACCAGGAGCCTCTTTTGCTGGACTTGTGGCCAGTGGAACAGAAATACAGAGTCCTGCGTGGCCTTGTGCTGCCAGGGTTGGGAATTGTCCTCTTCAGGCTGCTTTGGAACACTGGAGTTTTTAGCTGATGATTTTAAGAATTGTTTCAGTGGATCATTACCGTTGTTACTGTCTGCTATGGTGAGCAGCTGTGAACAGCAGACCAATAATCCAGCAGCAAGAATATCACGGGTATAGAAAGGTTAAGTAAGGGGTTAGAGAAGGGAAAGCAAGGAAATAGGTGATGTCTGAAAAAACAAAGGGGAGCAGGGTGATGATGGATCAGAAATAAAGGGAATAAACAAATAGTTTTCCATCACATTCTAGGTACATTTACCTTCCCTGGTCTCTGTTCAGGGTATGGATATAAATGTTTCCTGCTACCATTCACACGGCAGCAGCACCTCCGAGATTCAGTTCTGTCTCAAGACATCTGTGTGCTAACACAGCCAAAACCACTCTCCCTGCCCCAAATAATTTTTTCTGACTAGTACAATGTGATATTAGCAGGGCTTTGCAGCCACAAGAATCAGCTGTTAAAAGGATGTTAAATCTAGGCCACTGCAAAAGAATCTAGTGAAATAAGGGGAGGGATGGAAAAGGAAGGAAAGTGAAACAGTAAAGATTATCACTGGGAAAATATGTCCCACTTTTGAGGGTTTTCTTCCTTGTACTCCATTCAGAAAAGGGCACAGGTGAAGATGAACCACAGCACAAAAAACGGCACTGGGACAACATGAAAAGCTCAGCCAAAAGGTTTGTGAGGCCATCGCTGTGGCAATCCTGGGACACGTCAGTGCTCCAGACAGGAGTGTTCACTGAGCTCAGGGCGTGAGCAAAGGCAGGATTTGTCCTCCCTGACAGAGGGGGTAAAGTGAGCGTACCAAAACCTGCAGTCCTGCTCTGACGGGGGGGCAAAACCCAATCTGGCAGCAGCAGTCTGTGCTGCTGGAATATTACCAGAGGTGTGGTGATGGGAACAGAGGCTGCCACGGCCCAGTCTGGCTGAGGGCTGTGCTAGATCTCGTTAGGCAGTGGCAGATAATGACCTCATCAGGCTCCCCCTGAATCAGGGACGGATCTGCTGCTCGGGCTGGAGCACTGAGGGTTCCATGGAGAGGCCCAGGTGCCAGGTTTAGAGGTGCCAGTTCTGCTCGCACAGCTCAGGCAGAGAGGGGGCTCAGGAGTGAGCGCGCTCCGGGCTGCAGCAGGGCAAGGAGCCCGGGTGACGTGGTGTCACGTGTCATCGCGTGTCGTCACGTGTCATCGCATATCATCGTGTGTCATCACGTCGTCGTGTGTCATCATGTGTCATCACGTCATCATGTGTCATCATGTGTCATCGTGTGTCATCGTGTGTCACGTCATCTCATGTCATTGCGTCACGTCATCTCATGTCATCACATGTCATCACGTGTCATCACGTGTCATCTCATGTCATCGCGTGTCACCACGTGTCATCACGTGTTACGTGTCACCACATGTCATCCCGTCTCAGGGGTTCTGCTGTCCCGTGCTGTCGCACACCGCAGCTGGCACAGCGCGGCACAGCTGGCACAGCTGGCACAGCCCGGCACAGCTGGCACAGCGCGGCGCAGGGATGGCTGCTCTGCGTGCCCGGGGGCTGCGGGGGCACCAGGAGCCGGCTGCAGCCCTCGCTGCGGTGCCGCGGGGCCGGCCCGGGCTGCCCGGCGTGTCCTGGTGCCCGGTCCCTGCCGGGCACAGCCCCCGCCCCTGGCTGAGCCGCCGAGCCCCTGCGCCTCACGCTGCACCAGGCGCTGTGCCTGGCTGTGAAATGGAAACGCTCCGTGCTTTTCCAGCTCAGACCCAGCTCCTGCCTGCTGGGAAATCTCGGCGCAGCTTAGTGAAGTGAGTGGGGTGCTATCAGCAAGGAATGAAGTTTTGATAACTTAGCTGAGGCAGGATATTTGTATTCAGCAGATTTTTCACCAGTGCATTGGTGGGAACTGGAGATTCCCGGTGACCTGAAGAGGAGCAGGTTGGCCCACGAGCACATCCTCGTTTTCCTTCCAGCTGTGCCGAGCGCCTCAGCAGAACCAGCTCCTGCCCCTTCCCACCCAGCAGGGCCGGGCACAGGCCCTGCCCAGCCCCTGGCTGCTGCAGCAGTGGGAGCAGATGCTGCTGTGAGTTATTAAGTGTCACTTTCAATTCAGCCTGACAAGAATGAGTTAATGGAGCAGCTCCGTTACAATGGCAGACAGGAAAATAAAAGCCACACTGGATCTCCTTTCCTTGTCTCCCTTGCTTTCAAAGACAGTGCTACTGGCACAACACAGAGTGCCCTGTTCATTCACTCGCTGATAATGCTGCTCCCTTTGGGGGAGAGGCACGGCTCCTTCATGGATATAGAGTAACTTATTCAGCCACAAAGAGAAACCTCTTCCTTCCTTTAAATTGTTCACAGACTACCAAAGCAGCTACTGACGATGACCTACATATTGCTGGCTACTTTTCTCACTAATAGCATTGAAAACCCGAGATAACAATCTTGTTTTTTCAAGTGCTTAAGATCTTATTGCTTTCATTCTTGTTTCTGCCAACTAAAACGAAGCGTTATATTGTACTGTGTCAGTCTACAGCTGGGAATTTTAGAAAATGCTTGACCTGGGTTATGATCTCTATATTTATAGTTATAAATACAAATTAGCAGGTTTAGTAAGCCAGACAGAGAGCATCAGACAAAGCTGGTCCTCAGTTTTATCAATGGAGATGTAGAAATCTTGGATTCAGACCAGGAAGTTCACTACAAAATGGAATAATTAAGAGTAGCTTTTCGCCCACTAGTCAAGCTTGGATGAAATTGTAGGGTTTTCCTGCCATTTGCTGTGCTGATTTTAAATCACACAGAGCCAAGTCATTGATTTGCAGGTTCCTCTCTTACACCTTCCCAAAGTTCAGCCCAAGGCTGTGCTGTGAAGTCCTTGAGGAGTGGCTGTGTCTTAGACCACTGTCCTGCAAAGGAGCCTGCGTACATTATTTATTTAATGTTTAAATAGTACTTCAGGAGACTTGAGAGAATCCTGTACATGTTTAAAACTGAGTATATGTGCAAGAATTTGGAAGAGTGTGTGTGTGTTGTCATATGCCCGTTTTCCTTCTGCACCCAAGGGTTCTTGTGTTTTAAAGGCAGAGTTTAGGCAGCCAGAATTCCTACAGCCCCTCAGATCCAGCTGTAATTGCAGCACAGCAAACAGCACGGCAGCACAGTGCAGGAACAAGTATGGCTTGTTCTGGAAGTTTTCTTCATTCCTCTTCCTCCAAAAGTTGTCTCTGAAAGACAATTTCCTCAGTGGCTGCAGCTCCCACAGAGCTGCCAGCGAAGTGTTGGGAATGCCCACCTGGGCCCTGGGCATGGTCAGACCCTGCAGGTTCCCTCCTGGGCCCCGGGCATGGTCAGACCCTGCAGGTTTCCTCCTGGGCCCTGGGCATGGTCAGACACTGCAGGTTCCCTCCTGGGCCCTGGGCATGGTCAGACCCTGCAGGTTCCCTCACCTCCCTGCCCGGTGTCCTGCACGTTTCCAGAGCAGTTGCCAGTCCCAGATCTCTCCCCATTGCCACAACACTGGAGCACCTTGGCACCAGCTTTTCCTCTCTGGTATTTCACAGATCACATAAAACCCTTGGCAGATCACCATCCCCTTCCACCTTTTCCTGATAATGTCCTGCCCTTTGAGCTGGCGTCCCTGAAGACGGGGTTTTTACTTCTCTGAGCCTTTCTGGTTCTCTGTCTGAAGAAGTTACACCCATGCACATCTGCTGAGCCATTAAGTCAGCATCATGCGCAGCCTTACAAGTTCCACCTACACCACTTGCTGCAGGTGGTTCTTAAATTTCAAAGACTGTCTGACAAGACTTCTTAACCACTGCCCTTCAGTTTCCAGCTAAAACTCATTTTCATCTCGTTCATTCTGATGCTCAGCCCACTGGAGGTTTTTTCTGGGGGCGATATGCATTCAAAAGCCTGAAAAAATGTGAATTCTTTTGAAAGCAACAACACCCTCATCCCCCTTAGAAGTAAGTACATATAGATTCAAAGCCATGTGCTTTTAAAACTCTCTTTAGGCCCGTTCTTTCCTTCCGAGTTGCCCTTGATTTTGCCTCTTTGTTGCTGATTGCTCCCCGCTCCCTCCAGCCCTGTCCCTGATTTCTGTGTCAGTGCTGAGTGCACCGGATCAAACACGGCAGAGCTGCTGGTTCAGCGCTGGCAGCGGGGCTGGAGGAGCGGGCTGGGTCTGACCCCGCGCCGGGAGCGCTGCCACCGCCCGCGACGCTGCCCGGTGGCAAACGGGAGCTGGGGTGGCATTTGGAGATAAAGGCAGGTGCTCTGAGCCCATCCAGCACAGCCCGCGCTGCGAAACGAGCTCCTCACCCAGCCTGCCCAGACTCTGAGATAAAAACCACGTTGGTCTCCAACAACAACCCGCGTTAGAGCGGGCAAGGTACTGCGAGTGGCAGGAAAACCGAGCAGGCTCCAGAGCAACGTCTGGGGCTGTGATTCTGCTAAATTAGATCTATATGCAGTTCTGCTGGGAATGCAGTGGCTCTAAGAAGCTGAACTAGGTAGGGTGGTGGTTTTTTTTTTTAACTTCAGCCCAAGAAAATTTTGTGGGAGGAGTCACTTTGGAAAGGTGGGAAAGCCTTTACCCTCAGGTTGCCTCAGTAAGAAGCTCCCGCTGTGATACTTGAAAGCCCAATAGACATGTCTGAATTTATAATACACTCTTGAAGTATTCATTCATAATCCTGTAGGGATTTTCAAAGCCACAAAGAGGACGTATTTCTTTTAACTGGCTACAGGGAAAATATTAGTTCCTGCTGTAATAAACAAACAGTCTATTTTGGTGCAAGAGAAAAATCTAAAGAGTCAGAGCAACGAAAGGGGAACAGTTCCGACACTCCTGGAAGTTTCTGTTTTTCTAAAATGTGTGATACACCATGAACTATTTTTCCCCCTTTCTTTACTCCTTGAAACCTCACTGTTACAAGCTGGGGCTCCACTGTTGTGAATTGAAGTCACTGCGTTCCTGCCAGGTGAGCTCTTCAGGCAGGTGACTGTGGAGTCAAAGGCAATACTAAGATAAAAAAATAAAAATGGAATGGAAGGACTATTTTTCCCTTGTTTCCCAGTCTCCAGACATATCACAAAGGAGGATTTGTGGCACTGCACCTCTGCTTCACCTCTGCAGCCACTTCTATTCACCTCCACGGCTGGGTATGGGCTTGTGCAGACCAGAAAGTGTGGTCAGCAACCACAGGCCTCCCAGAACAGGAGCCAGAGTGGCCATGAGCAGGGGCTGGGAGCAGCTGATTCCAAATACAATGGGATTCTGTTGCCATCAGGTTAAAACTGAGTTTCTGCTGCTGAAAAAAAATAAATAAAAAAGCAGCCATTTCTAATCAGTCGTTCAGTTCCTAACCCTTGTCAGCAAAGAACTCCTGCAGACTTTCAGCTCCTTTGCAGCATGCTGGGACAAGCCCTTCATGTACATCAGGGATGTTGGAATTTAAGCCGTATCCATCCTTTGTGCCTCACGTGCACCTGAAGTGAATTTCACACACGAGCACGGCCCCTGGCTCGCTGCTGGGATGGCTGCAAACACCTTCACCCCAGCTCACTCTGCCATTCTGAAACAGGGGGTCCGTCCCACTCCTGTTGGTGGTGCTGTTGGGAATGATGAGATTTGCTTTCAGAAATAGGGCAGGAGACAAATTTCAATTTGTTCATAAATGTCTCCTCTTTGTCTATTCTAGAGCATGTAATGTACTTCCTACTCTGTTCTTCAGATGAGGCACAGTGGCTGCTGAAACTCAGCAGCCACAGCAGCCAGGGGAGGAAATGAGAAGGAGCAGTTCACCTGAGGTGAGCCAGAGGAAATCTAAAGCAGGCACAGAGTGAGCTCACCCATTCTGGTGGAGAGAACCCAGAAAGCTCCACTCAGAAGAGAGCGTGCAGCACCCAGCTCCTGCTGACAGCACCAGTGACTCCTCTGACGATGCATGGGATCAGGACCAAGCTGAACCTGTTATGTCCCCACATTTCCTGCAGCACCAGTTGGTTTTGCTAGAAGTCTGTTAATCCATTGTGGAGTCAATCCAGTTTTGTTAAGCTTGTGAAATCAGAGCCTGAGGTGGAGGAGATGCAGATCACGTTGTGTGCCCACATCAGAGATCCTTCCCGAGATACCCGTCTGGGAGAAGAGACTGCAGAGGGAATTAACCTGCTTCAGGAACTGTGGGTTTCACTGCTCTGAATTACAAAAGGTTTCCCTGTGAAGGGGACCTCAAGCTTCCCTGGATGACCACGCTCTGATTATACCTCAGCACAGGGACGACATTCTCACCGTTGTGCTGTAATTTTGCATTTGCTCAGGCTCGATGAATTAACGTGCAGGGCTGCCAGTGGGAGGGCTTACAAACAAACGCGTGGGAGTCACCAAAAGAAATGGGACATTATAAAAGCTTGGGGCGGCACAGGGGAAATTGGTGGGCTAAGCTGAGCACTAAAACTCCTTATCAACAGAGGGCAAGGCTTGTTAAATTCACAGTAAATCAAAACGCACCCAGGAACCAGGTGAAGGCTGCACTGCAGGCTGCAGCGTCAGCACTTCAAATTCACCACGGCCAATTCCCTCTGCCATCTCAACTCCCATCGCCCAGTCTGCTCTCACCTTATTTCGGAGCTGAGGAACAGCAGGGTCTTATCTTGGGAAGTCACTCTCAGCTCGGCTGGGAACAGCAGGCTGGAAGCAGCATTTTCCTCTATAAACACATTAATTGGAGTCCATTTCCCTCCTCGGCATGTGCAGAACTCAGGCTCGAAATGGGAGCTCTGCTGGCTCGTCAGCCTGCTGCACACAGCCTTTCCTGGGGTCACTGCAAGCTCAGCTGCCTCTCATTATGTGCACACTCACCAGCAGCTCTTTGCTCCTGGAAAACAATGTTCTTACCTCTCCTGTGCTAATGCAGGGACTGAGATGAAAGCTGCTCTGTCAGGCCCAGGTTCAAAATGTCCCAAGTGTCATTGCTGGCTGTTACAAAAGACAGAACCAGGCACTCGGCTGTTGAGAGATTCTCATGCAGGCAGCACTGAACTTTATGAATTAGAATGGTCAATGAGGAAAATGGCATTTTGGTTAGAAGACAGAAGAGGTCAGTACATATACTTTATACTGCAGAAATCAGTGCTTTTGTAATGACGTTACAAACTAACCTACTTCTGCTTCATTCTGGATTTTACAGTATTTTGGACAAGTAGCAGGTTGAAAGGGGTCATGAAAATACGGATACAGGAAATCTACAGCAAGTGTGCTGATATTTATTCTGCTACAGATTTTGCTTCCAAACCCCACAGAAAGAGAAGCTGCTTATTATGCAGAGCCCCAGCCAAATCTGCATATGCCAACCTGGCTTTATTTTAGGAGATACATGGACATTTCACAGCCGTGAATTTCACCCTAGGGACAGACCTTGGCCTGTTTTTCTAGTGTTTATAAACTGGCACCTTTTCTGAATACCCAAACATTTAAACTGTTTCTTAACTGCTGAGATTCAGAAAGTTAACAGTAAATTCTCCTTGTTTGTGAGCAACTTCAATTCTCATGCATGTTTTATGTAATCATTTTCCATCTCAGTGAACTTAAGTCCACATTAAAATCCCTCAATATGAATCCTGCTTTTTAGTCTTCATTAGGGAGTCTTTTTCCCTCTCTCCTTTAAACTGCTGTGGATTAAAATAATTACTTTTGTCTAATGTGTGATCAGAGACTCACCTGACCTGTCTCTGCAAGAGATTTGACGACGCCCAGGTCAGTGCTTTCCCCGGGGAGAAATCTCTTTGTGGGGCTGCCCTGGGAGCTGAGCTGAGCCTGTGCCTCACTGAGCACCAGATTGGTGGCACCGTTTGTCACTGGCAACTTCCGTGGTGCTTGAATGGGGCAGGAAATTACTGCCAGCGGAAAACGAGCAGAGCAGAAAGGATGGACACTTCAAAAGGCAGGGATTTTCTCTGTCACAGCTGCCAGGAGCTAATCAGACCTCACTGATAAAGGGGGCAAATATCACTTGGGGAAGTTAGAGCCAGATTACAAAGTTAAGGGAAAGCAAACTGAAATTTGAAAGGAAAAAGAAGCCTTTAGACGCCCAGATGTGGCAGGCACAGATGCAGGGGAGAGCTGCAGATCAGCTTCCAGGAATGCAACTCACCCTGTGGGTTCAAGGGCTGGCACCACGGGCAGGGCTGGCACTGCAACCCATTATTAAAGGTGATCAGCACTGGCCCAACGTGATCCTGTGCTCAGAGATCTGGTCATGTTTACTTTGAAACGCTCCAGAGACTTTGTACGTCGGAGCGAGGACTTGAAATTTGGCAAGAGGGCATTCTTTGCATTGTGCACAGGCTTTTTGCTTTTACTTTGAACACTCACACCGAGTTACTGAAGCCAAAAGCACCGGGGCTGTGGCAGTTCACACACGTGCAGCAGGAACCTGCTGGAGTTTGTTATCCGAACCTCTGAGGATTTGTACACACCGAGTACCTGCACCTCTCCCTGAGCCTGCCCTTGGCTGCACTGTCCTTTCCCCTGCTCCATCCCTGAGATGCACGGGACAGAGACAACGCTGAAAACTGGGGGAGAAGGGAGGTACAGAGTGTCAGGACAAGGCAGAAGAGAAAGGATGCTCATCAAACTTTCTCTTACCACGAAAGGAATGAAAAACAGAAAATACAGTTAAGTAAACATTGGCTGTTGCTTACATGAAAGTGTGTGAAAATCTGACTCCAAATATGTAAATTACCAGAGGGCTGAGAAAAACCAGGGCGACAGGCCTGCATCTCCCCTCTGGGGCAGCAGGGCTGGTCCTGCCCCTGCATCCCCCTTGTCCCTGCATCTCCCCCCTCTATCCCTGCATCCCCCCTCTATCCCTGCATCCCCCCTCTGTCCCTGCATCCCCCCTCT
>VYXC01003456.1:511889-546363 GCA_013397175.1 Platysteira castanea | reverse complement strand
TGCATCTCCCCTCTGCCCCTGCATCCCCCCTCTGCCCCTGCATCTCCCCTCTGTCCCTGCATCTCCCCTCTATCCCTGCATCCCCCCTCTGTCCCTGCATCCCCCCTCTGCCCCTGCATCTCCCCTCCGTGGCTGCTCGGGGCTGGGATCACCACTGCCACAGCAATGCTCCACAATCCTGTCATCACTCCTGAGACACTGCAGAACTGGATCCAAATGTGCTGATTATGAGTTGAGAAACCACAAAAATTAACGACCTAAAGGCTTGACATGTTCTCTTAGGTTTCCTTCTTCACCCCTCAGCCAGAGAGCTTCTCCTCAGTTCACCCCCAGTCCCTGAGAGTGCTGTAATACCTCTTCCACTGGCTCTGTTTCTTCCTGCCTTTAGAAACATGGTGTTCACAAAAACAATCTTCCTCTCCTCCTCTAAAATAGCTGAAAATCATGGAGTAGAACTCTGAACCAGGAAAGTGAGAAATATTTTAGGACAGACGTTGTATGTATGAGAGCCATGGCCCATAAGGGTGCTAACTACAATTAAGTGTCACAGAGTTATGAGCAGCCTGCCACATCCATCCTCACGGGACACAAGGCTCTGTGTAAAAAACCCCCAAACTTCAGAGCCACAGCAATGGGAGAAGCTTACCAACCACTAAAACTTTATGGATAACAACAGCACCATCCTTAAAAGGGAGTTGTTTGTAAGACATTTCTCCAGTTCTTACCTAGAGGAGCCTTTTTGCTATTTCTTTATACCAGGGTAAATGACAGTCTCCTGGGGAAATTACATTTTGGACTAACTGCTCCTGTCCTTTTCTGATTTCCAGGTGTTCCCTGTCAGATTAACGTCAGAGGTGGGTTGCAGGTTGGGTCTTGTATCCGTGTGATTTTGTATCACGGGGTGGCACTTTGAGACCATTCTGAAGAAGTTTTCCACATTAAGGTATCCCCATCACATCTCTGGCTCCTGTAGGTTCAGTGATAAGTGTGAGGTGCTGAGATAAGTGTGCTGTGCTGAGCAGGCTGGCACAGCAGCGAGCAGAGAGGAACCCCGAGCTCTGAGATAAAATAACTCCCAGGGGATCTAAACCAGAACTCACCGAGGGCCTGCGCTCGCCCGTGCAGAACGAGATGTTCCACGAGCCAGGAGTGGCTCGTGTGATAAAAGAACAGGAGCAGAAGTGCTGACTGGTTCTGAGTTTTGGCTCCTGGTCTCCTTTCTGTCTTGCCCCTAATGAACGTTTAATTGGCTAAAGCTCTGTTTATCCCTACAGTGAGCTGGCAGGCCCAGATAAGTGTCTAGATTCTTAGATGATATAAACGGGCACAGTTCCAGTGAGCGTAAGGCAGAAATGCTGATTTACCCAGCTGAAAGCTTGGCCTGTTACATTCAATGTTTTTATTTTTTATTCTTTTTCCCACACGGAGCTGTATGTCCCAGCTGTGTGCAGATGCTTCCTAACCCCAAGCTTTGGGATGGCAGCCTGCACCTACCTGATGTGCCTCCTTCCATCCTGCAGCATTCTGGAAGACAAAAGGAAAGAGGATTTCTTCTAGTTAGATATTTCCTAATAATCTTGTGGCAGTGGGAAATCCCTGTAGCTACAGGTTTGATCTCCGTGTCTGTGTGTATAAACTTGCAGGGAATAGACGAGAGAGCAGCAAAGGCTATTCAAAAATAAATACTGTAATTCCTGGGGATTGAGTTCCAGCAGAACTAGATGTGAGTTGGAAGCAGCTTTTTCTGATAGCACTTAGACACCCAGGTAATCTCAAGCTTCGTGCCAAATACAGTCTCTGCAAAAGGTTTTCAGGGATCCCAAGTTATATACAAAAGTCTCTGTGTGCATTGACTAATACTGGAAATTACTGACCTGGTTACAAATACATGTGGATGCCTGGGAGCAGAATTTGATTCCCTTTTGAGTTTTTGCCTCCAGACCTTCCAGTTGGAAAAAGAAAAAGCCATATCAAACGAACAAACAGCAGTGTTTGTCACTGTCCCTTTCCTTGCCCAGTAACACCTCCCGAAATGAGCTCGCACTCTTTTGCTACGGCCCCTGAGGCTCTGGCGTTAAAAACCTCTGAGTTATGTTTTGGTGTTAAAAATTCCTAACTTCCCCTGACTTTCATTATCTGACACTTGTAAAAGAGGCTCTGATCCACAGACGTGTATGGACACGCCAAGCTCACATTGGATGCAGGGAGTGAGACCAGGGCCTGTGTTGCCAGTTTTTATGGTTTTAGCAAGACTTGCACGATATTTGTGTTTCTGATTCTGAAAATTCAAATTTAAGGAGTCCATGTTAGAAAGGTTCTGCTTCACATAGGAAAAAAAAAAAAAACAAAAAAAAACCAAGAGAAGAAATAACTTCTAGTCCTCCTAGCTGTAGAAGCAGATAGGAAGTGTAAATCATATAAAACCGAGAGTCAGAGGGGAAAATAAAAATAACTCAATTGTCTCTCTATGTATTTCAAATCTCTTCACTGTAATCTCATAATCTTACTGAAGCTGATCCAAATTTTGAATACCTGCAGTTGGCAATGCTGAGCATGCAGTTAAACGTGTGCAATTATTTGCACTCACTTATTAAGTTTTCACCGGCTTTTTTCTAAACAGAAACCAAATAAGTCAGAAAGATGGATTGCCCATCCAGTGACAGAACAATGCTGCACCCAGTGCAGACAAAAGGCTCTAAGAAAGGAAAACAGAGCACCAAAGCTGTGCTGTTCCAAAGGGATATTTTAGGAACATTTAGGTCTCTACTGGAAGAAGCATTTCTCCAAAAATGGGGAAAAATATCAAACAAAAAAGTAAAATCTTTACATGTATTCAAAAGCAAAACTTTAACGAACAGGCTTTGATCTGCAAATGTAATTAGCATTAGAATTAGAGATGGAATGGAGATTTGTCTAAAAGCATTAATTCAAATCCCACGCCTGATATTTTCTTATCACTGCTGTAATTCTAACAGTGCCTGTGGCAGATTCAGAAATCAGAAGAAAGGGACAAGGGCAGTAGGTCTCCCACTAGCAAAAAAAAAGGGGGGCGGTGGGAATGGGGAAAAAGAGTGCGAGATGGAATTAATCTATAATATCCCCAACCCAACTCTATTTTCAATGTATGAATTATTTATCTCCCAATCTCCAAACGCCAATATATCTGTGTGCACCACCACTTTGATCTCCCGCCGCTCCTCAGCACTGCAGTGCCTAAAATGAGATGGCTCTGGAACCTACGGGCTGCAGGTATGGCTCATCTTCAGCGTCCCTAACACCAGCTACAGCTCGCTGTGGAAAAGTCCGGGATAATCTATTTTCTGGAAGCTCCTCTCCTCTCATGCTGCGTGTGCCTGAGGTCACCCCGGGAGGAGCCGCACTGACCCCGGTGACACCTCGGGGACAGCTCCGGGGCAGAGCTCGCCCTGGCCTGGCTGCCGGGAGGGCAGGAGGGTCCGAAGGGTCCCTCCCCTCTGCGACGTGGGCTCCTGTGGATGGGGATCGCTGATCAGCCTTTGAAGGGATGTTCGGGTTTGGGATTAACCTCGTTCCGAGTCCCGTGGGCATCAGAGAGCACCCAGGTCCGGACAAAGCTGTCGTTGGGCCAACCCAGCACCGGGTGTGCCCCGCAGCAGCACCGGGGGTGCCCGATGGCCCCGGGGCTCCCCGTCACCCAAAGGAGCAGGGATGGATCCCGATGGCCCCGGGGCTCCCCACCACCCTCGGGAGCAGGGCTGGCTCCGGTCCCGATGGCCCCGGGGCTCCCCACCACCCTCGGGAGCAGGGCTGGCTCACCCCTTCTCCCACAGACAGCTCTCCATCAGCTGCTCTCTCCAAAGCTCCCAGAGCTGTGACATCCACCAGACGTCCCAGACTGTGCTCACTCTGAACAGGGAGGCCAGGCCCCCGCTCCCAGACAGGAGGCAGAGCTCATATCCAGGCACCTCTCAAGCTCCTTTCTGGCCAATTCTTTCTGTAAATTGTGCTCTTTTTGAAACTGGAAGTGGACACAAGGTGATTATGCACTTACCAGAGGGATTTGACCAACCATTTATAGGTTTCAAGTCAATATTTTAATTGTTATTACTATTATTAAAATTGCAGTTTCTCTTGATCTTGTTACAGTTTTTACCTCTTTTTTTTCTCTCCCTAAGAGAGAAAATAACTTTAGCAGGAACAAAGGCTGAGAGGCTGAGCAAAAGGCAGCCATAAGAGTCTTATCAAAGCCCCAACAGAGTGGGAATAATTATTCACACTCTGTTGGGGGTTCCAGAAAGACCATCTGAGGAAAAGGATCACTCAGTCTTTTCAACATGTGAAATTAAAGAAAACCACTCGAAATTCAGTACAGGCTTGGGAGGGGGAAGTGAAACAGGGGCAGCTGAGAGAAAGCTGTGGCTGCTCCTCTCCCACCGGATCCCCACCCTCAGGTGCCCCCTGGCCGGGCAGGCTGTGCCGGGCAGTGCCACCACAGCAGCTCTGCAGCAGGTCTGTGTCAGTGACTGCAGGGAAAGGAGAGGAGCAGAGCTGAACACCTCTGCATTGTATCCACATTTACCTGCTGTGCCCTGGTCACTGGCTCCCATGTCGTGCTGGTTGTTTATTCTTGCATATGTAAAAAAATCTAAGCTTTACCTAATCAACCTGTTTGTTTAATTTCAAACACCTTCTGTTACCTCCCACACTGGCCTTCACTCTTGGAAGAGGCACTTCTTAAATATTCGTGGTACAGCCTTACAGTGCACTGCTGAAAACTTCCATTTTAACTGTTTGGCTGCTGGGTTTTGCAGATTATAACCTGCCATAATGATTACTATGGTTTCATTATTTGGCTGGGCTGTCCCACCTGTCTGTATCCATTTCTTATTTCAAATGGGTGCTCTCTGAGATGAGGTCCCTCATTTTCTTATGTTTTGCATAAACCCTCCCTCTGTGGAGTCCTGACAATGCATCTTCATGGCCTTGGCACACACAGTGTCACAGACACGGGTCGTGGTGCTCCCCGTGTCCCCAGGAGTTAAGAAACTGATTTTATCTCCATTACACAGCTGGGAAACTGAGGCAGAGAGGTGGGAAATGACTTGCCCAGGGTCACACAGGAGGTCTGAGCAGAGCAGGAATTTGAATACAGCTTTTGTGAGCCCAGAGCTAAAATATCACCCACTATGTCAGCTTTGGGTTTATTAAAAAAATAATTATATATACATATATATAATTAAAAGCACTCAAGATCTGTAATTAGGGTTGACATTTAAAATGATGATGAGAANTGGGAATGGTCACAGGGGATGGGAAGGGTGGGTTTGGGGTGGGAATGGTCACAGAGAGGGGATGGCAGTGATGTTATCAGAGTGGGCATGGGAAGGGTGGGTTTGGGGGGTGGATGGTCACAGAGTGGGCGTGGGAAGGGTGGGTTTGTGATCTGCTGAAGCAAACTGCTCGTCCAGGCTGGGCTGAGTGCTCCACACCAGCCGTGCCAGCAGCCCACACTTTGCTAGTTCAGCACATTGCTGCACTCAGTGTTATGGTTAGGAATTATTAATGTAAGGCTTGCTTTATTTTAACGCACGGTTCAAGTCAACGCTGGCAGGACTCGAATCTCCATTTGGAATGGAAACCTGTGATTGGTTCCTGTTTGCTTGGCAGGAGGTTTGCANAGCCCTGCTCAAACAACTGGGGAGAGTTTCTGCTCCTAAATTCCCTCTCTGCAGCTCACCTCGGGGTAAAGTCACAGAATGCCCCGTTGGGCAAGGCCTGTGCTTCGTGTGAGTGCCCCCACAGCCCCCAGGCCCAGAGCCCCCGTGGCTGTGGCTGCCTCCCCTCTGCCAGGGGCCCTGCACGGAGAGGGGACAGCAGGGGNACACCAGCCGTGCCAGCAGCCCACACTTTGCTAGTTCAGCACATTGCTGCACTCAGTGTTATGGTTAGGAATTATTAATGTAAGGCTTGCTTTATTTTAACGCACGGTTCAAGTCAACGCTGGCAGGACTCGAATCTCCATTTGGAATGGAAACCTGTGATTGGTTCCTGTTTGCTTGGCAGGAGGTTTGCAGAGGGATTTGGGTTAGAGAGGAGGCTGGTTCCTGCCCAGGTGCCACCTCACCTGCACCTCCAGCCACACCAAAGGCTCCTCCTTATCAAACACCCTCTGACTGAAGCGGCCTTGCAATAAGCACATGTGAAATTAAAGGTGATCTCTCTGTCCTTTGGGTCTCTTATGAGGCTGCTTCTTGAATATGTTAAACAGAAGACACTGCACAGTTTTCTGGCCTGGAGTTCTGAGACACTTGTTGGGAATCAAGTTAATGGAGTGCAGACTGGGTCCATAGATACAGCACTGAGCAGGTCTCTGAGCCACGGCTTCGCCTCTGTCCAGCTCCTGGAGAGAAAGATACTTGTCATTCTTCAGAAACCACAGGCCTTCACCTCCCCAGCGAGCCTTGGGAGCTTGCACAGAGATAAAACTTTTTTTTCCAAATGGTTGGCATCTTTTTTTCCAAGGTGAAAAGCCCTTTTCCATCTTCTTTTGGAAACCCTTGGGAATGAGTACCACTTGCACTCAGCAGACCATTTCTTGTAGCACCGTGGCTGCTGCCTGCTGCCCTTTCCTCAGAGGGCAGGAATTTGGGACCCTCGGCCCCTGGCAGGAGCACGGGAGCTCTGCAGCCCCCGAGGGGGGAGCGGGGCTCACACCCCACGGACCCCAGCCCGGGGCTCTGGGGCTGCCAGCTCCCAGAGGGGTTTGTCAGCTGAGGTAGATACAAGCTCAAGAGTTATTTTATATGGGGTGCAGAGGCCAGTTTCCAGTCTGAATCCATAAAAAAGAAACCAGACCAGAGCCTAAAACCAGTCCTGCACTGGCCAGAGAAAATGAACAAGGCGATGCAATCAAGCTCCCCACCTGTCTGCATTTTGAACCCTAAGGACCAACAGAATCCAAACTCCTCACTGGTCTGTGCCTCACGTTACACAATATTTTACTGCTTCACTCTGTGCGTTTTGCTGGTGTCTGGCTGCTCTCTGTGGTTCCACGGAAGTGACAAATGGCAGGGGCCAAAAGCAGAGGCTGGGGAGCATTTGTGGAGGTGGAGGCTGGAGGCAGAGGAGAGCCCAGCTCCAGCTGAACATCAGCTGGCGAGGGCCTCTGCCATTGTATGGGCTAAATCTTGTTGGGTTTGTGTTGGCAAAATTGCAGATCCCCAGCACAAAATTTTACCCGCAGGGCTAGCTGAGCTGTGTTATAAATGTGCTGTATACCAAGGGAAAAGTATTCTCTGGTGTCAAAAAATTGTTGGTGTTGCTTTGATTATTTTTTTAAAAAATACTTTCAAAGTGAAAAAGAGGATTTTTTTTTTTTTTAATCTTAAAGGGATAAAAAGCAGCAGGGAGTTGCTTTCCTTAGTCTACATGCCCTTTAAAATCCAGCACAGAATACCCCATTAATTTATTTCCTCCTTCCCAGCACCGCATTTTGAAAAACGCCCGTCACACTGCAGATGTGCAGCTGACTTCCTATGAGACCCCGAGCCATGCTGGAGGAATCAGGGACACTTTTGCCCCTCGCTGCCCCCAGCAGCAGCTCTGGGTGACCAGGGGGCCGAGGCAGAGCGGGTCTGTGCCCGTGCAGTGCCCACAGCGCGGGGCTGTGCCGCTGCTGCTCTCCCCGTGCCACGGCCACTGCCAGCGGGTCAAAGCTCTGAACATCCACGGGTTAATTCCTGCACCCTCCAAGCCCTGCTCTGACTGGAACCTTCACTTCCATGGCCCAGCTCTCACCTCTGGCCCTGCCGTGCTCGTGGCTCCGTGCCTCAAAGCGCCCAGCTCGCCTCCAGAACGCCTGGCTGCGGGCACGGCCAGAGCTGCACAATTATTGCGACAAAACTCCACATCGTGTTTCAGCTGAGGACAGGGGGACTGGAGAAAGTCTGAATCGCTTTCAAGATTCAGATCTAAATCCTGAGGTTTAGAAATATGAAAGTCAAAACTACAATAGTCCGAACACACAGAGCCTATTCTTTGCACCTTGAAATGTGGAAAATTAAAGACCTGCTCTCAGTTTGACTACTCACCTTTCCATTTTCTGAGGCACCCAACAAAGTTCCCTCTGCTAATGAATACAGGTTTTGATTGTTGGATTACACAGATTATTTTCTGTCATCTTCAAGTCCTTTAAACAATTGCTGCCTTTGAAATCCCTTATGCAAGAAGCATATGACCTTACAACACTCCTATTCCTCTTTTGTGTTTAACATCACAGCCCTCTCTGTGGTTACACACAATGTGGGGAAAGCTGCAGGTCAGGGCTGCGAGGTGAGAGCTAAAAACGCAGGGCGCCCAGCTATTGAAGCTGACACAAAATACACAGAAGAAAAGAGGCTGCATGGAACAGGGTTTAAAAGTAAACATTATTTTTTTGTATCACATTTTGTTACAGTTCCAAAACCCAAGGAACAGATGGTTGTACACAGGACAGGATATAAATCAAGGGACAACAGAAAATTAAATGGAATGTAAACTCGAGTGCTGAAACAATCTCAAATTAAAACTTGCTTGAAGCGTGGTCAAGAATATCCGTGCTGGCTGGGATTTATGCTGGAACACCACTCCTGCCCCCCAGCCTTTCTCTTTCCCTCTGTCTCTCTCGTCTCTGTTCCCTGCCATGCTCTCCCCTTGTGCACTGATACCAATCTCTCATGAATTTTCCATAAGCGTTTCAGATTTCCACAGTATCTTCCATTTTAACAAAATGCTGAAATTCACCATTACCTGCTTTTGGGATGTCTGTAGGCAGAGAAAGGCAACGTTTGGAGAAACTGAGGCACTGCTGGTGAACACCAAGAAACGCCAGGTGCCTGTGAATGGCTGAGGGGTGTTTCCAGTTCCCTGGGATGCCACAGGTACGGTTTAAACACAGGGAAACGCTCACATACAGGGGTGAATGGTGAATCTTTCTGTGGGTGTTTGTTGTGAGATTTGTGTTGCAGCACAGTTCCTGGACTGGGATTTGAATGCAGAAAATGCTGTGGGCACAACAGGCTTGAAACAACAAACACAACCCAACTTTGTCTAACTCAGCATTTAGGAATTTTATTGGCAGACACTTGCAGAAAGGAACGAGAAATCATAATTCAGCAAATTCCTTCTATCGCTGCTCAACTTCGCATCCTCGTAGTAAATTATTCACCTCAGCCATGACTCAGTTAGCAAAAGATTAAAGGCTGGATGCTGGCGCCCTGGCAGTTCCTGGGGAGCACTGCTGCAGACCCTTCACCCAGGGCAGTGCAGCTCCGGGTGAGGAGGGGTCGGTGTTTGTGCCCAGAGTCCCACCAAAAACATCCCCAGAGCCCTTCTGTCCCCATGATCATTCCCTGCTTGGAAAATTTCAGGAATAATATTTGTTTTTCCTGTTACCAAGGCTTGAAAGAATAGCACAGAACTGATATTCTGTCACTGTGCCAGGATCTGCAAACTTCAACAGGTGAAAATTAAAGGGATAAAGTTCCCACAGAATATTTTGGAATTCAGAACAGTTTGGCAGCTCACAGAAAACAACCCATATGCTATGTGGGCACTGATGTTTCATCTCTCACTTCTCTCAGCTATGCTGAGCTGAGAGTTATCATTTCAGCTTACTGGAAAGCACTTGATGCAGCCAGTTCCTTTTAAAATGTATTTTGTTGGAAGTTGTTAGAAAATTCAATAAAGAGACTTTGATCATGATCCATTCATTGACTTTCTTGGACTAACTTTTATATGGGATTTAAAGTGGATTTGAAGCTTCTGTTTCAAAAGCAAAGCATATTTTCCAAATTCCTGCAGTGCCTCATGGCATCAGCTTTGCTTTTGAAATAGAGAATGAGGATGCAGAGATATTAAAGCTAAGCTCAGAGAAACATGATTTTCACCCCCTCTAGAAAAACAGGAACATCCTTACTCTTCCTTTGAATACATAATTAGTGCTAATTGAAGACAGATGTCAGAAATTTATGCAGCAGGACGGAGTAGAGAATGCAGAGGTTTTTCCTATCAGTGCCAGAGACGAGCAAATGCAGACCAGCAGCTTCTCCTCTTCCTGGGCCCTCGTGCCACAGGCAGGACCCACACGTCACAAGTGGCCATGCACAGTCCCCACAAGTCCCCAGCCATCTTCTGTCCCCTGTTCTGCTCCCTGCAACCCAGGCAGGCTCCCGGAGCAGCACCAAGGCTTTATAAATCATTGGCTCCCTGCTGATTCCTGCCACCACTGTGGTGCTTCTAACCAGGAAAGCTGAGCCCCAAAAAACCCTTCTCACTTTCTGTGGCCACAGAATGTAGGTATCCATGAGCTCTGTGCAGATCCCAGCTTCCAAACTAAAGGTAGATGCACACACAGGCTTTTTGGACAGTTAGCAGAATTTCCACTGAATTGTCAAATTTGTATTCTTAATAAAAAGGATGGCCTTCCTTGAAAAACATAATCACTTCTTCAAACATTTATCATAAACATTAAAGCACTGTGAGCGCCTCAAAAAATAAAACCAACTTTTTTGAGCAAAACATCTTTTTTTTCCTTTAAGTCCATCTTTATAAGAGACCAAATCATTTCATTTCAGGTAATGGCCACAGTGAGATGCTCAACAGTGAAAACTTACTTCAAACAGCAGCTAACAGCAGGGGCAGCCTTGCTGAGTGTTTCTGCCTGTGCTGCCTGCAACAAACAGCTCCTCTTTAGTTCTGTTCATGCCTAAATTAAACGGATGCTTAAAAATCTGAGTTTTTGTGTGACTTGGTGCCAGCCCTGAGCTCTCCCTGCTCTGCAGTGACCCCAGAGCCCCGGGCTCAGCCAGCACAGAGACCTCGAGGTGCTCTCCTGCCCCAGCCCGGGGTGAGCCCCCAGCACCAACTCCTCCTGCCTGACTCCCCACCCAGCAAGAGCAGAAAATTACATAACACAAAATTCCCACCCAGCTTCTCATGTTTCCCAGCTGTTGGGCAATTCCCTGGGTCCAAATCAAAGTCTGCAGATGCTCTGGGGGTAAAATCTCTGCTGAAGGAACAGCACAGCCTGGATGGAATCGCATTGTGGAGAGCAGGATGATGAGGAGGATGATGATGGCTCCACGAAGCTGCCTGACTGTGGATCAGCTGCTCCGAATTCCGTCCTGTGCTGCAGAGTTCTGTCCTCATGTCCTTCCTGTCACTGTTTTTTCTGATCTATTACGCTCCTACTGCTTGCTCAGGAGCTCCTGGGTCTCCTTCAGCCCCCTCAGTGGGACAGTAAAAAGGAAGCAGCTGGAAGGAGACCAAAATCTGGGGATTTTGGCCCGAAGGGCAGGGGGCTGGCAGGGGTGGTGGCTCCTCCTGGCACCCCGGGCTGCTCCTGGAGCTGTGTCACCGAGCCAGGCTGTGCCAGGCTCTGGCCAGGTACATCTGGGAATCAGCTGCACCTCAGTGCCCCAGCTCCAAGCCTGGAAATCACCTTAAGCCCAGGAAATGTGGTGTAGGGCTTCCTTACTGCTGTGGCAGCATTTTTACACTTTGGTTTGATACCATCAGGGACTGAAAGCCGAATGCTGCCCTGAGCTCTGGCTGGCACGGAGCAGGCATCACACAGGGCTCAGGGCTGTGGCTGTGGGTGCCTTTCCAGGTTCCTCCAAAACCCAACAAGAAAGTGTGGAATATAAACCCAAATATTTATTCCCATTAATGTAAGATTTGCCCCAGCTCTGCTGGTTCATTTGGTTCTTCTCTCTTGCCATTTGATGAATCTCCCACCACGATAATCACGCCGTGCTGCCAGCAGATAACGAGGAACAATCCGTGGTGAGAAATGCCAGCTCCTGCTGCCAGGGCTGGTGTTTCCTGCAGGAATGGTCTCGGGAAGGGCTCACGGCGGGGTCAGAGCTGGCAGGGGGGGAAGCTGTGCCCTGTACGGCAACACCCAGGAGCCCTCGGAGCTTCCCAGGGTGTTTGAGAACTGCTTGTGCTGCCCAGCTAAAAACACAGAGCAAAACAAAAAGCTGGTAAAAGGGACAATTAGATGACTTAGGTTGAGATGCTCCATAATTTATTGCAGATCTATAAGAGAACACTTGTAGAACCCATTTAATTCATTTAATAGTAATGCAAACATTGATATAAATTAAAACTCCAGAACGCTTTCTCACATCTTTTCTCTCCCCATGAGAGGTGAATGAAAATGATTTATTACCCATAGATTATAATTGCTTAAAATAGGTTATGATGTAAGAAAAAAAATCTAATCCCTTCTACCAGGCAGGAGCAAAATTCTACAGACAGAGAAATTACATCTAACGCCAGTGTGTTAGGGAAGAAACATTCTTCTTCTCCCTTTGGGGAAACTCTAAGAACATCTTTTTAGAACTGTCAAAATTCACAAGCTGTAATAAATTATTCTTTTTCATTACCCATTTATTAAGCAGGCTGTTTGGTATAATAGCAGAAAAATTCTGTCTAATTTTTACAGTATTACACCACTGTGATTTCTCATTTGAAACAGACAAGTTATCAAGAGCAGTGATGGGTTTTATTCTGCACGTTGGGACCATCTTCCCTCTGAATTCTGATGAAGACAACTTCTGAAGCGTGTCAGGCTCTGCCTGTCAGAGGCTCTGCCAGGGGTGGGGTGGCACTGCCCGGGGGGCTCCTGCCACAATTAAAGTGGGCATCAGATCCAAAATTTACTGGGAGGGTAAACACAAAACCTGCAGAGAAGCAGATCCCCAAATATTGTACCAAAATTTAGGGATGCTGTAGATGTTGGCTGCAGGATGCTGCAGGGATCTCGTTACCTGCAATGCTGATGTGAAATCCTGAATGGAACTCCATGCAGGATAAATGGGTAAAACCCTGGTGTAGGAGATGAGAAATCTGGAACAGGGTTCTGGCTCTATCAGCAAACTGTGTGATTCTGAGAGAGAAATTTATCAAGTGCTGTAATTTAATGTATCATGAGCATGTATTATACTATAATTATATGACTACAATTGCTATTATATATGTGTGTGTGTATATATATTTATACATAAAATACTAAAGGTGTTCTCGGGGTAAATCTGCCTCAGCCCTGGTGGTGAAAGTAAAACACCAATGACTTTGCTTTCATAAAATGAAAGTAAAAATACATATTCTTTTTCTTCTTCTGGCTTGCTTAAGCTGTAGTGAAAATTCACACTCTGCCCTAGGTTTATTGCGTGCAAAGGGATCCAAAGTCATAAACCACACTGTGAGTGGTGATTATAATGGCTGTATTTAGAGCACTATTATTATTACTATTATTACTATTACTATTACCATTACCATTACCATTACTATTACTATTACTATTACTATTACTATTACTATTACTATTACTATTATTATTATTATGCTGCTCAGCTGTCATAGGCCACACTGCGCTCATCCTGCCCATGCTGAAAATCAAATGTCTGAGCTCTAACACCAAAACCAGCCACTGCACTTCCACATTTGGTGCTGAGCAGGCTCGGGGTGTGCCTGGCCAGACCCTCAGCTGGCCAGATGGAACCCCTGCGGGTCCCACAGGTCCCAGGGCGCTGCCCTGAGCTCAGCTCCAGTCCCACCTGGAGCTGCTCCCTGGCACCCCAGAGCTGCCCAGCCCAGCCCAGCAATGGGAGCTGGGAGCAGAGGGAGCAGAGGGGACAGAGGGGACAGAGGGAGCAGGGGGAGCAGAGGGGACGGAGGGGACAGAGGGGACAGAGGGGACAGAGGGGACAGAGGGAGCAGGGGGAGCAGAGGGGACAGAGGGGACAGAGGGAGCAGAGGGAGCACAGGGAGCACAGGGAGCACAGGGAGCAGAGGGGACAGAGGGAGCACAGGGAGCACAGGGAGCAGAGGGAGCAGAGGGGACAGACGGCTGCAGTTGTGTTTTCAGCAGACACCTGCGAGCCCCACTGGCCCCCTCCAGCCCCCAGAAGGGACAGCAGAGAGAACAGAAAGAGAAAATAAAAGCCACCTCTCTCCTACACCCTGAATGGCAACGGCAGGGCAGGGACGCTGCCTTGCTGGCTCTGGCTGGAAATGTATAAATAAATGGTGGTTCTAAACCCACTCTGTATCTCACAGCCGGCAGCGACAGAAAGCTGCTTTCTTCAGCTAGGAAGTGGATTACATTTTTATAACTAATCCCCAGCTCTCTGCCTGAAAAGATTTGCTAAGCCCCCCCTCGCCACTTTTTCTTTTAGGTCTGTGCACTCCAAAGCTTCCTTCCACCTTCCTCCTCCTGCTTCCCAAAAGCAAACGCTCGCCTGTTTTTTTGAACTTACAGTACAGAACTTTGTTTGTGCCTTGCATTGTTAAACAGGATTCACAGACAGGGAAAAAAACCCAACACCCAAACAACTCAGTGCTTCGCTGATCCATAAAATCATTATAGGCAACATTTCAGTTTCAACAAGTGCCAAAAATTCTCCCCCCTCCCTGAATATAAAAATAAAGCAGAAACAAAAATAACAAGGCTATTAATCTTTCATTAAGTTAAAGGGATGAAAAGGAATCGCTTAAAGTATCATTCTTTACTTGCACCACAAGATTGGATGCCCCCTGCTAACTTCAAAGGCTCTAAAAGAAGCTGGTTAATATTGTTGGCACAGAACCAGATTGTGGTTTATTTTAGTTTTTCTGATTTTTTTTCAACAAAAGAAAACATTACGGGTTGGACACTGATTGCTGAGGAACAGCTATTGAAGGAGAGGGCCTTTTGTGCTGCTACCAGTAATATGTCAATTTTCAGACACGTAAAAGCTGCTCAGAAAGTCGTGTCAGTCCCTGCACAGAACTCTGTAACGCTGCTCCTGTCTGCGCCGTGCTTCCAGCTCAGACACAAATCACAGATTTTCCCTTCGTGCCAGAGTGCTTGGACCAGCAACAGCCCCAGTGAAATACGGACTTTATGCATCCCCATATGGGATGGTTTTTTTTCTTCTTGCATCAGGCTATTAGTGCATAACAACTGCAAATAAATTTGGCTGCATTCCTCGGAGTGTATTTTGCCCAACATCTCCCTGTCATGCTTCCATCCATTATCTCTCCCAACTCCCCCCTCTGGGCCAGATTCAACATCCATCAAATTTCAACATCCAAATGTACATGTAATCCACCACTGTTTGCATAAGGTGTATGTACGTTCTTGCATACGCCAAATACGACAGAAATCTTAAATTCCTCCTGTAAAACCCTTTTCAGGAGAAGGCTATGATACTGTTGCTGTGATGGGTGATGTCCCCCTGGCTCCTAATGAACTATGTATTTTATTTGTCTGAGCTAGTCCATAAATTTTTGGGGCAGGAGGAAAGGGCACGGCCATTATCCTTTTGGGCTTTTTTCAAGAGGAAGCACACGTTTCCTGACAAAGCAGCAAACAGAGCCAGCTGCTGTGCTGGCAAGGCAGCTCGCCCAGTGCCTCCCGTTAGGAGAACACCTCTCAGCTGGTCGTGGCCCTGCCAAGCTGTGTCGGTTTGTCCTGGAATGTGTGATCTCAGCTGACTGCTTCAGTCATCCCTGGGAGTAAGATGAAGGATTAAAAAAGTTCTGGCAAACGAAGTGGCAACACTGCTGTTATTTGTCTCCACAGAGCCTGGAAGTGTGAGTTTGTGTTGGGAGGAGTGTGCAGGGACAAGGCTGCAGGAAGGCCCCTCAGGAATGAATTCTCCTGTCTCGGGGGCAGCCCGTGGTGCCCAGGGTGTGGGAGGAGCACAGGGAGCACTGGGGGTGCAGCGGGGCCCTGAGCAGCTCTGCCCTGTCCCTGTGTGCTCAGGGGGCCTGGCTTCTCCGGGGAAAACGCAATTATGTGATTAGGAACTCTGCCATAATGGATGAACAGCAGAGAGCTAATGCTGCTCCTCCACCATCCCAACTCCTGGCATTTTCTTGTTTTTAAGTGCCCGCATTTGGCCTGAATAGTTTTCTTTTAATGTGTTCCTCTGTGTGTGTAATAAATAATGGCAACTAATGCAAACGATCCAAAATGCAATTATTTCATTTGAGCAGCTGTGTGAGCTGTCTCAGGTGGAATGGCTCCTACATAACAGAAGGAATTCCTTCCCTGAAAAATTAATTTCCTCCATCTCTCAGATTTTCTGGTGGAGCTCCCAGCTGGACAGGACAGGGAACAAATTCTGCAGCAGCGTCTCTGCCAGCACCTGAGCAGGGCTGCAGGAGCAAGAACCTGCCCTGGGCGTCCTTCCTGGGCGTGGGACTTGCCCAGCCCCTTCGGCAGGGAATTCAGCCTGAGTTTTGTCAGCAAAGCCCCCCCTGCAGGGACAGCTGGAGCTCTCAGCTGGCTCCAGCACTCCCGGGATCAGCCCTGGGCCAGCAGGATCTCAGCATCCTCTGGAGCCCGGCTGCATCTTTGTGACTTCCACTGAATTCATGCCTCACTTTGTGTCATGTTTATCTTGAAAAGAAGGGGTTTGAGCTTGGCGAAGCAAAAAGACTTTTCAGGAGGGGAAAGGCTGGTTCAGCCTGAGACGGCTGCCTGTTAAATGTTCTATTAATGATAAGATCCTAAAGGGGCGGTCAGGGGTGAGCAATCTTGCTTTCCTTTTCTGCACTATCTTTGCTTAAGTTTCTTTTCCGCTTATAGAGAAGGGGAACAGTTTTCTTTTACTTTCTTTTTTCTTTTTTTCATGTTTTTATCGCCACCTTCAACCACAGGGTCAGCTTTGATTTGGGTGAGTCAGAAGCATATTTATCTCTGAAATTCTCCTTCTGTGCCTGGGAATGAAGTGTTTCTCCTCATCTCAGAAGAAAGAGACGTATTTTAAATAATAGCAGTGCCAAAAAAGAGAATAAAAGGCAATAATAGCAGTTTGTTTTACCTGCTACCCAGTAGGCCCGATTTACGTTGCTGGTATGTGTATGATTTTAAGAGACTTCTTCAGTTTCTCCATGACAATGTTTATGGTTTGTTTATAGAAAGAGATCTGTACTCCAGACTTTGCTCTAAACTCTGCTCAGCTCAAACAGTTGCTACAGCAGATAGGCCTGACCCAGTCCTCACCCTGTTTAAGATGTGTTTTATTTTTGCAGGCATTCCATAGTTGCAGGAAGCACTCAAGCCTTAATCTGGACCACTTGTCGGGCAGTGAAAGGAAAAAAACAACTCAGGCAGCAATCCTCTTGGAAAGCCACACAGGGGTTTGGGGAGAGCCCAGCAGGCCTGCGAAGGCTGCAGGCAGCTCTGGAGCCCCGGCGGGGAGGCTTTGCTGTGGGTGCCCCGAGGGAGAAGCCGAACGCGCACCCGGCATGGTTTGATCCGCACCTCCTGCCCCTGCCTCCTCCTGCACTTGTGGTGGGAACAAAACTGCTTGGAGGCACGAAAACCCCGGCAAGTGTCGGCTCTCAGAGCCGGCAGGTACCTCCGTGGTCTGCAGGAAAGTGAATCCTTGTCCTCGGGGCCGCTGTCCTTGGGCAGCAGTGGTGACATCGGGGCAGGGACAGGGGCAGGGACAGGGACAGGGGCAGGGAAGGGGAAGGGGAAGGGACAGGGGCAGGGNGGAGTGCCGTGTGAGTGTGACACATCCTGACCGGGCTTGGGAGCATCCTTGGCTCCTGTGCCCACCGGAGCTGGGCAGTGCCAGGGGCAGCCTCGCCAGCGTGGGATCCCCTACGGGCAGCCTGGGGAGCAACTCAGAACATCCCAAATCTTAGCGCACACAGCATTTGCCTCATCTTTCTTCAGCAGCTAAGCCGTCAGTTTTGTTCTACGTGCCGTAACAGTGTTTGCAGGAATCAGAGTAAATAAGGGGTTTTGGGCAATGTTTCCCTTTACTCGTTTGTCCTTTTGGGGGCTGCACGGTTCCCACCGAACATCCCTGCAGAGAACAGCACCGCGCTGCCCAAAGCCGCGTCCCTCCCTCTGCCGAGCTCTGGTTCCCTTCAGGCACAGTCCGAATCCCACGCTCGCTCAGGCCGGAGCTGCAGCAGCCCCGGATCTGTCCGAGGAGCGCTGGGAGATGCTGCTGGGAAGAGGAAGGAATGCTGCAGTCCCAACCCAGGGCACCCTGCCTCGGGGAGAGATTTCTGCCCGAGCCACAACTCTCGGAGCCTGACTTGTGCCCTGAAGCAGAAAGCTTCGCATCCCTTCAAAAACTGCAATTCAAAAAACAACAAAAAAGTAAAAAACTTCACAAAACTTTTTGTGCAGAGTCTGTTTCTTCATGGAGTCCCGTTAAGTTCTTGCCTGCACAGTTTGCATGGTGACAATGAGTTCAGTAAGTCATTCATGCTCAGTTCTGAAATAGATTTCCCTTCTGCCACTTTCCTCTTTGATCCATTTCAATTTAATTAAATGGTCAAAATTTAAAGTATATTTTTCCCATCTTCAATAAATCCTTCACTGGAACTTTTCAGAAAACTGTCTAAGTCTTTATTTTTCACTTGGAATAAGTCTAAGTTTTTACACTCCTGAGAGATTGTTTGAGCAACCACCTCGCTTATCTGCTGTAAAAACAATATTTTAAAGATGCAATTTTTGGTGAAAGAAGCTGGTTCAACATGTAATTCTCTTCTGTCTTTGATGGATCATTTGCTCAGACATAATGAATTCTGCTGAATCTGATAACTTTATTGCTTATAAAGTAATCACAGTGAAATAATGGGTTACTATATCATCATTTTTGCTTTGTTTCTCATTGCTTGCCTTTTACACTTGAAAAAAGTCCTTGAGTTCTTGATGAGTCTTCTTGGCTTAAAGGACCAGGCTGAAAGAAAAAATTATTCCGATTCTTTACTTTTGATTCACCACTGCTCTGAAATAATGAATGGTACCCTTCCTTCTAATGACCCAAAACATCAAGGGTGGCTTCCTACTCACTATGAAAAGACACAGGTCCAGCTTTTTCATTGGGATAAAAAACTTGTTAATAAAATCAGCACAGTGGCTCAGATGCCTTCCCCTGTTAGACCTCCGACAGAAGAGTCAGAGATCTTAAGAAGAAGAAGAAAGGGAAGGAGAAACAGAGATTCATGGGAGAAAAAAAGGGGGGAAAAATGTGATTTCAGATGGTATCAAACAAAAGAAAAGAATGTTACCGTCAGTCCTCTCCCACCAAATTTGCCTCTGCCCAGTTCAATGCTGGGCACTGCTCAGGTCAGGGATTTATTAAAATGCAATAAAGTGACAATATTCCAGGAAACACGGAGCCATCGTGGAGCTACTTGAAGAATTCTCCTTAAAGGGACTGATTCAAACCCAACTGGGATCTTCGGCATTGATTTCAAGAGGCTTTCAATTACTCCAGAGCCCCGCGGGGCTGAACAAATGCAGAGCAGGTTTTTGGCACGGTGTGAGAGGGGAGCCAGCACAGAGTTTGTCGTGGGCAGCAGCACCAGCACTGCCCTCCCTGGCACGGAGCAGCCCCCTCTGCCCAGGAGCCGTGTGCAAGGAGAACTGGCACGGGCCTGAGCTTGGTGAAATGCTGGAAGAGTTAAAATTCATTGGAAGTTTGAAACTTGTTGTATTAAAACTGTCAGAACGGGCTTGTATTTACCTCTCAGCCAGTACATTTCAGAAGTGCGTGCCCTTTTCAAATGCCCTTCCATGTCCTATTCCCAGCAATGACCTCTGCTGTCTGTGCTGGACTTGGGTATTATTTTTTACTGAAATGAGATCTCTTTAATCAGCTTTAAAAACATTGTGAACTGAAACTGCTCTTATTTAAAAGTTTAACTTTACTTTCATCAATTTATAATCAGAGTTCCTCTGCTATGTTTGATTCCTGACAAACAAGGATAAAAGTCTTGTGCCCCCATTGCTAATGAGATGATAAAACAGCAGGGATCAAGTTTTTAATTACTACAGGCTATGCACTGGAGAGGTACCAACGATATTTTCTATTGCATGTCTAAGTTGTAACTTCAGGCTCATGACAGTCATGCTGTGTTCCTCTGCCTTTGATGATCACTCATCTTTGTCTCCTGAGAACACACAAAAATTTCTGAGCTGGGCTCCTGGGGGGCTGGCAATTACTGCTGTAACCTGGCACAGGTTCCAGGGCAGCTCCAGCCCTGCTCAGCCAGGAGCTGATGTGAGCAGAGGAGAGCGCCCAAAACCTGGGGAACTTCTCTTCTCACACAATCTAGGTTCTCAATCTAGTTGTTCCTTTAATAATTATGCTTTTAATTAAACGGGAGAATAATTCAATATTGTTCCCTTTTCTCCCAGCAGAAGCACCATCTATTACCTTCTCACACATAAAGCATGGGGCCACAGGCACGCAGCCGTGCCGGTTTTGGGCACTAGGGGACCCACGCCTTGGAAAACGGTCAATACAGGCATGATTTTGGAAATGATCATCGTTCCTACCCGTGTTTATAAGCTTGTTGAGTGAGTTTGGTTTCCTTGAGTAAGGTGAATATCGATGCAAGAGACTGAAATGCATTTCTAAGCAATAAACCAGGTTTTTCGAATCAAGCAAAGGCTGTTTCCACACGGGCCAGGTACCCCCAAAACCTCCTCTGAACCCACCACTGCTGTTTTCCTGCCACAGCTGCACAGCCCTGACACCACTCCATGGCATCCTACAGATATAATTTCCTTTAAATTCCTTTATGCTGAGAGAGCACTCTGTGCAAAAATTATTCCATCCCTATTTCGTGTTGCCTTTTCTGTTTAATCTCTGCTTGATGTGGGAGATAGGTATGTCTCAGCCTTTCATCCAGCTAAAATGAAGCTGCCATTCCTTTCCTTACTTCCTTCACTTTCTACTTCCTCTCTGCAGCTAAATCTTAATGCAGGAGAGAGTTTTCCCTCCGGGGAAGGAGTGAAGGCCTCAGACACTGTGATGTCTCCAGGGGAGTCAGCAAGGGGAAAAGGATGAGTCTGGATTCAGGAGCAGAAGGTCCTCCCTGAGTGCTGAAATACAAAAAAATAAGGAACTACTTTTTCTCTGCCTAAAGGTGAAGAATTGGCAGTGGCATCGTTTGCAAGGGTGAGGTACCAAAGGAGGCCTCGTGTGCAGAGACACTGCAGAACCCTCTGTGTAAGCAGCCCCGAGCTGATGGATTCATTTCTGTAAGAACTGGGAGTTCTGATCTGGCTCGGGCCCTCCAGGGATGCATGTCAGACAAATGCTGCAGAAATCAAGAGCCCAGCTGACCCACTTCTCTCGAGCTTGAGGATAAAACCCCACTGCTTTGGCAGCCCCATCCAGCCTGGCTGTAAATAACCATTCTTAGGGAAACAGGGGGGTAACACTCACTTCAAAAAGTGCTCCACAAATCTGAAACTTCCATTACGTAACCAACCATGATTAATGCACTTGGCTGTAGAAATCAATTATATTTTAAAAGCAAATCATGAAGGAGACTTCATCCTTGTTTTCTTTTACAACTGATATGACAGATCAAAACTGCAAACGCTACAAATACTGCACTGACTGGAACCCAAACACAGCTTAAATGCACTGATTTATTTTACAAATGTAGGACATCCAAGTAACAGACTATTGTGTGTGGAGGCAGTCAATGGCACTTCAGAACTCACAGCTCATATCAGCCCCAACCACTGCATAAACAGAATCCAGGGACATTTAATATGCTGCATAATGGAACTTGAAACGAAGCTGACCATAAAATGTGTATAATCTAAACTGCAGAAGTCACCCCACTCTAATGATCTGTCCCCTAAAAAGAAAAATGTAAAGTCTTTAAAAGATTTAGCAAAATCTGTGCATAGATTGAATAAATCATCATGGGTATCAATTATATCTTGAAAATGGTGTACAGCTCTTATAACACCAAGGAGACTGGTTTTAATTACGGCTTCAGTGTAACTAATATTTTCTTAATTTTAATGAATGTTGTCCTATTATAGGATTAACTTGTGCCGAAGCTGGAGAAGCCAAAAGAATTTTCTATTAGAAAAATTGCAAAGACATTTGACAGGTACACCGAGAACAGCAGCTTGTTTTGAAATATGTTGGATTTTGGCCCAAATGCTGNGGGTTGGTGTCCCCTGGTTGGTGTCCCTGGGAATGAGGGGTTGGTGTCCCCTAGGGATGAGGGGTTGGTGTCAGAGTGGTGCTGCTGTGCAGGCCGGGAGCCCCTGGCTCAGGGGACCCTTTGCAAGGGGCATTGCAGGGACAGGGGCCTGTGTCCCCACGCCAGCACAGGGATGGTCATCCTGGACCTCTCTCGTAGCAAGAGGACAGCAGGGACGCAGGAGCTGCTGTGCTGGGACATCTCCCCTGTGCCGTGGAAGCCTCGGGTGGAAGGGAAGGGTGGGACCTCGGGAACAGCCTCTCCACGAGGCGTCCTTGGAAAGGAAGGAGCTGCAGCTCCAGCCCAAAGGTGCTCCAGGGGAGCGCTGGGGATTGGGAGCCCTGTGGGTGCTGCCCAGACCAGGCTGGGGATGTGCTGCACGGCCCCTGCCCCTGGCAGCTGGCACCCTGGTTGTGCTGAGCCGCTCAGGAGCCATGGGTTTTGGGGGGAGGGTTGCTGTGGGGAGGGCTGTGCTGCCGTGTTCCAGAAAATCAAATCAGCTCCTCGCTACTCCATTCCAGCAAGAGCTCCCCACTGAAAAGGTTTCCTCCTCCAGCAGGCACTTAGGAAAACAAGGCCAAAATAGCTCATTCAAAGCCAGTAGTGCTCAGGAAGAGCACTGAGAAAACACAGAATCCTTAACGTCTCCCTCCCTAACCTTCAGTCTATGAAACCTTCTCCGGTGTAAGTGACACCTTTTTTCTGGGCAGAATCTCTAAGGGCAGTCTCATATTGCCAGAAAAAAGGTAAGAGACCAGAGTTTTGGATAGGAAATTTATTTGCCACAGCATTCTATTGGACACAGAAATGATATAAAAACATTTAACTGAAAAGAAAGGCGATCACCAAGTCAGTAAGTTCTAGGGGGTTACTAACAGCCATGGATTGACCCTGGTGAAGACGTTAATTCACTTTAGTGGTTACAGGAATAGGGAAAAAGCACAGTGGGAAAAAAAAAAAAAGAGGAAAAAAGAGGAAACAACGTAAGATATTTTTCTGCTTTCTAAACACTAACTAATCAATCAGCAGAGTTTTTGCTAGATAAGAAAGTTCCAGTGGTGGCTATTTGTGAGATACTTAATGCACAGAGACTTTTTTTAAAAAATTATTTTTGCCCAGGAGACAAATGGGTAACCATATGATTTTTTCCCCCTGCTATGTTAAAAATGCATTTATATTTTTTCAAGCACACCCCGATTAAAGAGGGCACATCTGTTTTAAGTCCTTCTTTATGAAAATTACTGAGCTTCCTCTGAAAGCTTATCTTTTAATTTCAAAATTCTTTGTAGCAATAACTTAGATAATAACCAACCATATTTCTGTCTTCTTTAGAGGAAAAAAAAAAAAAAGAGAGAGAGAAAGAAAGAAAGAACCATTTTGAGCTTTGAACTCCCCCTCCCTCCCCTCGCTGGGTCTCCTTTGAAAAGGCCCCCCTCATTTGCGTTTAAAATGGATGTTTCATACTGGTTGATTAGTGTTCGTGTGGGATACCAGCCGCTCCGAGCGCCGGGCTCAGCTTGAGCCCTGCGGATTATTCATCAACTTCCCCGGCAGGGGGGACCCTGCCTCTCTCCGCGCTCCGCACCAAAGTGTTCAGCTTGGCTTTTTAGCCGGCTTTTTTCCCTCCTTTTCACAAAGTTGTTTCTTTTTTTTTTTTCTTCTTCTTTTTGCCGTCACCCCTTCCTCGCCGTGCGGGGTGCCCGGGTGTGCCCAGCCCCGGCTCACAGCGAACCTGCCCGGGCTGCAGGGAAGAGCAGGGCACGGACGGGGCCGCTCTCACCATATGGCTGTCTGCTCCCAACCATTGTTTAAGGCCAAGATCATTTAAATACGTAAATTGGGACCTGGGGAGGCACTCGGGTTTGTCATCGCGGCCATTTATGGCATCTCCTTTATCTCTCCTCCCCCAGGTCTGGCTGGTGTGTTGTTCGTGCTTTATTAAGTTAGCAAGGATGCAGAGGAGGTTCGGCCGTGTCTGTATCACCAGCATCTCAAGAACATTTGTCATGGTTGCTGTCAGCATTTTGAACACCGGGTCTAAGCCAGCCCTGACCAGACTTTTACAAAACTGTTATTTGGCATCAGCTACCTGTGCATGTTTGTGATATCTGCTTGTTAATATTCATCATCCCTACCGAGAGGATGCCTCAGAACCAGTGCGAAGGAGTTGTCTTTGTGCAGAACAGAAATAAATAGCAGGCAATTCTGTGTGCCTGAAATGCAGCCCAGTTTTGTGCCATCTGAGCTCCCAAAAGATGAGTCCCCTGCAGACCTGGGGTCCCAGTCCCACACCCCGTCACGGGTACAGGAGCGCCAGTGCCACACGAGGAGGTTCCCCAGACATCGGTGAGCACTCGCATTTCCCTTCGCTCCTTTGTCTCCAGCTGCCTGGGGGCAATCCTCCTGCCTTGAACAGGGTGACTACACATGAAATTACCATGGCTCAGAAAGGCAGAGCTGCTTTCTTTTAACCTCACCCATCTAAACCAGGCATGAACTCTGATGATTTGTTTTGAAGGATCTATTGCCGATGGGAAGAAGCCAGCACCCGCAGAATGTGCCACCCCCATCAATACTTGCACTAGAACAGAATATCCTGTATTTATGGTGTACCTACAGGGGTGCAGCCCTCACCACACCCGGGACTGCCCCAGGACTGCCCCAGGAACATCCCTGTGCCCGGATTTCCTAGGGCCACCTCAGCAGGGTACTGCCAGCTGGCACAGCCCCACTGACCCGAGGGGGTTTGGGCAGAGAAACTGCAACAGAAGAGCCCACAGAGACCCTCCGGAGCCCTGGGTGGTTTCTCTCAGCTGTGCCCAGAGGCACGGGGACACTCCAGAAGCTTTGCCCACGAAGCTCTGGGGACAGGGCTGAAGCCACGGGTGCCAGGCTCACCCAGCCTGGGTCTGCCCATCCCAGTCCATTCAGTGTGGCCGTGCTCATCCTCTGCTGGAGGGGATAAATGCACTGTAATATTCAATAAATGGGATAGCACATGCACAGTGGGGACCTGCCAGGGCAGCAGCACGGCTCAGAATTCCGGCCAGAGCAGATTTTACATGCAGTGCAGTTTTCACATCTTCAGATCACTGTTGCTGACGCCAGGCTCTCCACCACCACAACCACCACCCTTCCTCACAGTGGTCCCTGGGCAGACCCATCCAGCAGGATCATCTGCAGCGTGGGCCATCAGGCATTTGACATTTTAGACGTTAAACAAAACAGAATTTTTTTAAGCCAGTATCCACCAATATTCCAAGGGAAGCAAGTGAAAAGGTGACAGATGTTCTGCATGGAGGCAAATACAAACTTTAACACAACATAAAATGTGTGAGAATGATTTTAACTCAGTTGCAAAATTAATCATTGAAGGTTTAAAATTGTAAAGCACCATTTGGGCTTTAAAGAATGTTCAAAATAAAGAAAATAACTCAGGTATTTATTGTTTTGCTTCAATTTACATTGATGCTATAAATAGCTGACAAGAAATGATGACAAATAAGCTATTGTAACCCTTTGGGAGTTTATTAGGTCATTTGTGAGAGGTCTGAATAGAGTCATTTGTTGCCCTCAGGTGTTTGAGAGTCTCTTTACCCTTGGGAAAGGAATTTAACAAAGGAGTGTATTTCAAAGAAGGCACTCTGTGTTTTCCACCCTTTTTCTGAAGTGTTTTCAAACACACTCCAAGCTAAAAATTCTCAGAAGTGAGAAAAGGAGGGATCTATCAGATGACCCCTGAAGCAGCTGACAATCCCAGGGAGCAGAAGATAGGGTCGGATTTTAGATGCTTGAATCCCAAATACATTTTCACTCTAGGAGGCCCTGATTTATTTTTGCCCCACCCACTGGGTGCAAACTTTGAAATGCACAATACAGAAGTGTTGGACTAATGCCCTACTTGCATTTTTTTATCTGGCTGAAATGTGACATGTCTTACACGGGCAGGTCCTTTGTTACCAAAGACTTTGCATCTGCCTTGATCTATGTATCTCCTCAATTAGCCAGAGCATTAGCATTTGTTTAGGCTGTAATAAAACAGGCAGTAGCAATACAGCCATCAAAATGGATCTGCCAAAACAGCTTTGAGGGAAGAACCAAGGACAGGTTTGATTGCCCAGGGAGCACCCAGGTAATCTCTGCTCCAAAGGCAACGGCCCAGCCAGGCCCGTCCTGGGATGGACGGTGGAAAGGAAGGCCAGGGGAAAGGAAAAATGGAATTTCAGCTGTGTCTGTATTGGTTTTAGTGACATGTAGGTCCTGGGTCCCACAGAGCAAACAGTTTTAGCATCCCCTGTCTGCTCTGCAGCTCGGAAGGTGCGAGCAGCGGGAGCCACCAGCTCATTATTTCTGTTTAGGATACTCCGAGATGAAAATCTGTGGAAGTTATAAAGTTAACAGTGACAGTGGTGAAATAACTCAGCCTAACCGAGTAGAGCGAATTTGCACTTTGGAAACCTTGAATGCAGCAGTGGATGGAGATCAGGTAATGAACAAGGCTGGGGGTTTTATTTTCCTTTGAAGGTGATTGCTGATGGATCCAAGGCAAGACTCAATATTCTTTGTTTCAGGAAAAGCATCCTTCCTGTAGAAGTTTTGGTTAAAATAACTACCACTTGCAGTGTTTATTGGAGAAGTGAGTCAGATAAGTGAGGAAACCACAGGCTAATAGTGCAAAAACCTGATTTTGACTGGGGAGCTGTTCCAAGGACAGCAGTTAAGACAAGGGTCACAGACACCTCCGGCTGAAACAGGGGCCAATGGACTCACTGGATTCAGTGACTGCCAGAGGCAGCTTAGGAGTGAATAAGTCTCTCCGAGCTGGATGCATGTGGTCTGTGGGTACATCCAGGACAATATGGGCAAGATATGGAGAGACCCATAAAGATAAAGAGAGAGAGTAACCAGGAGCGAGGGGCAGCCAGAATAAGCTGTAGTCACAGTTAAAATATTTGCCTACTAACGAGCAAGTTTTGTATGCTCTCAAATTTAGCCTAAGCAAAAGATATGTGGGCGACATGAATTATTCCAACAGGGGCAGTCTGATCTCAGCTCTTCCTCATCTTGGACATCTTTTGAGTATGCAGCGCCTTATTTGCGTGAATGACTTGTGAACTGAATGCACAGTGAGTTCAGTCAGGAAATCAGGAAGCAGGAGAGAAGAGGGGCCGTGAGCGTCAGCTCTGCCTTTGAAAACTCGACATGACTTGTGTGATCAAAAAGGATGGACACCACTGTTTGAAGACAAGAGCTGGAGGGCTTTCACTTGAGAGAGGGTTCAAGTGGAGTCTAAGGGGATGACAGTACACTCTTGAAGCCCTGAATGAGGGCAGGAAATCATTTTTGGGAGTGGTGGGACAGGACCACAGCCTTGTGCAGCCCATGGCCCGAGCCGGGGCACGCTCGGGAGCCAGTGCTGCCCTGGGGAGCCCCCGGGCTGTGCCAGCCCCATACAGCCAGGGACGGGGGCACAGAGGGACCCAACCCTGCAGCAGGGGTTGGGCTGGCCAGTTTGGGACCCCTCCTGAGTCTCATTTACTGGGCAGGGCAACTCCGTCCGCTACCCAGGCACCTTTATTCCACTGAGACCCTAAACCCAGCTGCAAAGTTTGTGATACTTGGTTTCTGTTGCAGCTATAAACTGCTGGGAGTGGGTTTTTCTGTGCCAGAGGAGTTATATGGCAGCCAGATCTGCAGGACCATCTCTGGGACGATCTGGGAACCTCCATACCCAGTTCTGGAGGGTGCTGGGAATGCACAAATCCCAGCCTGCCCGCGGAGAGAACACAGACAGAGTTTTGCCATGAGTTATGTACACACAGCCAGGCAGGTGCTGTGTGAGGTACCACTGCTGGCCCTGCTGCAGGAAGTACCCCAGACAGCCAGGTTTTCAGGAGTACATGAGTCTGTCCTAAGAACTGTATTGTCTCTGGACCCCTTGCATGAATGAAGCAGTAGGACGTGAGTAAATATTGCCACGGGTGGAAGAAGCACAGGTTTAAATGCAAATTCCTTCGAAAAAGGTCAGGGAGCACCAAGTGTTGGGGTTTTATTTTCCTCATAAATACAAAACCAGTTGCCTCCACGCAGTAAAATGCTCAGATTAAATAAGCTGCTATGGAAACAGAGTGCAGGGTGTGTGGTTTGGTCGATGCAGGTAGCCAGGTGTACAGAGCGTGCAGAAACGTGTCTGACTCTGAGCTGTGCTCCTCCAGCCTTTCCAGCCCCGCACCCGCACTCGTAGGGAGCCAGGAGCAAAGTGCTTTTTCTAATACTTTACTACTACACCGAGGAATTCACTCTGCCCTTTGTAACTCAGGCTGTCACTCACGGATTTGTGCTCTCGGCTGTCACGGGTGTGAACTTGTCAGATAACCAAGAACCCGACCCATCTTCCCGAAGAAACTCTGGGAATACTGGACCTGTGAGCTGCCCTGCTCAGGCAGAGCTGGGGTGGTGGCCGTGGGTCTGACACGGGGCACAGAGCAGTGACCACCTTGCACCGGTGCCCGTGCCAGCCCAGCAGCGTGGCCCTGCACTGCCCTGGTGCCACCAGGCCACTCATTCCCATGCACGGCACCGACAGAGGTTCCAGCGAAAACATCTCAGAAATGATTTTGCAACTTAGGAAAACATACTTCATTTCCTTTACCATGAAACCAAATTCACTGTACATTACAGCTTTAAAGCTGAGATCTAAGGTTCAGATCAACTCTTTAATCCTGACTGTGGCTTCGGGTACTTCCTGATATTTATGAGAAATGCTCCAGGCCTGCAGCTGGGCTTTGAACAAAAAAATAATGAACTTCGTTGACTGTGAACAAAGTTCTACACTATTTTAAAGAAAGTTAAGCTGTGACATTTTTTAATCCAACACTAAATCACATAACCCAAATTCTCTGCATAATTCAGGAATGTTCAAAGCAATAAGAAGACAATTAGATCAAACTGGGTTGCTAAATGAGCTGAAATCAAACAATCTAAATTTGAGAATTCTTGCTAGTTTCTCTCCTGAAATACTCCCATTTTGCTATATAATATCTGAATCAAAACACTGTTTCAGTTCTATGCTAACATACTCCATTCACCCACTCTCCATCTCCTCTTGCTAGTTCAAAATACAGGCAATAAAGCACATCTTACAGAATACACATCTTAAAGAATTTCATCCCTATTTACAGACTATGGTTTACAAACCTAATTATAGTATTAACTCCTGGAGGCCTTGTTCCTGACTGTACAATGTGACCTCTCCACTTAATGCAGCTGTTACTGAGAACTTCTGCCAAATCACTTCTTGCTCGCTTCACTCAGGAGTTGGACACAAAGTAAATGTCAGCTTGGCCTGCTCTGAATTTTCAATGGGCAGAAATTAACAGAAAACATCGAGTTGATGGAGCACAGGAAATGTTGGCAGGGATGTGCTGGTGTGTAAATAAGAGGCCATCTTCTCTTCAGGAGAAGGGGGCTCAGGGCACAGGGTGACAAACAGGGCCTGGAGTGAGCAGTGAGGGACTGCAGGCACCAGGTGCCCCGGGGAACAAGGAGCACACCAACCCCAACCCAGGCTGCCTCTGTTCACACAGGACATCTGGTGTCAAGGGGAGCAGGAGAAAGTCCTACACCTGCTCCAAGAATACAGCAAGTGATGTTTCAAGAGAAGAGATACAAAGAAAAAGGGCTCAGACAAAAGGAGTAAGAATCTGAAGGAAAAAATCAGAAATTAGGGCTTAAAAAAGCAGACTAGAGAATGGCAGGGATATACAAAGTTGAAACCTTTATATTCCCTCTTCTTGAGAGAAAGTACTTTCATGGCATTTGTTATGCAGCTGTGCATTATCTCCTTAGTAGCAACTTTTCTTTCTTTTCTGTCCCATGCCTTTTGCTTTCTGTTTTGGGAGGTAAATAGTGCTCTGCCTGCCCCCATCTCCAGCCAGGGCAGTGAGCAAACCAGGCTCCCCTGTGCAGGCACAGCAGTGCCTCTATCCCAGCCACCACTGCAGGAAATGAAATGTGACACTCAAAACTTGCACTGGGAAGAAGCAAGGCTGTTAGCTCATGGGACAGTATTTCAGACACCAGTCTTTAAAACTTTGCCTCTCTTACTTTAGAAAAAAGCTAATTAAGAATGTAAAAACACTGTGGTCCAGACTTACAACCAGTTCATACCTACCACAGGAACCTGAATTCCAATGCTTATTTTTGAGAAATGCCCATTTGAAAGTTTCTTAACAAATACCTAATGAGATTCAGGACAACACGTTGGGCTTCTAAGAACCTAGCCACACATGTGAGTTACTGAGTTCTGCTCTGAAGGATTCCTTCCTTCACGGCATATGTGCTTCCTTCCAGCACTGCAAATGATGGTTTTTATTCTGCTCTCTTGAGGTGGTGCCTCTTCTGGGGCCAGAACCAAAAGAGCTGCTGATACCTGGTCATGGTGTTACAAGGAATATGTGAAGGTAAGAGTCCAGCCTGCACTGTGAACATCTGTAATACACTTACACATGGCAATAAAGGCAGTGAAGTATTTTCCTCTCCGTGGGCACTGGAGTCACTTATTTATTTACCATTCAGGATCCCAAAGTGCTGCTAACTACACGAGTTAACAGCTGTCTGCTGGTACAGTTCCTGGCTCCTGCCTCCCCAGGCATCTTTTTCCTGTTTATACTTTACATCAAATGGGCCTTTGGAAAAATCCCTGATTTCCTTTTGTTCTGTTTTCTTTGTTCTGTTTCCATGCAGTCTTTTCCCCTTTGGAGATGACATGTATGGGAAATGGCTTATTGTAGCAACAGGAGACAGAAGGCAAAAACAATTGCATCACGGGTAAAGCAAACATCAAAGCAGAGTCCAGGCCAAAGAGCTGCGGAAAAAAATATTTCATATGTGATATTTCAATGTGTTGAAGTCCAGTTTGGGAGGGTTTTTGGCAACACAAAAAATGAAATGCACACAGTTACCATTTTCCAAACCTTGATTGTCTTGGTGTTTCTGTGAACCAGCCTGGGCTGAGGACGTGATGGACCTGCTGCCTTTTCCACATTCCCTCTGACTATGAAAACCCTCGAAGGCTACCTGTACAGCCAGTTTTAACTGGATTGAATTGTTTTAAAAAAGCAGGTCTGAGAGACTGTGAACCAAACTGGAACCCATCTTTCACTAAGTACTAATTAACTGTCTGACAGCCCACGTATAAAAATTAGAGTGCTTATTGTTGATGTTTATTTTCACTTTATAAGGAATTGCTGTAGGTAGCCAGCCTGATTAAGTACTTCTAACAACTCCCTTCTAAAGATAATTAAGTTCTGCAGTGAAATGTAAGGAATTTGGCATAAAAAAAACGTTAAGCAGGCAGGTATTTTAAATGAATAAACAAACATAACTCTTTCCAACACACACATTCTGCTTTCTCATGATTTACATAACGTAATGACTTTGACAACATCTTTATATTCTGTTTATCTTAAAATACTGCTGAACCAAAAAAAATCTGCATATTGTGTTTCTGCAGCTTTAAACCTCTGACCTACTGTAGAGTTCTGCAGGCTAGAGAGCAATAAAAGTTGCCACTGTGGGTGAAGAGCCCATGGCAAGGAGTAATCACTGCTCTTAAAAGCACTGAACATGCCACGTCTAAGTGTAGGCATTGAGTTTGTTAAATATTTATCCAGATTTATATGTGAATAATGAAAATCACATGCTAAAAGTACTTCAGCTGTCTTTAAGCAGCAACATCCACACTTTGGTAGCTTGAAAGCTCTTCTTTTTAACTTCTGAAAGAGAGTCTGGCTGCCCAAGTGGGCCACTGTGCTGACACAGTAAGCACAAGGAAACTGGCTTTGTGGATGGACTGACAATATAAACTAAACAAAACGAGATATTCCTATTATTTAAGTATTAATGTTAACAGTGTTAATGTTAACACTTCCACCTGGAATTGCAGAGAACAAGGAAAAGGAACCTTGTTCACTGCAGGTACCTCAAAACCTGTAAATGACCTCATGAGCTCAGAGTGGTCTGTCCCAAAGGTAAGGATTTCATTAGGGAATGTTACCTCTCGTCCCTTGCAGTCGGTGTCTCCAAAATCTCCACAGCTCAGCTCCAGCGCCAGCAGTGCCTGCCCTTCCCCGCCGGCCAGGGGGACGCGATGCTTATTTCTATTTACCATTCAACAGAGTCAGAGCCAAAACGTCTCGTAATAGCTCTTTTCATGATAAGGGCTGAGTTTCCTTGTTCTATAGTTCCATGTCACTTTGATTAGTCAGTTAAGAAGGCACAATTTCTAAAGACATGTATTTATTTTATTGCTGTGAGATACAGAGCATGCATATTATGTGCATTAACTGGAAGCACTTTAAAACATTTTAAATGTATCAATAGGTTTTCATGTACTGCATCTGATTGATTTTAAATTTTCCAAAATATATTCATTTGGTAAATGTAGATACTATCAACAGAAAGAAAACTCAGTGCTGATAACGCGGTCACTGGGGAGTTGCTGGAGTGTCTGAATTGCAGGGTCACTCACGCTTAAGGTAAGCCAGGCTTAAACACGTACAAAGTACAGCCATGGCTTTAACGGTGCCGAGAGACGCTGCCCTTCACTGGAACAACGTCAAGTTTTATTTCTTGTTTGACTGCTCCACCTCCTGGTGAATTGGAATTTACCATTCACGCAACAGGTTGTATGAGGAGGAAATCACCTTCAGCGGGAGCATTCCCTTCGTGTTCCGCCCATGTGACGGCGAGCGCCCACCCTGCAGCGGGGCTTGGCCGGGCCGCAGCGCCAGGGCGGCCCCCAGCCGCGCCTCATGCCCCTATCGCCTCATGCCCTCATGCCCTCAGGGCCGCCATGGCGGCACGGCCGGAACAGCCCGCGCTCTCGGGGCGGGGCCAGCGCCGCCCTTCGGCTCCCTTCGCCACTCTCCGGCGGCGCTCGGCAGCCAATCGGCGGAGCGCGCCTTCCCGCCTCGCCCCGCTGTCGCGTGCCGTGCTGAGGGCGCGGCGGAGCCGGGGCTGGGCTGGGCTGGGCCGGGCCCGGCCTGCGAGACGGGCGGTGGATCCAGCGGGGACAAAATCGTGCGGGGGCCTAGGGAAGGCGGCTTGCTGTCTCCAGGGGGGTAGGAGCAGTGTCCCCGTGCGGCCCGAGGGCAGGCCGAGGTAAGGCCGAGGGGTGGTGGGTGTGCGCAGGTGCGGGAAAGGGGGCGACTCTGGTGGGGGATTTTGGCCCCACAGACTGCTCGAGGCGGGCAGGGAAGTTCGGGCCAGGCCCACGGGGCAGGGAGGGTGGCTGTGAGTGGAGAGGGTGGGCAGAGCTGGGCGGGACTGACCAGGCCGCAGCGCTGGCAGGTGTTCTGGAGCAGTGTGCACTTCTCCTGGTGTAAGGTAACAAATCAGGCTGAATCGAGTCTCCAGTGAAACTTGAAAGTGACAGCAGAAGGCCCTGGGTTACGCTTGGCTGAGGCCGCAGGTCCTGCCGTGCTCTCCAATCTGATGGACTCAACAGCTTCGGGTTTGAGGCGGCCTGTGCCAGCCCGTGCAAAGCTGACCGAAAGAGCTTCCCCGCACTGCCATTATGGCTCTGTTAGTGTGGAGATCCCCGAGCAGGGAATTCTGCAGGGATGGGTGTGTTTTACTGAGCCACTTGAAATTAAAGCAGGGCAAATGCAATAGTGCTGCTTGTAATACTTAGTGGGATAAGGATGGGGAAGGAGAAGACAGAACATTAATGCTGTAGGTTGCTTGTTTTAGAAGATGACAGGAAGAGCCAGAGCCAGAGGAAGACCTCCCAGACAGGGATCTGCTCTTTCTGCTGCAGGAGATGCACCTGTAAGTTGGTTTTCTTTTTAATGAGTGCAACCAGGATTTGAAATGCCATACCTAACCTACTTCCTGTTTTAATATCAGGCAGATATGTTAGGCATTATATGTGTCTATGCATATATTCTGTTGGGTGTACAGTTAATATAACTCCATTTAATTAAGTTTCCAGTTACGTGAAACTCTGAATTGTGGGATTGCTCATGGCTGAAGGTTGCAGTTCTTCCAGCCATGACACTTTTTAATGTTATTTATTCACTAGACACTAAAATTACAAAAGACATTTTTATAGAATAGCTAGTCAGTTACTTGAGGTATCAGAGGGGCTGTAGAAAATGAGAAGTCCATAGATTTTAGTTAGAGCCTGGAAAGTGGAGATTTACTTTAGCTATTAGTTGAATACATAATAACTTAGAAAAAAAATTTCCATGCTCCAGTATTTTTGATCTAAAGTGTAGAGTAATAACTCTGCTACTTAGGATAGGAAAGAAAAAGATTTAAACTTACCTAACTCCTGCCCTCGAGTATGTGAATGTTCTCTCCTTGGTGGATGTTGTGTTGCACTCCTGGAAGCACGCTGTTTGTTCCCACCCGTGACAGGTGCAGCAGGGCGCGGCCGGCCAGCCGCGCGGCCGCCGGCAGCCCCCGCAGC
>VYXC01003456.1:461215-511798 GCA_013397175.1 Platysteira castanea | reverse complement strand
ACGGCCGGAAGAGCCCGGGGGCCATGGGCGCCTGCACGGCATTGAGAGCGTTCGGGAGGAGAGAAGGCCAGAAGGTCAGAAAGGCTGAGAAATTCGGTGTCCACAAGAGCGCGTGTTTTGAAGAGAATACAATTAAGACGTTCTTTAGATTGTATTTCTCTTTTTTCTTTTCAAAATGAGATTTATTATTAAGATTTGAAAGATGTTTGCTACATAGCAAAAGCTGAAACTTAACATTCTGTGATTACTCTGAAATGTATCTAAATGCCTTTCAAGATTGAATTGTATTATATATTTTTATTTATATAATATATAACAGTATACATGTTGTGTATTACTTGATTGTGATTCTCCCTCAAATTTTAAGCAACAGGATTACAGGTTTCCACGGGACTCCAGGATATGTCTTTGAGAGATAGGGGTGGACGTCGTAGAGATTTCCATGACTTTGGGATAAATACTCGGCAAGCCATGGTACATGTTCAAGAATCCAAAACTGGTATGTTTAAATTAGACTGTAGACATACAAGCAATTTGAAATGAAAGATAGTTTCCTTTATTTCTGCTCTTAGTTTCACCTAGAGAGCCAGGTAAAAAAAATCTTTAGAGTGTGTTAGAAAAAGATAAAAAGTTGTTCCTGAAACCTGAAGAGGAACATGGAGAGTTTTCCTGACAGTGGAAGACTTTACAGAAAGCTCCAGTGGGCAGATGAATGTCTGATAACAGCGTGCCATTGCTCACTGAGCCAGAACAGATGCAGAACACGACTGACCTCTAATCTTTGTCTGAATGCTATAGCTTTAAAAAAATTTCTCAGAGCTGTTGAATGACTGTAAACTGGTAACATTTTGTAACTGTTACCACGTTTGCCTCTCATTTCAGGTTTTTCAGGAAAAATGATAAAACTGACCACAAATCACTTCCGCCTGACATCTCGCCCGCAGTGGGCTCTGTACCAGTACCATGTTGCTTACAGCCCCGAGATGGAGGCGCGGCGCCTGCGCTCGGCTCTGCTCTTCCAGCATGAAGAGCACATTGGAAAGACCCACGCCTTTGATGGGTCAATATTGTTCTTGCCAAAGAAACTAGAGAATAAGGTATGAGATGAGAATGCTACTTTATTTTTTATTTTGATTTGCATTTTATGGTGCTTCTTGTTTCTTGCTAGCTATGGTGAAGTTAGGGAATTGCTGTCCCACAAGCAGTGTTTAGTTGGATTGAATATATCAGTATAAGCTGATTTGTTTGAGTAGAGAAATTTGGTAATAAATGTCTGGTTCTAATGCTTAATTTCTGCAGGCTAGAATTATCCTCTGCACAGAAGTGGATAGTACAGACAGTATTTCTCCTTTAGCTTCCTTTGTACTTACATCTTTTCATAACTTCTGTGTTCTAACACTCACATAATTGAAAGAGTGGATGAGTTGGGTGTATGTGGCAAGGTTTTGGTAGCAGGAGGTGTCGGGGTGGCTCCTATGGGAAGGGGTCAGGGTCAGCCCCGTGTTGTGCACAGTCATTGCCAGGCAGCTTCAGAATGGACCCATCACAGGCCAGAGCTGAGCCCATCAGCAAAGTTGTTGGCACCTCTGTGTATTTAAAAAGGAGGGGAAAATTCCAGAGCGAAGAAAGATCTGAGAAGAAAGGAGCACCAGAGGGCAAACACCTCTGTCCTGATGGTAACCCCTGCCCTCGGTGCCTTGTGCCACTCATTGCTTCACTGGAGGGACTGAGTGTAGCCAGTGCTGTGCACAGAGGGGCCAGAGGAGTCCAGAGAGAAGCTGAGTTTGGAAAAGGGAGAGGGGGAAGATGTTTTCACTGTGTGTGCTAATCTATGTCTTTTTGCTTCCCAGTACCTGAATCAGTAATTAAATATATATTAGTTGGCAATATGTTAAGTTTATTTCCTCAAGCTGAGTCTTTTTCCTGTCATGATAATTGGTAAGTGATGTCCCTGCCTTCATCTTGAGTTCAGCTGCTCTGGGCATGGCCCCGTTCTGTGCCATGAGTTGTCTTCCCCCAGATGAGCAGAGCCTTTCAGGTTGTAGTTTACAGTCCTAGTGGGAGATCGAATCCACATTTCAGTTAGTCTTGAATTATTGCTTAGAATAAAAGTGGCCAAGTCCAGTTTGATATTACTGGAGCCAAATCCAGATACAGCCCTGTTTGCTCTAGTTTTGTTAACCTCATTCCACTTCCTCAGGTTACTGAACTGCTCAGTAGGACTCGAAATGGGGAGGATGTGAAGATAACAGTCACGTTGACTAATGAGTTGCCACCTACTTCACCTACTTGTCTGCAGTTTTACAACATCATTTTTAGAAGGTTTGCTATACAAGCTGTGTCTTTATAAGAAGTCACTCTGAAAATATTTGACTTAAGTTTTTCCATTCCAAGGAATAGGCTACAACAAATAAGTATTATAAATGTAAATTTTTAAACCTTTCTGGCTACTGTTACTGTGGGGCCAACCACATCTGGCAATATTGTAATGTGCAGTTGTGTGTATTTCTGGCCCATGTTAGTGTGAAAGGAGTTTATGCTGTTGTAGGCAGTCACAACACCCTACCCTCCTTTTGTGTGTATAGGTTTGCCTCTTGAAGCAAATAATAGAGCAGGACATTGAACTGGCAAATTCCTTTTTTTTGGTTGTGGTCTTTCCTCTTAGCCTTGCTCCCTGGACTGTGTGGTTCATCTGAGAAGGTAACCTTTAGCTGGTTGGTGAAGGGTTGAGTTGGACGTGAACTTACCTCACCTGATTGTTGTTAATAAGTGTTCATGACCTTTATAAATTGAGTTCAATGAGAAGCTCATGTTTTATGTAGTCAGAGAACAATGAGTTTGTGCATAGGGATTGGACCATGCATGATGTGATAAACTGAGTAATAATAATGCTAAATAACATCCGTTTCCATTTCTAGGCTTTTGAAGATGCTGAATTTGCAGCAGATTGGACGTAATTATTACAACCCCAGTGATCCAGTCAGCATCCCTAATCACAGGTTTGGCAGAAATACTGGGGGTGCCGGGACAAGGGTTGCTGGCTGTCAGGGGGTGTCCTCGATCCCTGCAGGATCCCTGCAGGGTGCCTGGTGCTCTGGCTGGCCCTGGGCCTGCTGTACATGTTGGGAGGCTTGAGTTTTACTGGGGTCCCATCATGTGGCTGTGGTATACTCCCTGCCATTGACCTACCCTACACAGCCTGGCTGATGGAAGGAACTGGGCAGTGTCCTGCTGGATAAACTGCTGGTCTTCCTCTTTTAAATGTGTCCTGAAAACCTACATGCTTTCTCTGTGAGATATTTAATAGCATGAAATGGATTTCTTAGCTTTTGAAGCACCCTTTCTTTCACTCAGTTATAGCTGCATCATTCAATCAATCTTATTTTACACTGACTAAAGATAGCTACCTGTAAAATATTTTTTATTTTGTTGACCTTCAAGAGCTTATTTGTATTTGAGTAACGGTGCCTTCACTCCTCTCTGGTGCCTCTAATTTGTGCCTTCACGGCTCTTTGGTGTCTCTGAAAGTGGATGGGAATAGGGGGTGAGAATAGAGATGCTCTAAAGCACACTAAGATCCTGTGTGTTCTCTTTTGGCAGGTTGATGGTGTGGCTGGGCTTCGCAAGTTCCATCCTCCAGTATGAGGAGAACATCATGTTGTGTGCAGACGTGAGCCACAAGGTTCTCCGTGGGGAGACAGTGCTGGATACTATGCACAGCCTTCACTCCCAGGTTGGAGAGGAAAGATTTAGAGATGCCTGTGCTAAAGAGCTGATTGGTCTTATTGTTCTCACAAAGTAAGTCTTTTTGTTGTCTTGGAGAGCTCTTTATGCTCCATGTCTTGAAGTATGCAATAAAGCATCAGGAAGTATGAAAATGATGTCATTGTCAAGCTAGCAAACTGATCAAGGTGACAGCATTTGCAAAAGCAGGAAGTACACACTGGTTTTCTTTTGGTTTTTATTACAGTTCAGCTTTTGGTAGAATTGAGAGCCTATTACAATTGAAAACTTGAAGTTATTGCCTCTGAAAGGAGCAAAACTTTCAACTTACATGAGTATTGAGATTAACTTTGTTGTCCCACAGTTGTATTTCTTTTCTATTTGAGTCAAGATTTAAACAAAAAGCGATGAAATGTTTATGTAGGTACAATAACAAAACGTACAGAATTGATGACATCGACTGGGATAACAATCCGAAGGGTACCTTCAGAAAATCAGATGGTTCTGAGATGACCTTTCTGGAGTACTACAAAAAGGTATGAAATCTGTACTGTGTGTTTTGTACTTTAACTTGGAATGTTCAGTCATTGTTACAGGTTTATTAGGATGCGTGGATTTGTACTTCCTAGTATTTTGAACAGAATTTTGTTTAAAGGACACTGTAATCTGAGATCAGTGACTAACCTGCAGAGCATGGCTTGGTGGGAGTAGTCCATCCCAGTGAGTAGCTGGTCAGACAGAAAGGCCCAGAGGGCTGCATGGGGGAGCAAGGAGCTCTTGGGGGAACTCAGAAAGGAAGCCTATGGAAGCTGGAAGCAGGGAGAGGTGATCTGGGAGGAACAGACACATCGTCACAGCGTGCAGAGCTGAGCGTAGGAAAGCCAGAGCGCCTCTGGAATTGAGTGTGTCTGTCATAGCTTAACCCTTGAGGCCTACCACTGTAATTGTCAGATCTTTGTGCATATCAGTTTCAACTGAAACAGGACAGAACTTAATAAACAAAAAGCAAAATCTGTTACATATTCTACTTCAGGATGGAGTTGAAATTTTCTCTGCCTTTTTGCTTTTCCTGTGATATAATATTTTTTTTTGTTTCTAAATGCAATCCTTTGGATGGTTTCTGAGATTGGGCTCTCTTCAAGAAAAAGTTACGTTATGAAGTAGGTTTGTTGCCTGTCAACTTGTGTTGCCTTTCTGTGGCTTGCTTTGGTGTTTTTGGCTCTGTACTAAATTAGTGACTGCTACAAGACCAACTCTTGCCAGATGCAGGGAAAGGTTATGGGAAAGGTTCAATTTCAAAAACTTCACTTGGGAGTCTTGTTTGATTCTTGTGATTTCTTGAATTAAATTGCTCTGTAGGGCAGGAACTTTGTCCATTGCTGAACTGGAGGGAGCATCCTAATCTTGAGTTAGATACTCCAGATGACACTGCCTGAAGCAAGGCCCAAGCTTTGTTTCTGGTGTCTCTTACATGTCAATAGTTTGGTGACACCAGTAGAGAGAATAGTGCTTCCCTGCTTGGCCTTTTCTGAGGAAACCAGTTCCTCTCAGATGGGCTAACTGGAAAAGGTTACTAGTTGCTTTTGGTTTTGTTTTAGGAAAAATACTCATTTTCTAAAGTAAGCATTATTATTCAAAAAACTGCTTGTTTGTTATGAGTAAACTAACATGCAGTCTGTATTTCTGATACAGCAATATAATATAGAAATTAGTGATTGGATGCAGCCTGTCTTGATCAGTCAGATGAAGAGGAAGAGAGGGAACATAGAAGGATCCGTGGCTCTGATTCCAGAGCTGTGCTCCCTAACAGGTACTCAAGTATTTTTTCATATCAAAGCATCTGTCAAACCATAGTGCCTCCTGAAACGGGTATTCTGACAGCAGCCTTTTGCCAAGTTCAGGAGAATTGTTTTGTTTGTATAAATGTGAGTTTAGGAACACATTTTGTAGGTAAAAGATTAGATATTTAAATGGGACTGGAAGGTTCGAGGGGGTTCGTTGCATAGTGTTTAGGTGTGGTGTTCAACCTTGGCACACTGATAACTTGTAGAGTTTTGGTGGTAGAACTTCTGTTGAAAAAGAGAAATTTACTAGAAATTGATGATAATTTTGTAAGATACATAAATACGTGTTTGGCTCTGAGATACTCACTTAGCACTAGCAGTACCTGTCCATCTCAGCACTGTTTTGTTTTGATTTGAAAATGAAAATGAAGAGCTGCACTGACTTGTGTGGTTTCCTTTCAAATGCAAAAATCCAATTTTTTTTCTATGCCAATGGAAATGTATGCACAGGAAGCAACTGAAAACTTTGGTTACTACTGCCACCACTTCCTGTGTCTGCAGGGCGTGCATCATTAATCTGCACGACCTGCAAGTTTAATTTTCATAGTCCTTAGTCTTAACGTTGACTCAGAAGAGGCTTTGCTGTTGACAGGATTGACTGACAAGATGCGCAATGATTTCAGTATGATGAAAGACTTGGCCATTCACACACGGCTGCCCCCTGAGCAAAGGCAGCGCGAGATTGGGAGGCTTCTGAACTACATCCAAAAGTATGGCACTTTAATATCCTCTCTGATTCTGTCTCATGAAAAATTTGTATAACAAACTTCTCGAAAGAGTTTCAAAAAAGTCAGCAAGAACAAATTTCTTACGTTTTTAATTCAAATCTTGTTTTTAAACAGAGATGACAATGTTCAGAAGGAACTCCGAAACTGGGGTTTAAGCTTTGATTATAAATCAGTGTCCTTTACAGGAAGAGTTGTTCAAGGAGAAAAGATCTTTCAATCAGGAAACATGGTAAATAATAAATCAACTTGTAAGACCTTCTGGGTGTCTCACTGATGAAACAAGTTCTTAAGGAAGGAAATAGTATTTCGTGGTTTATAAGTGAAGGATAAAGTGAAAACATAATACACAAGTTTTTGTCCAAGCAGGAGACTTGCAAACTTCTTATATTGTTGCCAAATTCTGGTTAGAAACCCTTGAAGGCACTCCATTACAATAGTGTTGTCCTTGCAAAACGGTCCTTGTGGCCACATACACAGACCAGGAGGCTGGAGATGTTTCTAATTAGTTTCCATTTATTACAAAGGTACCAAGGCCTTCAGATGAAAAGCCACTCACTATTTCAGTTCAGTAGATAGAACACAGACAGTATATGTTCACTCACAGGCAGGATGACCAGTATGAATAATGTAGATTTGAATTAAGTCAGAGCTTGTTGTAAGACATAAGATACATGCTCTGTACTGGAGACTCTTGTTTTGGATGGCTGCTAGATGGACCAGGGCATTTTGCACAGCTACGCAGATCAAGATCTTGTGTTTGGTAAAGCTTTTTTAATTCGTGCTATTTAAAAGAGCTGCTGTCTTCTTTATAATAATACTTTTCTTTCTCTCAAGCAGTTAACTTACTAAAAAGAAAAATGGGGTAACAATAAATACATCAAAAGCTTTGTCTTTATAGCACAGAATCTGTGCAGCAAATAGTAACAACTTAATCAGCTAAATATCCTAAATATGTTTGGGTAATAGAAATGAAGCATTTCAAGATTACCATTTCTTTTTAGGGCTAGGTAAAGCTTATTTTAAATTTCTGATGATAGCAGTAAAGGAACGGATAAATATGGGGTCGTGTGTTCTGGGCAGCAGTGTTACAGCGTGCTCTGGAGGTGTGGCAGGAGTGGTGTGGTGGGGCAGTGGGGCAGTGGCTGTGGTGTGCAGTGGGTCAGGCTGTCTGGCAGGTGCTGATGTGCCCTCTCTGCCCGCCTGCAGTTCGATTACAACCCGCAGTTTGCCGACTGGACCAGGGAGACGAGGGGCGTGCCCCTGATCCGCGCCGTGCCCGTGGACAGCTGGCTGCTGATCTACACCCGCCGCAACTACGACGTGGCCAACACCCTCCTGCAGAGCCTCTTCAAGGTCACCCCGTCCATGGGCATCAGGATGAACAAGCCAAACATGTGAGTGTCTTCAGAAAGCTGATGGAAAAATCACTGCCATGTCAGGCTGCTCGGAGAGAAGAGGGTGTAGTGTGTCACACAACCGACTTCTGGGAGATTTTTAATAAAGCAAAGTTGCTTTCAGTGTGCAGATTGTTCAGTTTTCTCTTGTGACTGACTTTTCTTACTCATACTTTATTTCTGAGAGCTTTTTGCATGCCAGAACTAAGAAGGATTAGACAGTCATTGAGCAAACCTTCCTCTTAGGAATATTTTCTTGCTGACTTAGGATGTATTCTGGTTCTGATCTGTTCTCATTGCAAAGATCCTCCCTTGAGTACCTGTACATGCCTTTAACTTTGAATTTCATTGTGTTTGGAAGCCTTAGTTGGAGGTGATTCCTTTTAATCTTCAAAATGTGTGAATATTGTATGTTTGTTAATAGCCGTAAATGTGACATTTCGTACACTATTGATGCATAGTGAGCTTTTATGCTTTTGCTGAAGTTTCAATAGCTTTTAGTTGGGGTTTTTTTTCTGTAAGCATTTTCTCTCTTTCTTTTCAGGATTGAAGTAGATGATAGAACAGAAGCTTATTTAAGGGTTTTGCAGCAAAGGGTTACCCCTGACACAAACATAGTATGTATTTGAATCCATAATTTCAAATCCTAGTAATCTCTGTAATTGGTGTTTAGTGGGATTTGCTCTCAGAAATACAACTCTGGGCTCCTGAGAATCCACTACGTACCTGCTCGTTCTCCTGTGCAAACCTAAGACTGACCATGGGTATCCTTCTGGATAAGAGCCTTTGGTTCTGGAGTACAGACACTGACACTTTGCAGTTATTTCTTTCACTGTGAACATCTGAATATTTCTCTTAAGAAATTTTTCCTAAAGAACTCTTTAAGTGCTGTATAAATCTGCAAATGCAGCTTCTTACAAAGATTCTTTTTTCTTCAAAGGTAGTTTGTATTTTGTCTAGTTCCCGAAAGGATAAATACGATGCCATCAAGAAATACTTGTGTATAGACTGTCCCGTCCCCAGCCAGTGTGTGCTGGCTCGAACTTTGAGTAAACCACAGACTATCATGACAGTAGCAACAAAAATTGCCTTACAGATGAACTGTAAAATGGGTGGAGAACTCTGGAGTGTTGAGATCCCCGTAAGTATTTTCTTATAAATGCTAACTAAATGGTAACTGCTCTTTATTAGGCTTTGTTTAAAAAGCAAGCCGTTTTTCCCAAGAAAGAAAATTGAGTGTTCTTTGTTCAGTTTGTTTTGTGTCTGTGATAAGAGGCATGAATTTAAATATAACTTAGGGAGACATTTAACCCAAGAATTCAGTGCCGTGGTTTACTTAAGTGCCCTGATGTGATAGAGCTTGCCATGACTGTGTTCCCCTGCAGCACATGGCCGTGCCCTGATCCGTGCTGTGTGCTTGCTTTGCAGCTGAAGCAGGTGATGATTGTGGGCATTGATTGTTACCATGACACTGTCTCAGGAAGGCAGTCCATCGCGGGGTTTGTCGCCAGCCTGAATGCAACACTGACACGGTAAGATCAGAATGCCAAAGGCAAAGAACTCCCAAAACAGTGAAAAAACAGCCTTTCCTTTGACTGAAAAGTAGCTTCAGTGGGGTGGTGCATTAGGAAAATTCGAAATTAGTTTGCTGTAATGGTTAATAAGAAATATATTGTGAATTTTTTCCACTGCGTCCCTTGAAGGAGTGGCCTTGTCCTTTTCCCACATTGCTTGGGAGTGGGGCAAATGGCAGAGACAGGGCTGGGATGAATAGAGGGCATCAGGGTGACAGGTTCTTTCCCCTTTTGAGTTGATGTGTGTGAAAGGGTTTTTTTGGTTGAGAAGAATTTTAAGTCATGCTAAGGCACTTTTACCACAGGGAGAATATTCTCATAGAACTCCAACTCTTCCTTGGCTGCATTGACCCACAACACCCATAAAGACTAAGTGGTCACAGGCATTTAAAAACAACTTCATTGCAGTAAGCCTGGGAAATGCTTTGAAGGTCTCTTATTTTGTTCTTCACAGGTGGTTCTCCCGCTGCGTTGTTCAAAGTCGTGGGCAAGAACTTGTGGATGGAATCAAAGCCTGCTTGCAAAGTAAGGGAAGGAGTTCTGCTCTTGTGGAGTCAGATCTAGGAACTGACAATTCAGCTTCCTCAAAACTCCCCTGCGCAGCTGCCCTGAGGGGTGGTGTTACCAACCTGCACTTGGATGACAGCAGATTGAACATTCCGTTACAAATACTGCTGAAAACGAATAGCATTTTGTGTAAATCTTTCACTGACCCCACGTTTCTTCGCAGTAATTAAAAACTACTTAGCAGTGCCCTTCCAAGAATGCCTTAAGGGAGTCTGCTTTCAAGGAGGGCAGCTCCTGCTGTGAGAGAGGCCAGTGGAGCCGGCGTGGCCTTGGCTCCTTTCTGTTTGTGTGGGTGCATGGCAAACCAGAGCTTTTCCTGCAGGTATACTGGTGCTGACCCATTGCACCTTACAGAAGGATTGAGGACCTTAGTTTTCCAAGTTACTGCTCTTTTTCTAGGAATAAAAATCCATTTTTGTTTTGGAATGAATTGTCATTTCAACTATTGGCTTTTACTCNTTTTTTTTTTTTTAAGCTGCTCTAAGAAACTGGTCCAAGTGGAATAAGTGTTTGCCCTCTCGCATTATTGTGTATCGTGATGGTGTTGGAGATGGACAGCTCAATACTTTGGTTAATTATGAAGTGCCTCAATTTCTGGATTGCTTGAAGAGTATTGGTACTGACTACAGGTAAATCTGATTCTACCAATCCTCTTCTTTACACTGCAAGAGAAATAAGCACAGGGATACAAAACAAGGCTATGGATGAAAACCGTTGTCTTTCCATCCTTACTGATTTTCAGTTGAGCTCAGATAACTGCTTTTCTGATGGCTATTCACATGATTTCAGACACCTGACTTGTAATATAATAGGACAATCCTTAGTACGTGCCCCACATGACTGCAGTACACATGTATGCACATACACTCTTGGGGCATTCTCCATGGCTGTGATAATTTATTTTTTTCCAGCTGGTCGATCATAGCCTGACTGTTATATGTCTGCTAAGTCCATTTTTTTTTCTTTCTATTTCTTAAAGGAAGTTGTCTAGTCACTTACATTTTCAACATTCTGCTTTGAAACTTTTCAACAGCAGTGACCTAATCTGCTCTGAAAAATAAAAGTATTTCCTTATACTAAAGGCAAGCAGAGCAATTGAAGTGCTCAGTTCTTCTGTTTAGCTTCTGTTAATGGCTTTACTTTAGACACAGTGTTTTCTATAGGAAACAGTGGGGTAGAGAGTAGAAATCCAGTCTGTATTTAGAACATCCCTTTTTGGTCCATTTTCTACTTCTTCTGAATAAAGTTAAAGGAAAGTTGGATAGGTGAAAAACAGTATGAGAGTTGCACCTCAACTAAAAATTAAAAGTTATGAACAATGTCTTACTTAATTTGAATCAATAAAGACTTACATGTGAAATGAATGCCCTGCAATTCCAGCAGATCTGCTCCTGAAATACTCTCCGTGCCATTTTCCAGGACAGTACTGGGTTTTTCCTTTTCCTTTCTTTTAGTCCGAGACTTACAGTGATTGTAGTGAAGAAACGGGTGGGTGCCAGGTTCTTTGCCGAGATTGGTGGAGGACTCAGGAACCCACCCCCGGGGACGGTTGTTGACACGGTGGTCACCAGACCAGAGTGGTAAGTTCCTGCACAGGCAGCACTTGCTCTTCTTGCCAGCAGCCTGATCATAAAGGAAATATGTCCAGTATTGCATGGACCATGGGATCAAGTGTAAAAATACTTCCCACACTTTCGTGGCTCAGGGAAGGGGGCTGGAGAATGGAGGAGGGTAAGCCAAGCACACGTGCAGGGGTGGTTATCAGGAGGAAAAGTGGATAGAACAAATAGTTAAGATTGTTATGGTCTCAAGACCTGTTCCATATAATGAGATTATTCATGTTCCTTCAGGTCTCCTGGCCTTTCAGACACAGAGGAAGCTTCTGTGGCCAAGGCCTGGGCATACTTCTGGGGTTACTCAATGAGCATAAAGTGACTTGAATAAGACGAATACACGGGGACTTGCATTTTTCTAAGGCAAACAGCCCTTCCTGTAACAGACTTGTGGGGTTTGCTTTTCCTCTCCCAGGTACGATTTCTTCATTGTGAGCCAGACAGTGAAGAACGGCTGTGTAGCACCGACCCATTACAATGTGGTTTATGACACCAGCCAGCTGAAGCCGGACCACGTGCAGCGCTTAACCTACAAACTGTGCCACATGTACTACAACTGGTCGGTGAGTGTTCCCCTGGGCAGGGACAGTGCATCTGTGCAGCCACAGCCTCACCAGGGGTGTCCTTACAACACCCCTGCAGCTCCAAAAAGCCTGCAAGGATGCCCTGGCACCTAGGGTGGTTTGAGGCCTGGATGGTTTACAGTTACCTCATCTCTCTGAGGATTACTTTAATTTTTATTCTCACTAGCAAATACTTGCTGCTTCGAGTAGTGTTCCCAAATTCTGTGTCAGAAGGAAAACTGAAATAACTTCTTACCTGCAGAAATCTTTACTCCTTTATGTGGAGGTGGAGCTGTTGCTGCATTTCCCTTGAGGCCTCTGCTGCACGCCCAGCTCAGCACAGGCTCAGCCCGTGCCTGAGGTGTGCTTCAGCCCTGTCACTGCAGCAGTCACAAAGGGCAGGCATGACTGAGCCCGTGTCCCACCTTCTGCAAGGCCCAGCACTGAATGCAGACCTGTACGGAGGGCACTGGAGTTGGGAAGTTTGGGGGTTTTGTTCTTGGGTTGTGTTGGGTGTACGTAAAGTTATTTTCACACATCTGCATAAACAACAGGGAATACTAATTTTACAAGCATGCAGACTTTGGAATTCCAGGGGCCTTTGTTACAGTGACTGCATGCTTATTTAAATTACTTGAAAATGATTGCCTTTTTTTCTTTTTTCCCCTTTCTTCAGGGTATTATCAGAGTACCTGCTCCTTGCCAATATGCTCATAAATTGGCTTTTCTTGTTGGTCAGAGTATTCACAGAGAACCGAATCTGATGCTTTCAGACAGACTGTACTACCTTTGAAGTTATCATCCAAACATTGGGCTTCTGGTTTAGTTTTGGTTTTTTGTAAGAGATGCGCATAGATATGTGCAGTTGTGAAAATTATTTTATTTTCATTGTACCAGGGAAAAGCTTGAGATGGCTGATCTGCATTTTGAACAGGTGTCTGCTTGCTAGAATAACCTGACAAATTTTTATGGTTTTTGGTACTTATTTACTAAAGTTTTTCTGTGACTCTTCACAGAAGTTTATTGGTTGTTCCTATTTACATTTTGGGGAGTCGTACACAGAATTACTTCTTGCATGAAAGATAGAGAGTTAGGCAGACCAAAATCCAAACTTTTCCAGCTAGCACATTACCCTTCTAATTTTCAAAATGATTCAATATTGTTGATTCCTTGTTTTTCTTGGCTGTTAAAATGAGGGGCAAATTTTGTCTCCTAAACTGTTTCCTACCTTAAAGGGAGACGATCAGACACTCTGGGTTACCAAGGCTTTGTTTAAGGCTGCACAGTGACGCTGAACTGTGGAAGGGTTTGTAACAAATGTTTGTCATTGTAAGGGATTTGCAAACCAACCAGGAACTCCCTCAGAGCAGAGGGGAGTGAGGGGGGATTTTTCAGGCTGGGTGAGCTGAGGGTAGAGTGATGTGCTTTTTCTTTGTCTTGTAACTTCATAGTCACTGCACCGTGGGAGGAAAGGGCTTTACACAACTGCACGTTCATCTCTGAGAGGGGCTGAACTGCTGGGCTGGTCCTGTTTTACCACCTGCTTGTTAAATGAGAAATACAATTTCCATCAAGGAGTATCAGTGCACTGACAGGTTTGGGGCTTTTTGGTTTTGTAGTTCCAAGCAATGGGAAGCAGCCCTGGTTTGCTCTTCATGTCTGAGGTTTTCATTGGTCACTGTTCTGCAGCCCAGTTTGTAAAACAAATAGCAGGCGTGGGGATGGAGGTTGATTTCAGATTTTTGCAGCAGCAGAGTCAAACTACTGCACATGGAGAAATTCGGATTAGTGCTGGTTTTCTTAACCACCTTGTTGTGAATCTTGTTTTCCTTCGTGCAATTTAAATAAAGTTGTTGCTGTAATCCTCGCTCGTTGGAGCCTGTTCTGTGTGTTTGCTTTTGTACTTCACCCCTGGGCTCTGGGCACACATGGGACACTTGCTGGAGTAACTTTGCAACCCTTTTTATCTCTGGGAAGCTCCTGCAGTCGTGCAGATAGGTGAGCCTTTGTTCTGCAGTAAACTTCAGCAGCCAGTGACAGTTCTGACAAAAGGCTGACACCAGCAGCCAGCAGCTGATAGAGTGGATTTATGAACCATACTGCACTCTACAAAATATCAAATTATTTATTTATATAAAATATAATACACAACAATTGTACACATGCACACACCCACACAGTACTTTACCACAAATGTAGGCCAGTTATTTTCTTTAATTAAATGTTATAATCTAGCACACAGTATTTTACAGTAATTTACATTGTTATCTGAAGACACAATGGGGAAGCTTTGATCATTCATTTATAAACCTTCCATAAATTACAAAAAGAAAGGCAGTCTGAAAAGTATGTATAAACAGTAAAAACAATTTACAAATGGACAAGAATTACAAAATAGTAACAGCCAATGACTGCCATCAGTGTGTAGGATTGTTTTTCGTGATATGCCAATATTGCAGTTGAGATTTGACAGAGCCTGTGCAGCCTCGTTACTGGCTGTGGCTGTAAGAGTTTGTCCTTTCACTTCAGACACACTTCAGCCTGAATCCGACCCCAGCAATATGAAAATGCCTTTTAGCCTAGGACTGGACCTCCACAGAACAAAAACTTGGGGAGTAAAGGGGTTTTGGTGTGGAGTTGGTTTTTCCCAGTAGCTTAGAACAGTGAACCAGGAACCCCAGAACTGGGGGTTGGATGGTTGGAACTGAGTGAGGTTCTGTGTAACTTACACTGTGATTTCAGTGGAGTGAAAATGTTGACAAATCAATACGAGGTTTTGTTTTTTACTGGGTGGGAGGAGCAAAAACTGAAACGTAAGCGTTTAGCACAGCACTTCCAAACTCCCAGGAGTTCATCAGACATAGAATGGAGTGACAGAAATCTCAGAGTACCGTGGTGGGGGGAGGATGGAGACAGCTGAACACACAGTACATACAAAGTATACGCTGCATATTTATTAGACAGTACAAATCATTGTGCAGTAATAAGGCAGAACATCAAGGCTGATTAAACTAGGAGTTTCAAGACCATTTTTGTTAATGATTAGGTACAGGGGGGTGATCTCTCTGAACCAGGAATCAGTGGAGAGAGTTTTCTCCCCCCACTCTTGGTTAGAGGAGACTAAAGGCTGAGAATTTTCCAATGGAGTTGCAGGTGTTGAGCTGACTTCAAATAAAACCATGTTCTTCTGGTCTTAATCCCACAACATTTTTTTTTGTTTTTTAAAAAAGTTTTTGCAACAACAAATCCACTTCCTTTTTTTTCTTGCTGTTTTGATTAAGCAATTCACATGATTCTATTGATGTCAGAGTTAAAAATGCAAAGGTCTGGTAAAGTACTGCATAGTCATGAAAGCCCTAGTTTTGACTTAAAAAAAAATAAAAAATACACAGACTGGAAGCTTTACAAGTTGTCCAGGAGCACATGACTCATTTCACTGCACCAAGCTTTTTCAGCAGTTTCTTGCCTTTGGAAAGCAGCCCCTTTTTCTTTTTCGAGGACATATCCCTGCCTCTCCCGGGACTACCAGAGCCCATCACAGGAGACGGAGGTGACCCGGAATGGAGATGAACTGTGGGGGATGGTGCTCTCCGGGATGTACCTGTATTCTCAGGAGGAACCTATTAGGTACATTGTTATCATTTATTCAATGTTTGAAAGCTTCAAAGCCATTATCAGCAAGAAACTTGGTAACATCACTTGTCCCATTACCCACTTAAGCAAAAGGGCTGGTTTCTTTCTTCTCTCTGGCTTAAAATACTGCATGGGCTTATGGAAAATACATCAATTTAGAGAAAAAATTGATAGAAATAGAAAACCCACCAATAAAGCCCAGGTTTGGTTATATCTTTAAAGGAAAAGTTGGATACACTTGCTTTGCCATAATTCCGGCCACAAAAGCCACAAAACTGGCTTTGGTTTTGCATTTCAGTACTCTGATAGTACTAAAATGGAGAGGGATACTTTAGCTATAGGTTTAAGAAAAATAAAGGTGTTAATCACTACAGATCAGCAATCTATAGAAGCCAAACTCTTTTCAGAAGAAATTACTTAAAATGCTACATGATCACTTACTTTTCAATGTCCTTTAAATGCCTTTTCTTTAAAATTGGCTAGCAAACTTTATGTACAGATTAGAGAAGATGGCACACTGGCTTAAAAAAAAAAAAAAAAAGGAAAAAGAAAAAGCTAAAATGAACCTTAATTGCAATCAAAGAAAGCTTAAAGACCCTGAGTGCTTGATGTGTATGCTGCAGCTATGAGGTTGTTAGATGACAGCATTCCTAAATATTTTGAACAGCTATTTTTTTTTTTTCAGTCATCAAAAGCACTTGGATGAAAATGCTAAAATTACTTATACTCAGCCTATCCTAACTACAGTGCCCAGCTGGCAAAATGGTTACTATCAATTAAGATGATATTTTCATAGTAGAATCCATGCTGTAGGGAGTCCTGCTAGCTTGTAGTTCAAGTTAAAACATCAGCAATTTACTGGCTCGTTGTGCAACAGTGAGTTAAGCAAAGGGGCTTCAAGCCTACTTTGATTTTAAATCAAGGTCTAATTCTAATGAAAAAAAAAAACCAAAAACCAAAACAACTTGGTAAAGCACCCCAACGTACACCTGAAGATACCAGATATTGAGTCTAATGCATTCATTCAGTGAGCTGCATGTTCAGGTCGAGACGTTTATTGCATTGGTAAACCAAACATTGCTAATATTGCAAATGTACACTCGCCAGGAAAGATCCCAGTACATCGTACCACAGGAAGGGACTTTTTTCAGAAGTGCTGAATAGTTGGTCTTAGGCAAACTGGGGAATAATCGATTGTGGAAAACACATTTTAAGGCAGACAATTTAAGTAGCTCTATTTGAGTGTAGTGAGTTTCAAAACCAACTATCCCCGTGTAAACTACCGTCCGTGTCAGCGTACGCCACTGCTCTCGGGAAGGGCTGGAGCTGTTGTGCTTTTCTCTTGACACAGGAGCTTGGAATTTTTACATCCCAGCTTGGCTAACAATGCAATATGCAGCTTTGTTTGTAGGGTAGTTAGACATCAAACTCTCCTTTCTATGTAAACATAAACATTGAGCTCGGGAAGAAATATGTTCCAAACGCTGACCTTCGTAAGGTGAGGTCTAATCGACTTCTGAGGATTCCTGTTTTAGAGGGTTTGTCTCCTAAGAAAGGAGCTGACTTGACTAGGTACAGTAAAGGCATACAGCCTGCTCTTCTGTGGCCAAGGGTTTTGGAGACATATTTCTTTTCTTTTCCCCCACAATTAAGTTTCAAGACTTGCATTAGATAGCCAGGTAGCTTTAATTGAAATCTCTATTGGTATCTTCAGTTGCTCACTTACGTGAAGGCTACATTGCCTTATTAAGGTGTGAAATGAACACTCTTCTTCTGTTTCCAAGCAGATGAGCAAAGAAATAAAAATATATATAAAATATATAATATAGAAAAGTATTGCAGTGATGAAACAAAACCAAAAATGAGATACTCTAAACACGATTAATTCTTTCATCAGAGAGAAGTCTCTGAGCAATTAACTATCACCAGTTGGAACAGGAAGTGGAGAGGATTAAAAGACGACCACTGTCAGTCCATCAGCTGCAGTTACAGTTTGTATTTAGAGGAACACTGGTACCAGTCTTTTGTGCACAAGAACTTTTTTGGTCAGAGCAATTTAGAAGCTTTGGGAAATAACTATCACCAGGAAAGAGCTGCTTAAATTCAGATTATAATGGAAGGTACTGTAACGACTGCAATCAAACAGTCAATTTCGTTTCTCCATTTACAAATGTAACAAGCTAGCGAAGGCTAAAGTCATTTCTCCTCAGGTTTTATTTTATATATTTGAAAGATAATTTTAAATGGGCAAATGAATTTAAAAGTCATGTTAAAAGTAATGTCTAAATTATACATGAGACAGAATGAGATGGAAAATGAGAATTTAAGTGTTTCTTAGTTGGTTGCTTACCCTTTTTGCCTTCGATCGCATCGGCGTGTCGTGGACGTAGCGCGAGGGCGCGTCGGAGAGAAAGACTTCAACATCATCAGGCACTTCTTCAAGGAAGTTGGAAGGAACCAGCCCCTTTTGTCCGTTAAGTTCACCCTGCCAGCAGATGGAAGGTTCAGTCAATGTTTAATTCCATCATGGGTAGGTTCCCAAGGAGGTAGGGAAATATTTTTGGCTATTTCAAAGCTGGTGAGGAAGAGGAAAGTCCCCTCTAGGGTCACTGGGGACCCTCAGAGCCCACCCCCTCCCACGTGCCCTGCCCCTCCCCAAGCTCCTGTTGGGAACGGGTGCTGGTGAGGCTTGGAGCAGTGTGGGGTGACCAAGCAGAAGCCAACTCACGTAGTAAAATCCATCCTCATCAATCTCACCGAAGACGGTGATGATGTCCCCAGTGCAGAACGTCAGCTCGGCCTGCGGGAGGGAGCAGGGACAGGCAGGTGTCAGGCAAAGATGAACCTTTTCTTTGTTAATAGCAAATCCATTAAGATTTCCCCCCGCTCCTTCATGTTAAGACATTGGTGAAATCCAATTGATCTGAGAGCCAAACCATTTTTTTTCCCTGGGGTTTCCCCTCAGCTTGCTGAACCTGGCACCTCTGCCACCGTGTCGGGGCACCCAGGGGCTGCCAGGGACCAACAGCCGAGACACCCAGGCCTCCCACAACCTGGACAAACTCAGGCTTTGAACTACACAGCTTCAAAGAGCCCCTAAATCAGTCCCTGAGGAGGAGGGGACACCCAGGGGTGGCTCAGGGCCTGCTCTGGGTGCCAGCACTGACGGGTGCAGAGCAGCCCAGGGCTGCTGCTCACAGCCTCGGGACTGCTGGGCTTGGGAGGGACCCCTGGACATCCCCCAGTCCTACCCCGAGGCACAGCACTCCTGCCATGGAACTGTCCTGGAGTGTCTCCAATAATACCTTCCCAACGGGCAGCTCCCCTCTGATCAGCAAACAGTGCACTGGGCTCTTTTTAATTGTCTGTGGCTTAAATGTAATTAGGGCGGGGTTTCTAAATTATTTTTAATTTCCTGTGGTCATGGGAGAGAGAACAAACAAAATCTTTGCAATAAATCACCACAATTTATTTGATTTGTTGGCCAAACGACTTTGAAACACTATAATTTAGAAAAAGATTTGGTTCAATGGGAAACAGAGAACAACCCTGGCTGTGTTTTAAAGCACCAAGTGCCACATATTTCAAAATTCACTTTCTACTTCAAAAAATTCCAAAGTGTTCCACAATTCACCAATTAAAAACCAAACCAAAACAACATTTTAAAGGGTAACAGGAAGCTCATAGGTAAGCAGTGTTTTTCAGAGCTTTGCCACAGACAGAAATGGAAAGTGATCAGACCTGGACTGAGGGACTTGGCCATGTAACAGCACAGACATGGAAAAAGGGAGTCCCCTGCTGCTGCTCACAGATACAGAGATGGGAGACTGCAAGTGGGGACATGGGAGATAAACCCCTAATGAGGGTAACGCTCAGCTGGTTTTAAATGAAGGTGTGGCTAATGCTCAGCTCTTTAAGACACCCTCACATTATTATAAAAACAAATTACAGTCAAAACATAAAATCCCAGAAGGTGAGGTGCACCGATTAAGAGAATACAAAATACTCTGGGTGCTGTTCCCATGTGTCACTCTGGCTGAGGTGGTTGTGAAGGAGGGGGCATTTTGGAGGTTGCAGGGGTTTGAAAGCACGTGGCACTACCAGCTTGGCATGAGCTAAGGCACTTCTCAAAACATATCACGTTCTTATGTGCAAACACCCAGAGGAAACTGGGAAATAAAAATTCCCTCCTATTTCTAACTGTGCTTTTTTCCTTACAGACTTCTGTTACCTGCATTGCACAACAAATCCATCCACCTACAGCCACAGCTGCCCTTGGGAAGAGTTGAGCCACACTGTGTAAAACCCACACAGGAGATTCCCTGATTTTCTCTGAGCAACACCCATCAATCTGCTCGTGCAGGAGTCACACGCTCGGCACCCCCGTGCTCGCAGCCACGGCACCAACACCTGCAGCTCCGAGCTCGTTCCCTGAGCCTGCCCCAGCCCCACAGCTCTGCCCCTACCTCCACATCCACGTTGGGAGAGCTCTCCCTGGGGTCGTAGTCGTAGAGTGCCACCATCCTCCTGGTGCTCAGGGGCTGCTGCCTCCCGCTGCGCCGGCTCCGCTCTGCTCCAGCCGCGGGCACAGCCGGCCAAGGAAAGCAAGCAAGGTTATTTCAGCAGCAAAATCCTGCTGCCACTGTTCCTCACGTGCTTCTCACGCCAGTGCAGCAGCAGTGTGGGCATTTCTCTAGCTCAGGGATAACAAGTGACAGATGACCAGACCTATTAACACGGATAAAGGATGTGGAGCCACGCACGGTTCATTAATAATGATCAGCAGTGGCCTGACTCTGTTCTAAGGCACTGAATCCTCAGCACGCTGTGCACAGCAGACTCCAGAGCTCAGCAATGGTGTTCTGTGCCCAGAAATCTCTCCGGTGAGAAAACCCACTTTTTTTTTAAAATCAGAAAAGACAGTAACAAGTGGAGTGGTGAAGCTGCAGGTCCCCATTGGCAGCAGAGGGTATCCCCAAGATCAAGCATCAGTTGTGTACAGCCACCCAGACACTGACACAGAGAGTATCCCCAGGGGAGCAAAGGACTGCAAAATGTGGACACATCTGCATAAAAACAAGAGGTAAAGTGGATGCAGCCAAGTTAGAAGCACCCAAAGTCTGGAGTGAAATGCCTGGATTGTCTCTTACCGATTTTCTCAATTGGCGTGTTCAGAGGAAGGAAGCCTTGTTTGAGAAGCTGATCCATCATCTCCTCATCATCTGCCTGTATCTCAGAGACCATGTTACATGGGATAAGGCCAATTCTCGCACAGGTTTCTCCACGGTAAAATCCATCAGCATCTTTGTCCCCATAGACCTGGTGTTCAAAGAATGACAGTATTGGTCAAAAAGGTTCTGGCACTGAGGAATTTCAGTGCAGGCTAAAGGGTTACTAAAGCACAGATGACGACTGCAGTTCACATGTGGAATTGTATTGGTTTTGGACCAATCTGACTTAGGTTATAAAACTGGAATTGTTGCATTTAATTGAATTGTGACTTTAGATACAGAAGCAGAAGTTGGACTTTTTTTTTGTTGTTGTTAGCAGTAAAAGCCACAAAAAGTGCATAAAAGTCATCAGTTTCTCCCTGAGCCAGATGTATATTTGATGTTTACGGAATTATTATGGCACTACATTCAAAATGAAACATTTGCAAAATTGTGCCAAAGTGTTATTATTTTGATTCCAACAACTTTTGAACCTCTGAAGGAAAAGCCCCTTGGACTCTGATCCCCCAGGCTGCTTTCTCCCAGGGTACAAAGGAGACCCTGTTTGTAAAATTGTCATTTGTTTCCTGTGGTTTCAGATCTCACCTTAATGATCTGTCCCTCTTTAAATGGCAGCTCCTCTTCTGCAGCATCAGGGTTTGGGGACATGGTCAGTGGGTCGTAGTCAAAGAGTGCAACAAATATTCGAGTAGAAATATCTTCTGTGCCAGGATCTGTTTCAGATTCTTCATAAATATCTGGAGAAAGATGGTCATGACCACCGTAGCCATCTGTGAAAGTAAATTCAGAAAAGAACAATTCAGGAATACAAGTTGGCCTCATTGTCCAGCTATCCCAGTTAATATTTGAAACGTTTGGCTTTTCACAGCATATGATTAAGTCATCATTAAACCAGAATAGAGATTACTGTCAGAAATACCAAATCTAGTAAATATATGCAAATTCTACACTTAGCAGTTTCTGTTTTCCCTGCTGAATTCCAAGAAGTAGTCAGGAGAATGGGAATTTTTTGCAGGATGATGGCTGATGGCTGGAGGGATGCTGAATGGCCACATTTGTTTCACTGACCACAGAGTAACCTGCCAGCAGATTTCTTCCTAGCTAAGAACTAACAGCATCTAAGCTTAACCAAGCTTGAACCAGCTCCAGCAGCCTCTAAATTTAATGAAAAGACTCCCAGAAATGTCAGTGACTCCTGATTCACGCCCCTGTGAAGCCCCAGCACACCCATTTCGGTGGAGCTGTTTTCAGCCCATTTCACCCCATTTAAGCCAAGAGTGGCCTGGCTCCAGACAATTGTCTGTTGTTCCATTCTTAAGGATTTCCTCCCCAACTCTGAGGCTGCAAAGAACAGAAATGCACCCATCTGTCCAACTGACCAATGGAAGGGACCAGCACTGGCCGAGACCTTTGTGGCACTGCACTGCCATGGGAGGACCTTCGCCCTGCCTGCTCCACCCTTTCAGGCCGTCCTGCAGAGGCTGGGTTACCTAAAAGCTAAGAAACAACAACAGAAAAAACAGGTCTGTAAGTTCTGTGCATGGCAACATCGTGGTTACACGGCTGGACATTAATCAGGGCAATCACGTTTGGAAGCACAAGCTCTAAAGGCAACTAAACTTAGCTTTTAACTGAAAGGTTAGCTGAAAAGTGAATACTGCTGCCTGGCAAACCTGCAAAAGAAAAAAAATGGTTCCCTGATTCATGGCAGAGTTTTGTAACCAGCAGTCACACATCGGAACGAAAAGAAAAGAAAAGAATAGTTTTTGCAATATTCTTTTGCCTTTGTTGTTGCTGCTAAGGTGGCGCTTTGGTGTCCTGAAGAGCGGCACGGGCAGCCCGAGGGCCGCGGAGCTGGGGCTGCCCTGGCAGGGCACAGCCACAGTGTCCAGCCACGGAGATCCCTCCCGTTGGCAGCTGGGGAGCTAGGGCTGCCCTGGCAGGGCACAGCCACAGTGTCCAGCCACGGAGATCCCTCCCGTTGGCAGCCAGGGCTGCCCTGGCAGGGTGCACCTGCAGTGTCCAGCCACAGAGATCCCTCCTGTTGGCAGCCGGGGCTGCCCTGGCAGGGCACAGCCACAGTGTCCAGCCACAGAGATCCCTCCCGCCTGCAGCCAGGGAGCCAGGCAGCTCCTGGTGTCTCTGAGCACACCGAGTTCTAGAGCAGCCCTCGTGTCCAAAGCCTTCCACAGGTGAGTGGCAGATGCAGAAGGGATGCAGGCACGGTCTCACGCCGCGGCTGGCTCTGCTCGCTGCGCTGGCAGCAGGCTGTGCTACTTGGGGAACTAAAGGTGGATTTTAGTGCTCTCCGGAGTTTATTGTGCAGCCGTTGACAATAATACAGCTTGGTCACCAATTCTGATGGGAGAAATTTGTAGGGATCATTTCAGCCTGAACGGGGAGGCTTGAAGAGCAGCAGCTGACCTCTGCTCTATGCGAAATGCTGCAGGATGGAGTTCCCACTGTGGGCTGTTGCAGACTGAGAGGGTAAGGAACTTGCTCTGGTCTTTGGGGAGCCTATGGATGCATCCCTCACACCTGGAGGCTCTTCTGGACATTAATGGGCAGAAAGGCAAACCCGCAAGATCGCGCAGAGCATCCTTGGAAGGTGTGGAAGGGCCCTGGCCTCTCCCTTTGGAAGCAGCTCTGTGCCTGCATGCTCCTGCAGAGATGCAGTCTGCAACTTCAAAGGCAAGAAGAGATGGTCTAAAAAGGACGGCAAAGTAGCGACAGAGCAGAGATAAGGCAGAAAATGAAAGTATGATGAAGCCGTGACTCCATAAATCTGGGTCACTGTCACACAGGGGGAGAATCTTGATTCTTGTCTTGAGATGTTCCATGATAAAAGAGCATATCCTGAAAATTATGGGAATGAGATGAATAAAAACAACACGAAATGAATTCCTTGACAATAATAAAAAAAAGAAAGAAAAACAAAACCGATGAAACATTTGTCCAGTTAAAAATGCAGCTTTTGTTTTTTTTAAAAGCAACATTCAGATGGGCAAAATAAAGAAAAGCAATCTTTTGGAAAAATTATAGTTCAGCTAACCCTTAATTAAAATTTAGATTCAGTTGTCCTTTAATAAAAGCAGCCACTACTGTAATTTGTTTTGTGGGAAAATCATTGTAAAGCAAATTAATCTGATTTCAGCATGACACAAAACCATAAACGAAAATGCAGAGTAATAAGCAAAATTGAATGAGGAAGAAAAAAAAAGGGGGGGGAAATGTAGCAGATGGGTCCAAAGGACGGACTTTAAAAATCAATTTGGGAAAAAAAATGCAAAAAGAACTACAAAAATAAAGAACAAAAACTAAAGAGAGTAAAGAAAACAGACTGATTTTGGCAAGCAGGTGTTAGAAGGAAGATATTTCACACACCAGAGAGTCTTCTGCATCTCTGTGGGATGGCTCTGCAAGGACAGCAGCTGCCCTAGAGTCAGCTGGTTTAAAGTCGATCTTCCAGCCTCCCTGAACGTCTTCGCTGGACGCGCGATCTGCTCTGGGGCCTCTCTGGGCCTCGCACCTCCTGTCGTAGCCGGGCCTGGCCTGCTGGCCCCTGGGCTCGGCCGCGCAGGGCCCCAGGTCCCCGCAGTCCTCCTCGACGCTGCTCTGCCGGGTCAGGGTCCTCCTGCGGCCCAGCAGNGGCTGCTGCTCCTGGCCGTGGGGCCTGGGCGCTCTGCGGCCTCTGGCTATCCTGGGGCTCTTTTTATAGGGCACTCCTAAACCCTGCTTGTACAGCAGCTCGGAGTAGTCACCGTCCTCTTCCGCTACTTCGGGGATACTGAAAAGCCTTTTACTGTGGTGTGTCTGCTGTGGAAAGTCAGGCTGTTCCAAAAAAGTGGCTTCAGTGGTCTTAGTCTTATCGTACTCCTTTAAGATTATGTAATGTTAAAAAACCAGACAGGGAACAAAGAGCGTGTGGTAAAAATAAAATGGGAGGGAAAAGGGAGAAGAAAAGAAAAATAAAGACAGAATTAGTTTTAGAGCAATGGCAAACGTAAGACATGCAGCTTATATAGTGACAAGGATGTCATGCTTTGAGAATCTGTGAAAAATAAAGGCATGATTAAGAAGTTGCTGGATGTCAGATACAACATGGGAGGTCAGTACGAACAACTGAGTGATGCTCTTGACGAGAACAAACTCATGCATTTGAAACAGAGCAATGGAAGCTGCATACAGGTTCCAGCATGGTGAATGAGAATGGCACTAAAACTCGTTCCTTGCCCCATGCCAAACTGCCACTTAATTTTCTTTGTAACCAGAACCCGCATCTGAGAATGACAGCTCTGCCCTAGCAAGCCTTCTTGCTTTGCATCTCTTAAAGCATCCCATGTAAACAGCAAATATCTTCAGTCTCCTGCCAGAGGAGAGCTCTTCTGCAGGCATCATTAAAGGAGTTCTTGTTTCCCTTCTAAAATTCTAAAAAACCTGCAGCATTTTTAAAGCTTGGCTTCCATGGAAAGACCCCTGGGACGCAGGCTGCCCTCTGATGTCACTTGCTCTGCACTGCCACCAAATCTCTCATCACAATCCTGTACCTGCTTCAGAAAACCAGTATTTGAAAATCAGCCTGTTAGCAGAAGGAAAAGTCTCTGTTTATGCCAGAAGCAGGTAAAAACTATCCCAGCCTGGGTAAAGCAAGCATTCTGGACATGCCAGATGCACTTTGCAATTTTCCTGTTCCATTTCCACAAAACACAGGTCGGTCTGACCAAGAATCCTGAGAGGGTCTTTGCTGGGCTCCAGGAAGAGGAAGGGAATAAACGCAGGAGGTGCTGGTTCTGGCTGACAGGATTTACTGATTCTGCATCCCAGAGATCATCTCTCCTCGTGCTTAATGCCCAGATCAGGGGCATCTCTGGACTCAAGAGCACCCATAAATAACGACAGGATCATCTTGGAGATTTCAGCACTATCTCTGAGCATTCTAAACTTAGCAGGGGTTTGGATGTTGGTCCCTTTCAGGCACAGGGGACTTTCTAAGTTACTTTAAGACTCTTTCACCTATTTTCCTTTGGTTTTAAAACGCGTGTAACACCTGTGAAACTTGAGACAAAGTGCCACGGAAGTGGAAAAAAGATCAGTAAGTATGAGCTATCCTAGTTCTGACAGGCTATTACATCAAGAGAAGCCTGCAAACCTTAACAGGTCAAAAAAATATTTCCTACACCAATTAAGGTTCTGGGACTTTCTCAGTATCAACACTGGCAATACTGATTTAAATCCAAGAAGTAAATATAGCTTCTGATGCATAAAGAACAAGAACAGTCTAGGGATTATTCTTTTTGCCAGGGGAAGGGGACAGAAGCAGCCTGCAGAAGGATTTCAGTTCCAACCTTTATGTTAGCGCAGTCATAGAAACACTGACAATTTCTTCTTTTGAAAAAGTGCCTGTCTCATTCCAGACAGTATCAGAATAAAAGGACTGAATTTAGAGCTCACGAAAGCAGTCAGAAGAATGGTCAGAATTCTTGTATGCATGAGAAAATAGTACTGATTTTAGTTAAATAACAATCTACTGGAAAAAACAAGTTGACCTGTGGGTTTGTGCTTTCTGAGAAAATGCAGTTTGTGTAATTACTACACACACAAAGAAGCAAACACAGTTTATATGTACAAATATAACATGGGAAATACATATTCAGTATTGGGTATGTTCAGTATGCTGCATGTCTTTGGTTGTTACACTGAAGTTGCCTTTCACGGTGAATATTCCTGTGTTAAAGCATTATTTCTGAAAAGTATTTCCCATTCTCTCTGGGGACTCTCTAATAAACAAGGAGTTCTGATAAAGCATTGATCAAACAAAGCTGAAACAACTCCCTTTCTTACAAGAAGGTTTTAAAGCCTTCCTTTAAAGAAGGGGTGGGACTAGCACTGGGTACACAGATCACTCAGGCAACATTAAGTTGTTTTATAAGTTTTTACAAATCTCCTTGCTCAGAAACTACTCATTTTCGGGGTGGCACATGCAGTGTATCTTCACAGAGACACAGGGAAGGTCCCCAGATGTAGAACAGAAATCGCAACTGCATCACGTATAGGAAAACAGCCAATTAGCTAAAAGTTTATCTATCCAATAATGAAAAAAACAAAGCAATAAACGCACTGAAGCGGCCCAGTTCCAGGTCTATAGACAGTGTGAGTGTTACTGGTCTGCAGAGCCCGTGGCCGACGGGCAGAGGAGCTCTGCAGGCAGAGCCCGAGGCCCGGAGCTCACCTTGAGCGCGCCGTGCGAGCCCAGGCTGAGCCGGCGCCGGCCGCCGTCCTCCAGCTGCATCTCCGAGTAGAGCTCCTCCTCGTCCTCCTCCAGGATGTCCGACAGGTCCGAGCCCCGGCTGCTCTCCGTCTGGTACTCATCCCCGGGGCAGTAGTGAGGCTGCGGGACACGGCCAGGGGAAACCTTTAGTGCCTCTAAAGCTGATAATCCCTGATAACACCGTGAGGGCTGGAGCATGTCCTGGGCTGGAATGTCACTCTGGAACCACTGAGGGGTTACATCACGAGCCTTGGGCTCTGTGCTAGTGGAGACATCGTGTAGAAGTGGTTTTGCCCATTTATGATGGTAACTCAAGAAATCCAATCTAAATCCCAGGTGATACAAAGAAGGATATCTGCATTCACAGCACCACATCGAGTTCTAGTCTTGATTAAATTCCCCTTAGTAAAGAGGTCCTTCATGCATCAGTGGACCCGCTGACCAAACTGTAAAAGCCTTAGGATAATTCACATATCATCTGTTCTTCACAGCTGTTTGTTACATCACATTATAATTTAAAAGTGATCAGCATTTAATTCTTGCAGGATATTACCACCATTGTGTGCTGCAGCTAGATGATGGCATTTGAAGCTTTAATTCTCTTAAACATTGTAGGAATAGACTGGTTAAATTCAGTTTCCAGTGCCTGGGCCTGCTGGAAGGGAGAATGCTGAGGAGGTCCCTGGTGCCAAGCACCCACTTCCCATCAGGGCCCCGTAACAGGAGCATCCCCCTGCCCACGGGTCAGCCTCATCACCAGCACAGCTCAGGAGGTGACCCGGACAGAGCTCAGCTTCATGAAACACTTGTTTCCTGCCGAGCACTCGATACAACAGCTGAGCCAGGCTACTTACCTGCTTCCCAAGTTCTGAGCCTTTCAGGAAATCGTCAACCGAAGCTCCCCTCCGTTTGACCTTGGGGGAGTCGTACCCATCCTCCTCCTCATCGGAGTACTGGGCCGCGCTGCTCCTCTCGCTGAACACGCTCCTCCTCTCCATCTAACACAGCAACACAAGCACAGAACTGTCAGGCAGCTCGTTCCTGCACCCAGGGACAGAAACAGCAGCTACGGAGCCTCAAGCACACCACGGTTAAATGCACTCACGGGTTAAAGCACTGTTAGCTTCCCCTGGCTGCAACCTTAAAGGAGTTTTTCAAGAACTTTTTGCTTGTTTTATTACCCTTGCTAATGAACACAATTACCTGATTCTATGTGACCATCAGCTGTATTTATCAGACCTTACTGAGCCAGAGTTATTCGGGTTTTTCTCAAAAGCTGGCTCAATTTACCCACTGGATCAAATGCATCCCAAAACAGGAACAGGCAGTAAGCTGGGGCTGTTAAGACATGTGAACTGCCAAAATTAATCGAGTTATTTTGGAGATACAATGTGACACTAAAAACTGGACCTAACTGATGATTGCCAGATGAAGGACCAAGAAAATGAATGAAACAAGTGACACCTCAGCTTGCAAGAAGTAACAGACAGCTGTGAGCAGCTCGTGATGAGAAATTAACTGCCCAGGGCACTGGGAGTATTTAAATATTGGGTATTTGTGTGGAAAACCCACAGCAGGCTGTGAGGATGCAGGATCAGCTGCACTGACCCCAGAGCCCCAAATGTGGGGTTTCAAATAACAGCAGAGATCTGGGTCAGTGCAGCAGCCGTGGTCACAGCAGTGTCCAGAGCAGGGGTGTCCCTGGGCAGTGCCACTGCTGGCAGCTCCAGGAGGAGCTGGAATGAGAAGCAAACGTGTGAGAATGGAGCACTGGGAAGGGCAAATACGTAAAATTCCCTGTGGATCCGTGACAGCAGACAGGGCTTTACAAGCCCAGAATTTGAGCACGCTGCTTCTCAATCTATGGATCTTCAGATCCATAGATTCCATTCCATTTGGGAATGACTACCTGCTCCTTAAAGCACGTGATGAAAAAATCTTTGGTGGCATCACAACGAACAAACCAGCCCAAAAAAGCCCCCAGAAGAAGTTTGCCCTTACCCTGTTGCTCTCTGCCACTCTTTGTGCAGCTTCTCTTGCCATGGCTTTTGCGACGGTGTTGGGGACGGGAGTGCCTTGAGGCTGGGGGAGGATTCTGTTGGGGGATGGAGACCTCCTCCCCTGGAGTGGGCCATGGAAATTGGGTGGCTCCAGCATGTGTCCGTGGACAGGGGACACCGAACGAGTCTGCTCCCACGACTCATCCCTTTTTAAATGTGGGCCTAAATGTTCTTCTTTGGTTTCTGGGGCTCCGGCACTTGCTAATGGCTTAGATTTGGGAGCAGTTCTGGGGTGAGGGGTTGGAGGCACCAGGAGGTCAGCTGGAATGGCAGCAGCAGAGGAGTCCACCGATTCCCCCTGAGCAGAGAGCGTTCGGACCGTCACCTCCCTGGCCTCCAGGCTCCGCAGCCGCAGCAGCTCCACCAGCGCGCTCTCTGCTGCTGGGAAGATCACCTCTGCCACCTGAGAGCACAAACAAGCTCCTGTCAGCACCTCTGCCACCTGAGAGCACAAACAAGCTCCTGTCAGCACCAAACCCTGCTGCCCTGCCCCCAGCCCCGCTGCAGGACCACCACCAGGGTCTGTGCAGAGGGAACTGCTGCCAGCACAGGGCGGGCTGCANCAGCCGTGGTCACAGCAGTGTCCAGAGCAGGGGTGTCCCTGGGCAGTGCCACTGCTGGCAGCTCCAGGAGGAGCTGGAATGAGAAGCAAACGTGGGAGAATGGAGCACTGGGAAGGGCAAATACGTAAAATTCCCTGTGGATCCGTGACAGCAGACAGGGCTTTACAAGCCCAGAATTTGAGCACGCTGCTTCTCAATCTATGGATCTTCAGAGTTTGGGAATGACTACCCGCTCCTTAAAGCACACGATGAAAACATCTTTGGTGGCGTCACAATGAACAAACCAGCCCAAAAAAGCCCCCAGAAGAAGTTTGCCCTTACCCTGTTGCTCTCTGCCACTCTTTGTGCAGCTTCTCTTGCCATGGCTTTTGCGACGGTGTTGGGGACGGGAGTGCCTTGAGGCTGGGGGAGGATTCTGTTGGGGGATGGAGACCTCCTCCCCTGGAGTGGGCCATGGAAATTGGGTGGCTCCAGCATGTGTCCGTGGACAGGGGACACCGAACGAGTCTGCTCCCACGACTCATCCCTTTTTAAATGTGGGCCTAAATGTTCTTCTTTGGTTTCTGGGGCTCCGGCACTTGCTAATGGCTTAGATTTGGGAGCAGTTCTGGGGTGAGGGGTTGGAGGCACCAGGAGGTCAGCTGGAATGGCAGCAGCAGAGGAGTCCACCGATTCCCCCTGAGCAGAGAGCGTTCGGACCGTCACCTCCCTGGCCTCCAGGCTCCGCAGCCGCAGCAGCTCCACCAGCGCGCTCTCTGCTGCTGGGAAGATCACCTCTGCCACCTGAGAGCACAAACAAGCTCCTGTCAGCACCTCTGCCACCTGAGAGCACAAACAAGCTCCTGTCAGCACCAAACCCTGCTGCCCTGCCCCCAGCCCCGCTGCAGGACCACCACCAGGGTCTGTGCAGAGGGAACTGCTGCCAGCACAGGGCGGGCTGCAGGAGCCCACCCCAGGCTCCACACCCCTCACTCGGGCTGGCTGCTGCCCTCCCAGCCCCTCGGCGCTTCTGGAAAGGGAGCCAGCTGTGCCCAAACACAAGAGCAGGGTCTGCTGACAGCTACGAAGCCCCTGCCCCCAGGCCAGGGCTGTCAGACCCGGGCCTGCCCGGTGGAAAGGCCCCAGGGCAGAGGTGGCCGTGGCAGGAGGGGACTCACTCACCCGCTGCCCTTTGGCATAGACGCCGTAACCTGTGACGCTGGCACCGTGCGACGTCCCCGTCGCCGTCAGCGCCGGCGGCTTCCAGGACACCTGGACAGTCCCTGGCGTGGACCCGGCCCGGACAGCAACATCTTGGGGTGGAGCTGGAGGACCTAAGGGAGAAGGGACTGGTCACTCTCGAGCCTTGGACCAGAAGCGCAGTGAACTGAGGTGCAAGCTGGAACTGCAGCGTTTTCCACCAGCTGATTGAAGCACAAGTGGTCTCACAGACTTTTCTCTGCACTGAATCAAAAACTACACCCACTAACCTCTTAAGGCATTTACAGTAAGTCAGTGTAATAACACACCAAATATCTCCTTAATTAAAAGGCATTACCCTACTATAAATAGCTCTACTTTGGCCAGGAAGCCCAAGCACAAATATCACAGAGATTATTATTAGTTCATACATTTTTCAAGCATCCTGTTTTGTTAATTTAACCATCAAACCCTGGGCAGAGTCTGCTGCTAAAACGTGTCAGGAGCAGGGCTCAGCTGCAGCCCCCTCAGTGAACAGCCAGGAGAACACAGACCCTGGCTGCTCTGAGATTGCTTTTCCCAGCAGACTGAACACAACCAGCTCCTGTTCACCCACCAAGAAGGCTACAAATACTTTACCTGTGTGCATGGTACACCTGCAAACATCACTCAGTGTCACTGGTTTGCTGTCACTGGATTTCATCCTCTAGAGGACATGGACATAAAATCATGGTCGTGTTCAGAGCACAGGCACAATGGGAAGTTTTTGCTTATACCACCCTGCATCTATAAAGTGTTTTTACCTGCAAGTTGAGAGCATGCAAATTGACCTGATACTATTCTTGGCCAAGAGAGATTTTGGTTCAGGATTGAATTTCAGCTTCCCTGATCACCCTGTTTTATCGACAGCCAGCATTCCCAATCCTGCTCAGCTTACAAGAAAGAATGCATCTGATCTAACCCAGCATCTTGCCAGTGACAATGACATTAATCTGCTCCTGCAGAAGTCACCTTCCCTTCACTCTCCCAAAACCAAACAACCCCAGGGAGTCTGCCGTGACCTTCACAGGCTGTAGCAGGGATAGGTTTAATAAACTGCCATGCCCGAGGCTCAGCATGGTTTCTATTTCCTCCCATCGCTAAATGGGAAATTATTCCTGATGACTTCTGATGGTCTTGGTCATCAACATAAATGTTTGTTTTGGAATTCTGCTACACTTTGCTCCTCATGGCTTCTTTTACATAAATTAGCTCCAAAAACTGCAGCAGCCCCGTTGGTCCTGATCCTGTAGTTATTTCTATTTTTAGATCTGAGTGCCCAAGAGAGAGCTACTTCTAATTTAATGTAAGCAATTCCAGTGCTTTGATGAATCAAGATGAGGAGTTTAATTGCACGACACACTGCGATGGCAACTCCCATCACTGGCTCCAAATTCATCCTTTCCCTTTGTTCCAGCGACCCTGAAACACAGGCATCAGCCTCTAATCACTCCAACTGCTGCTATTTTATTTCCCTGCACAACAGAGGGAAGTTGACTTGTTTCTGTGGAAGTGCTGTCAGTGAAACGAAGCAGTGGGGAACATCCTGGGATGTCTGTATCTAAAAATGGGAAATGACTGACAACATTTACCAACACTCCTAATGTAAAAGCCAGGTGGGAAAAAACCTCAGATTTTCCAAAACACAATGGATCTGTTGACTTTACAGTCAAATTGTACAACGTGATTACAACTTCACAACCAAAACGCACTTACATCCCCTAAATGCTGTGAAGGTTAAATTACTTTATCTAGTGTTTTCAGAGAAATCCAGCTGAAGAGTTTTGGGGTAGGGAGGGGAAATACCAAACCTGCTGGCAACGTAGAAAACTCCACAAAGGCTTCCTTTTTTTCTCGCTGTTCCAAGGGAAGCTGCCAGGGCATCTGATGGGGCTTTGCCATGACCTTCACCTTGTAGGCCATATTGGGCTTCAAATTAAAAAAATGGTACTTGTAGCTAGCAGCCTTGACAATGTCAAATTCCTCCTCGTTAAGGAAGATGACATGACTGTAATTACTGTTTGTGGGGAGCCAGGAGAGCTCAGCAGAAATCTGCGTTATGTTGTCCACTCTCAGGTTCGAGGGGGCTACGATGACGTCCTTGCCCACTAACAAAGTGCACTGCAGCTCGTCGGAGTTGCCCTTGTTGGTGATGCTCTGGATGGAAATCCGGTACGTGCAGGTGGAAATGTTGAGCTTTTCTATGAGAGCTTTCGTTCTGCTCCCCAAGGCCACGTTCATCCGGATCTCCCTGTCCACCAGGACGTTGTAGCTGCTGACGGTTCCCCAGCCGGGGGGCACGACCGGGGGCTCCCAGCCCACAATAACACTTTTGGCTAGTTGTTTAATAAGGGTGATTTTTCTGGGATAAGGCACAATGTCTTCTCCAATCTCATCAATGTTCACATCCAGAGTCCCTGCGCCGTTGCTGATCACGCTGGAGTCTATGTGGCTTGGGGGGCTGATCTCCAGCAGATCTCCTTCCAAGGGAGGACCCGAGCGGTTGATGAAATTCTGATCCTGCTCGCTGCTGAGTGTGCTTGATAACCGGGTCTCGTTGTCTTGAACAAAATCCACAAAGTTGGAAGGGACGAGTCCTCTTTGTCCATCCAGAAGTTCTCCTGGCGAGGAAGAGCAATGCCATTAAATCCCCTGAAGGAGAACACCTTTTTCATGTCAGTGCCTCGAGAGTGGACAAGATAAGGGGCAAAGGGTGAGTGGAAATACATAAACAACACCCCCAGTCTGGGAACATAAAGGCTTATTAAGGGAAATACCAGAACTGCCAGTAAGCTTTTTTGTCAACTTAAATCTTGCCAGTAGGAAAAGCTGACACTATAAGATATCTTATAATTAGCTTTGCCTGCAAGGAGCGGCTCTGCTGGTGCAGAAACTCTTTTAATTAACACCACGATGATAAAGCTAATTTTAGCAACCGATTTAGGAGCAGACGAAGGGAAGAATTCGGAGCGTGTTTGACAGCCGAGCTGATTTCAGTCTGCATGAATGAGCAGGAGTTCAGGGATTAAATAAGCACTACCTTCATAGAAGCCGTCCTCGTCCATGTCCCCGTACACGTACAGGTACTTCCCCGCCGTGAGCGGCAGCTCCGCCTCGGGGTTCTCGTTTGGTCCATCGAAGGGGTTGTAGCTGTGGGGACAGGCAGGTGCTGCTCGGGACAGGGCCACAGCTCCAAGGGGGCAATTTCCCCAGGCAGGGCGGAAATCTGTCCCTTCTGCTCCCCTCCGGAGACCTCGGGGAGGGCCTGGGGCAGTCTGTGCTGGGAGGTCCCACCCTCCGCCCCTACACCCCTGTCCTGTCCCGCAGGGTTCACTTGGACACGCCTCACTCAGGGCTCTTGCAAAACACTGGCCAAAACTCTCTTTATTTTTCAGAGTGAATTAAAGCAAACTCAGTCGTGGGGTCTTTTTCAGTCGCTGCACTCAATTTTATGTTCCTTTTACACAAGTTTGTTAAACTTCTACAGAGACAAGGAGGCAAAAACCAGTGAGTTACATCTAAAAGAAGCTACTGAGAGACAAAAAGTACTTATAAAGTACTTCAATCCATATCCAATCCAAAGGAAATTGTTAGCCACTGAAATTTTTATCATGACAGTACTTTATGTCTGAAATTTTAATGTGCAAAGCAGTGATGGACTTCAAATCTTTCCTTGCTTGGAAAAGTAATTTATAAGAACAGGCTGAGACACCCTCTCTAGAGCAGGAGGTGCCCATTTAATGTGATTTAGACACTGAAGGGCAGAAATGCAGCGGGGGCAGGAGAGCCAGGCCATGCTCAGCTCCCTCTGGCAGTTCAGGCACAGGGACAGGGCCCTGCTCTGCAGCCAGGGCCAGCAGGAAAGGGCTCTGCTGTCCAGAACTTCCATTCCCAGCAGTGGTTCAGTGCATGAATAAAGTGAGGCCAAACCTGATGGGGAGCATTACAACTGCATTGTGTCTGCAATGAGATGTTTTACCTGTAACGGGCAATGCAAAGATGGACTTTCCCAGAATATCTCTGCTTTGAGGTATTGGAATTCTGATCATTATCCATCTGTAGAGGGGGGGAGAAAAAGATAACGTGATTTCAAAAAAAAAAGAAGAATGAACAGTTTTCCTGACAGGTGATACAAATCAGTGAACACCCAGTATCAAGGAAAAAAAAATAAGTTCTATCATTTTGTTCTATTACAAATCTGGTCTACAAAACCTGGAGATTTAATTGTGGTGTTAAATCAACACAGACTCTGCCTATTTTAGCTCTGCACGAGGTCTCTCAGGGGTAAAACAGTAATTTCTGTTATGCTTTGAGCTAGTAGAGATTTTAAAGTGAGAGAGGAACTTCCCTCCACTTATTGCACAGTTTGCTGTGAGCCATTCCAGAAAAAATGACCAACTTTTTGCCTGAGCTTGAGAGAACTTTAATTAAGGTAGAAATACTGGGTTAACAGTGGGACCAAATGAAATAAATCGTCCAAAAACTCAGGCAAAATTTTACAATTTAGACAGAGTGAACACTGAACTGCAACTTTCAGGTCTGAGCTGGTCCCTGCCAAAAGCACACCAGAAAAACACCGAGTGAAGTCCCTTTTCCTCTGAATTAACTCCTGAGAGGGGATTTAGCCCAGCACACGCTGCCCTGCCAGCACTCAGCTCCAGCACCAGGGCACGCCCAGGGATCCCAGGGATCCAGCCAAATCTGCCAGGGTTATCCCCCTGACACCCTCACAGGGGCATCTCATCGAGCACACAACCAAAAATGGTTATTCTAGAAAGCATTTTTGTGGGAACAACCAGGGCAGTTGCAAGAATATTTTTTGCAGAGTATTACTTATTTATTTATTTATTTATTTCAGACTTCCCAGCATTATCTCCACTTTTCAGATTTTATTTAAACACCCTCCCTTGGGTCTGGGTATCTCTGAAAAGGAACGGAGCTTAATTTCTGTGAGCTTGCATAATGTAAGTGTGTATCACATAATTACACTCCAGAAGGCACAAAACGTACAATTCTGCAAGAGAGGGCCTGACATCCTCGGTGAGAGATAACTCAAAAATAATAGAAAAGGGGAATTAAGTTTGACGTGTGCTTGTTCTGCTCCTTGCTGTTAGTTCTGCTTCCCCAAGTCTCCTGGCTAAGCTGCTTTTTCTGCGGCCCCTTCAAAAAGCAGTGAATGTTTCCACTTCTCAGTAATGCTGCTACACAAATACACACAAATATTTCTTGTGGATAATCCTCAGATACGCCCATGGAATTCCCACTGTACCAAAACCCAACATTTTGCTGAGTATCCTTGGGCTTGTGATCCATTCAGGAACATTTTGATTCTATCAGCTCTCCCAGGCTCAGTAGCAATGAATATAACACAGAAAATATGCACACAACTGCAACTCATTTATTCCTGTAAAGACTGAGAAAGGGTTTTCCTGAAATCAGGGGTAAAATCTGAAGTTCACTTCCTCATGGCCATCTGCCCATATAAACCAGGGTATTTAACAGAATATAATACCCTTCTACAAAGTTTCCTCACACACCCGATTTTTATCCTGTGTAAGTAGGACATCAACTGCAGCTTCTTTGAAAATACCACTAAAATTCCCACTGATCATGTTCCCAAGTTGCCTCAGAAAATGAGAACGTTCATGTCTTGGGTTTTTAAAAGCAGGTGGATCAATCTGCCTCAGCCCGCTGGAGCAGAGAAGCCTCAGCCCTGAATCACCTTTTCAGTAAAAAATTCAAAAAGACTCACGTCTGAATCAAATCTGCATCTTGGGGTACCAGATCTTGACTTGGACAGGAATGTAGGTTTGACAGACAGTTGCTCTGGTTTGTCTCCAGATATCTGAAGGGGTCGTATAAACTCTGAAATCACACAGCGACTTCCAGCAGGGCTTTCGTGACCTGGCGTGAACAGAACACACACGGGAGTGAGCAATGGCTCTCCAGCAGAGCACTGCCAGCAGCACCCAGCAGAAGGCTGTTCTCCTCTCCTGTTAAAGCCCATTCCAGAGGAGGACTGTGGTGGGAGACTGCAGAGCACAGAAGCAGCCCGGCCTGCTCCCAGACTTTGGGTAAATTGCTTGAGTCAACAGCACGAAACAAACCACAATGCAGAAAGTGAAGGCACTCGAATTCAAAGAATTCCAAGGTAAAATTTCCCCCAGTGAAACAAAGCCTGCCTTGGTTCTGAGCACCCTGGTCTGTTTGGGGGAGTTATGTGAGGTGTGTAACACACCCAGCACTAAAAGCTGCTGCTGGAGCCTTTATTTCTTCTGGGGACTCTGTCGTACACTGGAAAGTAGAACCGAGTCACACTTTTGTCTTCTAAAAAAGAGCCAGAAATGCTGATGATTTAGTTGGCAGGATATTCGTTTTGGAATGAAGTTGTTTGACTTCTGGCAGGCAGGAAGTGCCACGAGCACCCGCTGCCTATTTCTCCCCACTGACACCAGCACCAAACCACGTAACTTGCTCCAGGTGCCACCCCTCCAGTTTGTGAAATGTGGACACTAAGACTATGCACAAGAGAAAATCTCCAAAATCCTTCTGGAATATTTTTATTGTGCTTTTTTAAAACAGTTTAGAAGAAAGGAAAAGACAGATTGTACTGCACATTGAGCAGCCTAGGGAGGCTGAACACTCTTATCCCCTCCTGACTCGGGGGAAAACCAGAGGTGAGCCAAGTAAAAAGAACAAAGTCATCAAGGCTGACTCAAGAGAGACCAATAAAGCTTAGTATAAAACACTGGTACATTTTCTCCTTTTACTGTTGGTTTAGTCCCCAAGGCACAGGAAAGCAGGAGTTGTAAGCTGAGCTGGGTTTTACCTGCAGCACGAGCAGGAGTTGGAGCGGAGCAGAGCGCGCTGCTGGCACCCTCAGACATGCACAGTGCCCTCTGCCCCTCATGAACAGAACGAGCCCGTGCTCTCATTTCTCAGACCCTGAACATGGGTAGGTTCAGCATTTCCTCTCCCCTTCTGCCAGGAGTCTGGACAGCAACGTTTTGCTACTGAACTGCAAGATTCCCAGTCCACGTCACCAGGAATTGTCAGTGGAGCCTCTTTATTCACACTGCAGAGGGGAATAAGCTCCAAGAATATCATCAGAGGGTTTTTCTGGTGTGCTCATTAGCCCAATATGATTAATTTTCTCTGCATCACTGTGATTTACAGCAGGACAGCTAAAGCACATCGACAGCAGGGAAATACACAACTCACCACACAAAAGATTAATTACAACCAGCCCCACTTAGAGCAATCCCCAGGCTGGGAAAGGGCACATTTTTTATTCTTGGAACCTTTCTCACATATATAACAGAGAAGTCCTCCCTGTTCAGGAACCTTCAGCCAATTCAGCTCCTTCTGTTTGCTGTTAATGTGTTTGCCATATCAGCCTGCCAGCGCCAAGCTATAAATAACTGGGCCAACTGTGATTATGCATTGAAAGGAAGCTGCTCTTTGGTCTCAGACCTCCTGCATTCTCCAGGCTTTGTTTTTAAACTACTGGCACTATGTACAAGAGGTGGAGGAAGGTTCTAGGGACAGGCAGCCCTTGCTTTGCAGACACAGAGGATAATAACTTGCACAGGAACACACATTATCAGCAACTCCAGGAGTATCAAGACACTGCAAGATATGGATTTGGAAAGGAGGGTACATGGAATTTACCCTGAGTCCTTAACACAGAGGAGAGAGAAGTGAGGGCAGCTGTGACTGCAGGAAGGGCCTGGGCACCTCTCTGGCCCCAGAGAGTGCTGAAAACCCCACCCAGCCCCCAGAGCCACCTCTCTGCCCCGCAGAGGGACTCAACATCCAACAGCAGCAGCCAGGAGCTGCCCAGAGCAGATTTCTGTGCCAGCCCTAGCAAACAGCTCCAGCAGTGTGCCCTGTGCACTCTGCAGAGGAGCCTCTTTCAAAGGTCATGAGACAAATAGCAGATGTAAATCCATGCGGGTTCTGGTGTGTAGAGCCACAGCTGGGTTAAAAAAACAAACACAAGCATCATCAAGTAATGCCTTTGCAGAAGGAAAAAACCAACCCAAAACTGAGATTCAGAGGGCAGGAAGCACACGGCTCCTGAGGATCTGGATCCCCTGGGCCCTTGTGCAGAGGATGGCTGCTCCTGCAGACTGTCAGTGCAGAGTGCAGACAAAAAAGGCTGCATTTAAAACCTGGCCTAAGCTCGCCTCCAGAAAAGGAAACTGATTAAAGCTGGTTCTCTGGTTCATCCAAGGCAGTTTCACTGATGGCCCTGGGCTTGACCAGCAGCATGGGAAGGGATCAGACCTACGGACTGTTTTAAAGCTTGTTAACTGGAAACCTACAAAAAGAAAACAAACAAACAAACAAAAAAAACCCAAACCAATAAAACACCTTTCTTTTTATATTTTCCCTCCAGAAAATAACAGAGTTAAAAATAAAATATACAAGAGGTCAGCTCATAAGAACACACAGCAGCATCTAGAAATGTCTTTCTTTTTTCCTTTGAATACTGGAGAAGAACCTTATAAAGCCACAGGGGTTTTGTCCATGAAGTCTTTTTAAACCCATAAATGCTCAAAATGGCCTTTATTTTCCCATGAGGGGCAAATATTTGTTAAGGAAGTCTGAAGAACACCCTGTCAAGGAAAAAAGGAAGAGCACCAGACCTAATTTAAATGTTTCAGGAGAATTAAATCTGTCCATACGTGCATGACAATTAGACTCTTCATTTTATTTATTGCAATTGCTGATTCCATATGGGCTACCTAAATTATCTGGGAAGACCATTTAAATGAGCTTCTCAGCTGATGAATAATAAATCTTAAGGCTCCTCTATCTGATTGTGGCATTATTGTATGTTTGAAGTGAACTTTTTGTGCTCTAATCCAGGTTTATTTCATTTCCTGACACATTCAAACATCACCAATTAAGGCAAAGCAGCTGGTCAGAAACTGATCTCATTTCCATCATTTGCTTTGCTCTGAAAGCTGTGCCTGTGTTCCCTCTTGTGTTCTTTCTTCCTCACACATAATAAAAGTAATTACACTTCTGGTTCGAGGCACTTGCTGTACTCCACCATCGTTATGGAGGTTTCAGTAATTAGAAATCCTGCCCACTTGCTCAAACACCACTTTATTGTTACCAGTGCATTCACCCTGAGGATGAATGTTGTCCCAGCATTTCTGATGTTTAGACACAAGTGCTGCAGGCCCTGAATTCTAAGTCCCATAAAAATCAATAGGGTTTGAGAAAAGGTTTAGGGAGCAAGGCCCTGAAATGCCTTGGGTACAGACCTGGCTGTGTTTGCTGTGGTTTTACTCAAGGGCTACTTGGGAGATTTCAGTTTGGCATGTTTTGAAGATTTTAAAAGGGTTTTCCATTAGCATTAGAAGAATAAATATAAATTAGTTTGGAGCGTTTGACCGAGTACCTTAGAATGCTTAGCTGATTTTCATTTTTCATTAAATCAATTGCAGTGAGAGAGGCCGGACCCTCACTTCTGCCTGAAGGACAGTTCAATACCTAATTACCTCTCCTTTTAAATTAATTGTTGCTTTGAAAATCCGGTCCTTGGAGACACAAGGGGATAATGCTGTTGGTATTAAGGAAATTTCTACTAAATTCTCATGTCTATCAGGAATTGCCTTCGGAATTCTCCATTTAGTGCCTGTAATACCCACTTAGGAAAGGCTGGCAGCCCCAGGAAAGCCCCAGCACCAACACCCAGAGCCACTGAACTGAACTGAAGGGAACTGAAGTGAAGTGAAGTGAAGTGAAGTGAAGTGAAGTGAAGTGAAGTGAAGTGAAGTGAAGTGAAGTGAAGGATGTCAGCTCAGCTCCTCCTGCCTGGGCTTCACAGCGACCTCAGCCCCCTCCACTGACAGCAACTGCTCCTCTGCAGCAGGGAAATCACCCCTGATTTCCTGGCCCCCGTGCCTCACAGCTCCTCTAGAAGCTTAGCAAAAAACGTTGAGACCATTGGATTTCTCCAGTTCCTTTTCATACTTACTTTCAAACAGCTTTGGGGGAATTTGGAAGTAATGAGCACGACCTGGCAGCTGTTTCTTTGCAGGACAACTGAAGCCACTCCAGCCTGGGTGACACTGACCACGCTCCTCACACCGAGTGACACACAATCGAACGTGTAATTTACATGGGAGTTGTTTTTGAGAGCCCCCAGGTCGCCTCTTGCCGTGATCTTTGTGATTTTCCAATGAATAATGGATGGTTTACAAAGCTCTGCACTTAGGAGAGCGTTGCCTCTGGCAACAGGAGATGACCTGGTGAAAGTTCAGCACAGACCTCGGATAAACACACACTGGTGACTGTGCTGGGGACTGTAAAGGGTAAGGACATCAATACAGATGTAAATGAATTTTTTTTTTTTTACTTTGCGTTCTCCATTTCTTTTGAAACTATTTTTTGCTTTTTAAAACATTTTACTTTCAAATTTTTCAGAAGTGCATCATTTCTGTTGAAACTGAGCCAAAACCATCGTCATGTCTCTCAAAATACTCCACTCAGTTCCCCCATTTTCTACTCAGCTCTGCTCAGATGGTTTTTATCTAATGGCCAGTGCAGAGCGTGGGGTCTCTGGGCTTTCTTTCCCCATTAACTCCTCCTGCAACGAGACAGCAGACCTGCTCCTGGAAGGTTTACAGCCAAGCCTGGATCTGCAGACACTCATTCTTCTCACAGCACAGGTACCTTTTACACGAGGAACACACAATTTTAACGCTGAGCAGGTTTCTCATCACTACCCTCAACAACAATTAGAGAGAATTTTGCTCACAGCAGTGCCCAGGTGAAACTGGAAAAGGCTCAGTGAAGGCTTAAGAGATACTCTGAAATTCAAACAGGTCACCAAACAGGCACAGGAGTGGATTCTGTTCCATTTGCAGCCCACTCTCCGCACACCACGGACTGGCACCAGGGCAGTGCTTACCTTTGCCTATAGAAGTGGCAATTCCATTCATTAACTGGGACAGGGATTTGCCAGGAGAACCGGAGAGCTCCGCGGGTGCCAAGGAGGTGCTGCTGAGGAGGTCGATCTTGCCCGCCTGCTGCCGGAACCGCTCCAGCTCCCGGGACAGGAGGTTAAACTGCTCGCTCTGCGTCCGGCATTTCTCCTCCAGCTCCCGCACCTTGGCCTGCCAACACACGGGCACAGGTCACACCCGCCCGCCTGGGCTCATTCCTCAGCTGCCAGGACAGGCAGAGGGTGCGGGCTAAGCGGGCTCACAGCCTCCCTCTGAATCCTCACCCACACTGGGGACCCAACCCGCGGGCAGCCCCGTGACACTGAGCGGCTTCCTCCCTTCACCCCCGGCTCCCAAAGGGGAAATTCCTCAGCACAGGTTTTGGCAGTGCTAAAAAAATCACTGCCAGGAACACCTGCAAACAGATCCTCCAGTTCTTGACTTCTTCAGACGTCTGAATGTCAGTTTTGTGTGCTTTTCCAACCCCCTCTAAAAATCAGGTGTATCTCTGAGGTTTGCCCATCTTCTGCTATTCAGCTGAAGCCCCTTAAATTGCTACATTAACATTTGTGTGTTAAAACCCAACAAGAGCAAGAAAACCCCCAGTGGCTCCTGCAGAATTTGGGCCCAGCCCCCGGCTGAGCTGCGCTGATAAACAACGCTGCTCACTGCAGAGCCCATCACACCAGGGTACCCCAGGCACCAGCCAAGAAGAGGCTTTTGTAAGGGTGGGAGAGGTACCAAAACATAACATTTTTGTTTGAATTTTGAGGTATCGGGCTTTAACAAAATAGAACATAAAAGAGAAGCTTCTGCTGTGACCGGCTCATGGATTCCTGGTGAGAGAAGGTGGGTGAGGTGGTGCCAAAAACATCCCCTGGTGAGAGAAGGTGCCAAAGACATCCCCTGGCCTGAGGAGGTGGGTGAGGTGATGCCAAAGACATCCCCTGGCCCAAGAAGGTGGGTGAGGTGGTGCCAAAGACATCCCCTGGCCTGAGGAGGTGGGTGAGGTGGTGCCAAAGACATCCCCTGGCCCAAGAAGGTGGGTGAGGTGGTGCCAAAGACATCCCTGGCCCAAGAAGGTGGGTGAGGTGGTGCCAAAGACACATCCCCCAGCTGAGAGCAGTAACCAAGGGCTTGGGGAATTCAGGGGGGGTTCTACAGGCTTTACTCAAAACATACAAAGAGCGAAGACACCACAGCACAAAACCCCCTTTTATCCACACGGGCACATCCACTGTAGCAGCTAAATTCAGGATATAATAATGTATCCCACTCTGGTGCTTTGTGATGAACAAACACCACCTTCCCTCATTAAAAACCCCTCTCGTGCTCAGCTAAGCAACTGTACTAACAAAGGAAGTCTGGGTATCAATTAAATTCGTCCAACTGAATTAACAATTTTGGTTTCTTTAAAGAAAAGTAACATTCTCAGTTCACATAAGAAAAACTGCACTTGATCTATTTTATATATCAAGAAAACAACAAAAATCCAGATTTTGTACTACACAAGGTAGTACTTTGTTCCTTTTCTAGCAACAAATACTTTTTTAAAGTTGGAGTGAATTTTAAAGATACAATTTCTTTGCATTCATAACACACAAATTAATTTATTTCTGCAAAAGAAATCTCCGAGTATCCATCTGATTGATTATGAAAGGAAGAACGGTAAGAATCAGACATTGCGGGAGTTTAACACAAACATGAAGTGCTTGGGGTTTTTGTCTTTCATCTTTTCACTGTGGTTTTGAGCAAATGAAATGTCAGACTTTGCTACTTGCTAATTTGCTGCATGAAAATGGCATCTGTGGACAGTTTCAAAAAGACAAATTAGGCAAACATTAATCAAACAAAGAACTAAACTGAGTTGAGTTTTTGGTCCCCACTTTCCAATGGAAAGCTTAAGGATGAGCTGTACAACTCCCTAAGAATATTTACTGACCCTTCCAGGTGCAGGTATGGAAACTCTAGCACAAAATGAAAAATAAAAACATCACAACCCAGACCTCAATAAGAAGCTAAGGCTGCCTTAAAAATATTTTTGAGAAAGCATTATTATTTATTAACTTAAAAATTATTTGTATTTTGGTAAATGCCTCCTTTGTCTTTCCTTCTGAGCGTGTAGAAATTTCAGGTTGTTCTCTCACGACCGTACGAAGCCTGGAAGCAAAATGCCTTTACTGCTTTATTTTTAGCAGGGTGGTGAGTTAGAAGCGAGCACGAAGCTGGTGCTTTATACAGAAAATTTGCCATGAGATCCATGCTGAGCTACCAGGAGCCATCCCCAGGCTCATCCTCGCTCCCTGGCTCCAGGCTTGCTCTGCCAGCCAGAGTCACCCCACTGGAGGGAATCCACGGATTTGTGCCCGGCCCTGCAGAGCAAGGACAGCCTCAGAACTCTGGATTTTCACCCCGTGGCACACGATCTGCGCTGGGGAGGGTGGCACAGGGGTGTCCCCATGCCCCAGAGCTGCCTGCAGCAGGGGCTCATCCCTGCAGGGAGCAGAGGGAGGGCAGTGCCTGTCCCCAGGAGCTGCCAGCACCAGCGCTGCCCTGGACCTCACCCGGCCCCTCTGGAATGGGAGACGGAGCAGACTGCACCCGTGACAGGCACAGGGGACAGGCAGGGACCAGCAGCTCTCCAGGGGGACAGGTCTGAATTCAGAGCAGCCATCAGCACCTTCTGCTGCCTCAGTTTCACCGCCTGCAGAGCAGCAGTGGCTCTCACCGGTGCCTCCCATCAGCCTCGGGTGAAAATATCTCATAAAATAGTCTGTCCCATAAAATAGTCTGTCCCATAAAATAGTCTGTATCAGCTCAGAAACCACCTGAATTCAGACGAAATCCACACAGCCAGAAAGTGACAGTCGTGAGTGAACCCCCAAACCATTCCTACTGGGCATGCTTGTAGGGAAGTGTGTTTGAAAACCAGGATCCAAGTTCTCGTCAAATCATGCCAAGATCAGCTCCCTGTAGGAAAAGTATTCTGATTTGGATGATTTGGTGTGAGGCCAATAAATGCAAAGCATGCTTGCATAGCAATGGTTCCAGCACCCGTCCCATGCAAGGCGAGGCAGGGCTATCGTGCTCATTCCCAAGGGAAAAGTGCAGGGTTCAGGACAGGGAAAGGAGAATTTATGCCCTAAAATACCTGCATGCTGTCCAAGGTGTTCTGGATGAAGTGCAAAGCAATAAATCCCAAACAAGACACAGTAAACAAAGAGATGTGAAATAAACAAAGAAATAAAAACAGTTTTGAATACTTTTTTTCACATTTCAAAGCAAAGTATATCAGAACAGTTACACGTGTAAAAACATGCATTAACACAAGGGAAATCAACACTGCTGCTGATCTGGAACTGCAAAAGGCACATTAAATAAAATGCTAAAAAATAATGTGCTTGTGGCAATAAAAAGCAAAAGCTTTGGAAATCTTGTTGGGGTTATGCAAATCAGAGGGTGCAGACAAATCAGCTAAATAAGAATTGTGCTCAGCTCGAGGGGGGTGAATAATCCCTTGTCTTGTTTCTGTTCTTGTATCACACACCTTCCACCAGGCATTAAATAATAATTCCACCTTATAGTCTGCAAGCTAAAACAAACTTTATATATATGGTGATAATGACATCCTGTGAGTAAAACACATTCTGTGGGAACATTAACTTTTCTAGATACTAACAAACAAATGCTTTAATTTTTTTTTTTTAAGTTGATGAATGCACCAGAAACGAACCACCTTTCACCAAGGCATGGCCAGCAAGCACACACACAGAAACACGGTGGGAAGGGGAAAAGACTGGAAATTACCTTTAGATAAAAGCAGATTTCCAAATGAAATATTGACAATGCACTTGCTATTATCAACCCATATTTTTGCACATCCTTTAGGACACATTAACACTCAATAACCATTTCATGCCCTTCCCTCAGGCACAAAAATGAAGTGTTCTCTCTCTAGCACAGCCCTTGAAGGTCTTTTAAAGTATCTCAATTCTTTCATTAGGTTTACGATTTCTGGCTCTTTAACATGTTGCTCCATGTTTATTAGACAGTATTTAATTAGGAATCCTAGGTAACTGATCGGTCTTTGCTGCTGTACTTCCAGCCTAATAAATCAAAATTCTCATAATTCATCACTCCCTTTAATAGTATTTTACAAAAAATGGAACCAAAAGAGAAACATGCATCACTTCCAACAGTTCAGCTTAATGCACTCCTAACTGAATTATAAATCTTAAAGGATGCAGCTGCATCAGAAGAGAAAAAAAATCCCTGTTTGCCTTCACAGTCCCTGAAAAGTGCAGAAGGGACGATGCTGTGAAGTCACCCCATCCAGGAGGGACCTGACCAAGCCAAGGCACCCCAGGGGCTCTTACCTCTAACAACTGAACTGCTCCTTCATGTTCCTTCTTAGCTTCAACCTGAGCCTTGTTTCCAGGGAAAAGGAGAAAGGAAAAGCGAGGGAGAAGGAGGAAGAAGGGAATTCATTAGTCATGCCTCACACAAAGTGCTCTGAGCCCATAGAGCAGCACCCTTCTCCTCACACCCCGAGCCAGCTCCCATCCTGCAGGGCGGCTGTGCCAGCACCCCCAGCCTGCTCCCAGCCTGGAAATCGCTGCTTACTGCAGGAGCCTGGCTCTCCAGAGCCCTGGTGTTTGCTGGGCCAGCACAGGCGTGCTCAGCACGCTGCAGCATCGCCCCAGAACACCCCCAGAGCCCTCCAGACCCACACTGGAATGGAGAATGGAGCTTGCTGCACACGGGGGGGTTCGTGGTGCACAAACCTCCCAGAGCAGCTGGGAGAAAGCAACACAGAATTAAGCTCATTCTTTTCATGAAGCAGCAGCATTTATCAGCAAAGTAAACAGCTCACAAAACAAGGCAAGCACAAGACAGGCTCTTTGAAAAGAGGAGTGCAACATTTAAGGTCCAATCAACCGAGTCAAAGACAAAGAGAGGGAATAAAAAAGGGCAGAAAAGTGTATTTTATGTAGCTCAGAAATTCAGTTATCGGATTTTGGTTGGGAAAAGCCTAAACCTTAAACCTAAATAAATAGCACTCAGTAACTTTGGGTTATCCTCGTTTTATTTCCAGTTTTCACTGCTTCTTTTACTGAAGCTGGCCCAAGATAAGCATAAATTTTGTTAACCTCATCAGAGAGGTATTTTTTGTGTTCCTCCTCAGAGAAAAGTGTCAAACCCCTCCTGTTTAGACGAGGGCAACCCCCCCTGACTGTGATGTGCCAGCCAGTCTCAGGATGGGCAGGGACACAGCTTTATTTAACTCCATTTCCTCCCTGCTCAGGGCTGCCCTGCTCTGTTCTCGCCTGCAGCAGGAGCTGGGTCAGGCCGTGATGTCCCCAAAACCTGAGACCCAAACCCACAGACCACAGCCCGGGGCCCAGGTGCACCTGGGTGCCCTGCAGGTGCCAGGGCCCTGCCCCTGCAGCTCCTGCTGCACACAGCAAAAATCCCCTGCGAGCAGGGCACAAACCCTGGCACACACGGGACAGCAGGGAACACAAAGCCTTGGGCCATCCATCAGGGCAGGTTTAATAAAACCTCCCCAGAGTGCGAGCTCTGGGTAAATGATTGCGGAACCTGCATCAGTAGCTATCTCTCCTGAACATCAAACTGCCTTTATTAGGGTTTTCTTAAAAAAAAAGACCATCTGATTCTCCATCAACACAAACCCTTGATGGACAATATTATGTTCTTCCTTTCAGGCTGAAAAATCTGATCAGTCTGCACATCTATTAAAAAGAGAATTAACTTTTATTTCTGTTCAGGAAATGCCCCGGGCTGCAGCAGGGACTGGCTCTGCTCTGAGGTGCACGTTTTGGTCCATCAGCACCTTCCCAGCCAAGATGTGCTGTGAAATGCCATCCTGCTGCTGCCCACACCTTCCACCCCCCTCCGGAAATACTTCTTCAAGTGAAGATGACTCCAATAAAAAACCAGAAAGGGAAGAGAGGGCTTAACACACGAACTCGGCCCAGCTCTGGGTGCAGTGTGAGCCAGCAGCTCCTGGTCAGAGCTGGCACTGGTGTTACAGCTCCTCAGATATCGGATTTATTTGGAGTATTCCTCTGCTGAGCTCGTTGTGCTGGGTGAAACAGCGAACAGAACACGGCCCGGGCTGTGCCCGGCTCTGCCAGCGCTCAGCACCACGGACAGCAGCGAGAGCAGCGCGGATTTCTCTCCCGCTGCCGGCCCAAAGGAGGATCTTTTAGAAGAATGTAACAAAAATTAGCAAGAAATGCTGTATCTTTCCTTGATTTCTTTCCCTTGCCAGGAAACTTAACTCCAAAATGTATGAGGCAGTTCTAATAATAACAGCTGAATATAACTAGAAATGGCATTTTGCAGTGTGCCCAAGTACATTTATTGAGAAAGACTAAAAGAAAATTAACTGGAAGATTTCATTTGGTCAACTACGGCTTTCTATTTCAAGCAGCTATATTAGATACATCTTTTATTCTGCTGAGAAGGTCCCTCTATGCCAATTCTCTACCAAATTATCATTAGCAGCATTATTTCTGTGTTTTCATCTCGTCAGGCAATTGGGAAAATGAACATTAGCACTGAGACAATTGCAGCTTTAAGTGACTTTGGCAAGCCTCAAACTCAGCATCGTGGTTTTTGTATTGTAATGAATACTGAGAAATTGCAGTGTGAAAAAAAGTGTCTTAAAGTGATCTGTGAATTAGAGAATGCCCTTGGAAATGAGGTCTTTAGGCAACTGCTTCCTTTCTGTGGTGGGCTGATGCTGGCTGGACACCAAACCCTTGCCAAGCAAACACGACACATTCTTGAAAAGGAAGATCAGCTGTGATGTACCTTGACAAGACCTTCTTTAATCTAATTTACTGGAGAAAAGGAGCAAGAACTGCATGGAAGAGGAAGGCAAGGAAATCCTAGCAGAACACTGATAACACCACTGGGAACGTTAACAGCCCGCTGGAAATGGCAGAGACCTCCTGTTTTGGTTTTCAAGAAATTAAGACCAGATCCCTCCATGACATTTAAGACGTGCACAAGTATTACCAAGCCAAACACAGAGGGAAGCAATGGAAATGCAAAGGAGACAGATGAGATTGTGCCACTCTTATCCCTGTTATCCCTTAGCTCCATCATCCCCTGCCTTTTCCTGTCCCCATGTCACTCCTGCAGCAGCTCCATCATCTCCTGCCTCACCTGTCCCCACGTACCTTCTGCAGCAGCTCCATCACCTCCTGCCTTTTCCTGTCCCGTCACTCCTACAGCAGCTCCATCACCTCCTGCCTCTGCCCATCCTCATGTACCTCCTGCAGCTCCATCACCTCCTGCCTCTCCCCACCCTCCCGTACCTTCTGCAGCAGCTCCATCACCTCCTGCCTCTCCCCATCCCCACGCACCTCCTGCAGCAGCTCCATCACCTCCAGCCTCTGCCCACCCTCCCGTACCTTCTGCAGCAGCTCGATCTCCTGCTGTTTGGCGTTGAGGACAGCCAAGGCTTGCTCATGCTCCAGCTCCAGCTGTTGCCGCCGCTCCGCAGCCTCTCGCATGTGCTGGGAGAGGAGAGGCAGAGCTGTCAGGGCACTGCAGCCACCCCAGCCCCAGCCCCACGAGCTGCCAGGGATGCACACGTTCCCCCCACAGAAACCTCCCCGGCATCCCCGAGAGGCAGGAGGGGAACCGGGTCGGGCTTGAACTCAGCCAGGCTTAGGGGTGTCCTGCCACAGCTAAAATTGGGCGTTTGGACACCGACCCCCACGGGATCCACGGCTCTGGCAGGGCCAGGGATGTGGCCCTGGGGATGCCCAGGACCCATCTCACCCAGCAGGCACAGGCTTCTGCGGGGCGTTGTGCTGAAAAACTGAAGTGTGGAAGAAAATGACCTTGGTGATTCCCTAAGTGCCTCTTTAGCCAGGGTTTGCTGCTGTGATTGGTTTTGCAGGTGCTGACCCAAAAGAAACCTCTGCTGATCTCTGCCTATCATCTACAGAAAATTAGCCAGAACAAACCTAACGCAGGTGGATTTGGACAAAAGGGACCATCCAGTGCTCAAAAACAACTCCTAAAGTAAATTGGATGCTAATGACTCAAAGCAATATGGGAAAGGTTCCTGGGAAGAGCACAAGCTGAACAATGCCAAGACACCCTCTGCAGATAGAAATCTTTTTCATTACAGGTTAATACCATTCCTCCAGCATCACTGTCACTTCCAAACACCCTCTTAATAAATGGGAGTTAAGGAAGATCTCTTTCTAGATTCTGATCTCTTCCCTGGTGAAACTGGTATTAAAGATTTTTATTTTCCAAATTACATATTATTCCCATAATAGTCCTGGAGCAGAGGCACAATGCCTTATCTGGAGCACTGAGTTATTGCACACAGACCTATTGGAAATCAGCACCTGGGAAAACAAATAAATGGCCAAAATTGACAAGCGCAGCCCAAAATCTCTCTTACTGTGTACAAGGGAGTTGTAGCAGGCACATTTCTCCCCTCCAATGAGCTGTTACTGCCTGCCCCACACTGCTCACAGCACAGAGCACAGCCAGGGGGGCTGACCTCGGCAAACCCCATTCCCCCAGGCACAGCCCCAAATCCTGTTCCCTCCCTGCACAGCCCCAAACCCCATTCCCCCCATGCCC
>VYXC01003456.1:422704-456434 GCA_013397175.1 Platysteira castanea | reverse complement strand
GCGGGGGCACTGGCGGGCATGCTGGGCGCTCAGGCGCTTCCCCTCGGGCACAGCCTCCTGCAGTTCATCCTCCTGGAACAGAAGCAGCAGCGTTACAGGCGTTTGTCCCCATCACAGCACGTCCCACCAGGTGCTCCAGGCAGCGGGGTTCCTGCATTATTTGGTATTAACAAACATCAGGGGCAATGCCAGGCCCGGAGTCCAGGGAAGGTGCAGCAGCACCAGATTAATCCTCAGTTGCAGCCAGCTCTGCCATGAACCCCCGAGTTCTCAGCAGAGGATCTGATTAAAGATGAGCAGCGATGACCTGGCTCCACAGGCCTGGTGCCTACAACAGTAAAATTGAAAATCTCCCTGTGGGGGGACGAGGAGCTCAGACCCGGCTGCCTCGCCTCGCTCAGAGCTGGGCAGAGGAGGAGACTCAGCTCCCAGCAAAGAAAGCAATTTAGGGGGCTAGAAAGCATTTTGGGGGCAGAAGCCAATGGCTGCAATGCACACTCATGTACATGCTTTTACATTCACATATTTCACTTTACTTTTAATGTATATCATTTATAATAGGAGTAAACAGACACATTCTAACAAACACTCAGAATCTGGGCAGAGCCTCTCTGTCCTGCACTGACAGGCAAGTCAGAAATGCAGGAAGTCAAAAGGTAAGGAACCCATGCTTAAAGATCAAGGAATTAACTACAGTCCCCGGAATATATTTTTATGTATTTAGACAGCAACACCAGCTGGGAAAAAAAGAACAGTAAATAAAACTCAAATATACAGTCAAAGGTCAAACTAGCAGGGTGGAAAGGCTTGGTCAGGTCACACAAATCAAAATAGATGGAGCTCAGGAAATCCAGCAGCATCCTCTGGTACTCCTGACTACTTTGTTTTTGCACAAGCTCCCAGTTATCAAAGTTGGCAACAGTCCTGCTGGGCAGTCTGCAGCCTTTCCATCCTGCAGCGTGCATTACACACCTGGGACACCTCTGCTCTTTCACAAACACCCCTCTGGACCCTGCGACACCTCTGCTCTCCCCCATCTCCCCTCCAGAACCTGGGACACCTCTGCTCTCTCACATCTCCCCTCCAGAACCTGGGACACCTCTGCTCTCCCCCATCTCCCCTCCAGAACCTGGGACACCTCTCCTCTCTCACATCTCCCCTCCCTGTGCCTGTGAAACACCCCCTGCCTTCTGCAAAGGATGCTCCTCCCTCACTGCAGTGGTGATTTTCTGCCTAATCCACTGACCCCAGTGATGCTTCCCTTAACAGTATCCACCTCAATGTTCTCCAGATTAGTTCAATATAAATCTTCAGCAAAAAAAGACAAAAGCTAATCCCAGCTACCCCAGAACTAAACTCCACTCAACAAGAAATCTGTGTATTAAAAAATAGATTTGAAGTCACGTAGAGGAATGTCCTGGGAGAGATTTTGTTTCCCTCTCAGTAGCTGGGACAGTGCTGTGTTCTGGATTTAGGATGAGAGCCGTGCTGATGGCACACTGATGTTTAGGCTGTCACTAAGCAGTGCCCACTCTACACCAAGGAATCTCCAGTTTCCCAAGCTCTGCCAGCCAGGCGGTGCCCGGGAATCCGGGAGGGAGCACGGCCACGAGAGCTGACCCGAGCTGGCCACGGGGATGTTCCACGCCACGGAACGCCACACGTGGCACGAGAGCTGTGGGCAGCTGGCCAGGTGGGGCCCTGGGAAAGCCCTGAGACTCCCAACACATTTTAACAGAGACAGACGCCTTTGGAACTCCCGTTTTCTCACACACAAAGGCCACCCCTCCTCACGATTAAATAAACAGTATTTTTCCATTTTCTGTCCCGTGCTTGGCAGTGAGCGCTGCAGGCATTAGCAGCAGGGCAGCAGGGCTCACTGCAGCTCTCACACTGCAGCTCTCACACTGCAGCTCTCACACTGCAGCTCTCACACTGCAGCTCTCACACCTGCNCCGCAGCACAGCTCAGCACACCCGGGGCAGCAGGGCTCACTGCAGCTCTCTCACTGCAGCTCTCACACCTGCAGGTTCCAAACAGAACCTGCGGGGCACCAGCAGCACAGCTCAGCACGCCCGGGGCAGCAGGGCTCACTGCAGCTCTCACACTGCAGCTCCCACACTGCAGCTCTCACACCTGCCAGCTCCGAACAGAACCCGTGAGGCAGCAGCACTGGCACAGCTCAGCACACCCGGGGCAGCAGGGCTCACTGCAGCTCTCACACTGCAGCTCTCACACCTGCAGGTTCTGAACAGAACCCGAGAGGCACCAGCAGCACAGCTCAGCACACCCGGGGCAGCAGGGCTCACTGCAGCTCCCACACTGCAGCTCCCACACTGCAGCTCTCACACCTGCCAGCTCCGAACAGAACCCGTGAGGCAGCAGCACTGGCACAGCTCAGCACACCCGGGGCAGCAGGGCTCACTGCAGCTCTCACACTGCAGCTCCCACAGCTGCCAGCTCCGAACAGAACCCGAGAGGCACCCGCAGCACAGCTCAGCACACCCGGGGCAGCAGGGCTCACTGCAGCTCTCTCACTGCAGCTCTCACACCTGCAGGTTCCAAACAGAACCTGCGGGGCACCAGCAGCCCAGCTCAGCACGCCCGGGGCAGCAGGGCTCACTAGAGCTCTCTCACTGCAGCTCTCTCACCTGCAGGTTCTGAACAGAACCCGAGAGGCCCCTGCAGCCCAGCTCAGCACGCCCGGGGCAGCAGGGCTGGCACAGCTCGGACGTGCTGCCCGCCCCCAGCTCCCCCTGTGCCAGGCGTTCTCCGCTCCTGCCTTCCCCACTCCCGTCCCAGGGACTCCTCCAGGTTCTAACGGGGACATTAGAGTGTCCCCACTCTGCCACTGCCCGCACCCCAGAGGGATTCTGTGGGATCTCACAATTCACTCTAGAACTGGCGTGACTGGGATTGTTAAACTTCTTGAGGACAGAGCAGCGCCAGTCCAAAACACAAACCTGTGGAAAGCATGACCATGCACTCTTCCCTCACCCTCCCCAGCTTTTACTGAAACAGCTTTTGACTTCTTAATGCAAATTTAATGAGAGTTTTGTCCTTGTTCTCCCCGATGCCCTCTCTCCCTGCTCTCCATTTAGTCACGGGATGGAACAATTCTGACAATATAATTGTGCCTAAGAAGCAGCATCTCACTGGAGCTGGCCGAGGTCTCCCGTTTAACCCATGCAAATCAATCCTCGGCAGCTGCTAACAGAGGCCAGCAGAGGTTGAGAACTCATCGAGTTCTGCAAGGCAGCATAAAGGCCAATACTGACCAAACTGAGCAGGCTGAAGTGCAAGTGGGAAGGAAACAGCACTTCGTGCTTCCAAACAAGCCCCTTGCCCATCTCCAGAGGCCTGACATTGGGCTTCAACAATTAATTGCACAGTCTGTCACCCCCTTTCTCATGATGTTGCTACACAATGCTCATTAAAAAGAAAAAAAATCAAGGGCTTGAAGCAATTTAATTACTAGTCTTGCATGAATCCAAAAATTTTACAGATAAATGAATGTGGAAAAGTAACTACAAGAAAATAGGCAACAGAAGCTGCTTGTAGAACAATTTCACTTTCCCCCAGAAAAAAACCCTGGTAATATTGTCCCAGATTAGCCTCAACAAGCTGCAGAACAAACCAACCCCAAACTTTTTCTAATGGATACAGGCAGAACCTGCACAGAGCTCGTGCTTCTCCTGCTGAAGGTTTTTTACCTTGAGGTAAAATTTTTAGGTAGTTCAGGTCAGAGACAAGAAGCAGAGCCCGGGCTGACACCAGGACCCGGGCTGACACCAGGACCTGTGCTGACACCAGGACCCGTGCTGACACCAGAACCCGTGCTGACACCAGGACCCGTGCTGACACCAGGACCCGTGCTGACACCAGGACCCGTGCTGACACCTCCACACCCGGGCTGACACCAGGACCCGGGCTGACACCTCCACACCTGTGCTGACACCAGAACCCATGCTGACACCAGAACCCATGCTGACACCAGAACCCATGCTGACACCAGGGGACCCGTGCTGACACCAGGGGACCCGTGCTGACACCTCGGCCACGCCGCACTCCTGGCAGGGCCATGGGCAGCATCAGCTGCAAAAAGAACCTGAAATGTCTGGAGCGTGTCAGACAAAATCCCAAGCAGCAGGGATGTTTCCTCCTGGATGCAAGGAATGCTCCAGGCACTCCCAGCTCAGACAGGCGTTCTGATTTAAGAAAGCAACACCAAGGGTGATGTGCAGAGAACCCCCAGCAGAAAGCTGACAGCCCTCCCAAACACACACCAGCAGCAGAGCCCTCGCTGTGCTGGGTTTTAGGGGGGCCCAGAGCACAGAGGTGAAGGCTCACACAGCAGCACACACTTCACAAAACGTGAGACTATTCACAAAGAAACAGCTATGAAAAATTCAGTATCAGAGATATTAAAAATAAACTCTGTTACCTTATAGATAAGTTGCATCTCCTAAAGTGCAGAAATGAAGGCATAAATGTGTGTTCCCATCAGAGCAAACGTGAAAATTCTCCTGTGGATGTGAGGACTGGCTAAAAAAATTCCCGGCAGGAGGATGGCTTGGGTAGATTTAATGCAATCTGACACCACTGTCTGGGTAACAAGGTTCTACATTGCCTGGAGAAAGGCATCTGTTGCCCTGTGTGCTCGTTTGCTCATCCATCAATTATTTTTGTTCAAAAAAAACGTTACACACTATTCATTTATTTGCAGCTCCTTTTCTTTGAGAATTGCTGCTCTCAGTAACCCCGAGTGGCTGCGTTGGAACATTCTGATCATAATCCCCTGTGATGGTTCCTGTTTGGGTGACACACGAATAGATCCCTCCGAGAGCAAAGGGAAAACCTGCAGCCTGCAGGTACGCAAAGGGGAGGAAATTGAGACTCTTCTGATCTTTTCTCGTGCATTTGGGCCCTGTAAATGCCTCACTTCACAGGTCAGGTTCATCACCTGCAGTTCACTTTTTATTTCTTCCCAGAGCTGGATTGCAAAGGCAAAGCTGACTCACCCTCAGTGGCACAGGAAAGTCGTTGGACATTTTGTGATGTTAACACCAAAACCTAAGGAGCCCCTCCAGAGAACACCAACAGACATCAGCGTTTTCCACCACCACTCTCAAGGTAAGGAAGAACTACTGAGAAACGCTTGCATCTTAAATAAAATCACTTCACAACTGGATTTCCTTCGTTTTAAAAATAGGAACTTTTCCATGCAAATTATACTTTGTTCTAACAAAGGAAAACAAATGCAGCTTTACCCCTCTAATCAGCAGGCTGAATTTAGCATAAGAAACGCTATATAAAAATAGCAGTTCTTAAAAAGCACTGCTAAATCAGGGACACGGGAACAGCAGCAGTTTATTGGCCTGGGAGATCACCAGTGCCCCGGCACCACAGCAACTGGGAGCAGATGTTGTGCAGCAAACACAAACAATCCATGCTCGGTGCTGGTCCTCCCTGCAATAAAACTCTGGAGATAACGAGCCTGGCACGACCCACTCGTTTCATTCACATTCTTTCTGCCCTTTTTGCCCGTTCCTCTGAAGCACTATCCCATCCCAGGGCAGGTCAAACACCAGATTCACCTGAGTCTGGGGGATCCCCCTGTTTTGGGATCACACGGAACCCTGTTTGATCTGCTGCTGCTCAGACCTTGGCCATCACCCAGAGCTCTTCATCACAGTCTCTACCTGGTTTCCTTCACCTTATTTCCACTCCTCCATCTCATTTTTCAGTTTTGCCACTTCTCCATCTAATTTTCTTCACCTCTGGCACACAGGATAGACATGACAAGACCCTCTCAGCTCTTTTAAGAATGAAAATGGGTAAAGTGATAACTTTAGATATATCTAAGTGCATGAATTCCCACTCACACTTGGTGATACCCATTAGAAACACCTTCTCCACATTTTCCACTCCCTTCAATTCATCTAGTGGCAGAAAAAGCGAAAATCATTGGCTGAAAAACACGAACAAAGTTGTTCTGAGCAGCTCTGGAGCTCATCAGGGACAAGGCTGCAGCAGAAGCATCCTCTGATCAAAATTACCTACAGAAGCGTTAAGGCTCCCATCTGCTGATCAGCAGGAGACAGGCGGGGAGGGATGGGCAGCACTGGGAGCTGGGGACATCCCTGCATATCCCCTGTCCCCCTGTGCTCCCCTAAAACATCCACAGGGGATGGACCGGCAGCACTGGGGGCTGGGGATGTCCCTGCACATCCCCTGACCCCCTGTGTTCCCCTAAAACATCCACAGGGGAGGGATGGGCAGCACTGGGGGCTGGGGACATCCCTGCACATCCCCTGACCCCCTGTGCTCCCCTAAAACATCCACAGGGGATGGACCGGCAGCACTGGGGGCTGGGGATGTCCCTGCACATCCCCTGACCCCCTGTGTTCCCCTAAAACATCCACAGGGGAGGGATGGGCAGCACTGGGGGCTGGGGACATCCCTGCACATCCCCTGACCCCCTGTGCTCCCCTAAAACATCCACAGGGGATGGACCGGCAGCACTGGGGGCTGGGGATGTCCCTGCACATCCCCTGACCCCCTGTGTTCCCCTAAAACATCCACAGGGGAGGGATGGGCAGCACTGGGGGCTGGGGACATCCCTGCACATCCCCTGACCCCCTGTGCTCCCCTAAAACATCCACAGGGGATGGACCGGCAGCACTGGGGGCTGGGGATGTCCCTGCACATCCCCTGACCCCCTGTGTTCCCCTAAAACATCCACAGGGGAGGGATGGGCAGCACTGGGGGCTGGGGATGTCCCTGCACATCCCCTGACCCCCTGTGTTCCCCTAAAACATCCACAGAGGATGGATGGGCAGCACTGGGAGCTGGGGACATCCCTGCATATCCCCTGACCCCCTGTGCTCCCCTAAAACATCCACAGGAGAGGGATGGGCAGCACTGGGGGCTGGGGACATCCCTGCACATCCCCTGACCCCCTGTGCTCCCCTAAAGCCGCTCAGCCCTGGCCCCTCTCCATCCCCAGGGTGCAGAGACCCCCCAGCCCCGATTGCACCCCCACATCACCATGTGCCCCTCTCAGCAGAGATTTATCACCCACACGGGATCCCAGCACACATTTATCACCCACACGGGATCCCAGCACACATTTATCACCCACACGGGATCCACGGGATCCCAGCACACATTTATCACCCACACAGGATCCCAGCACACATTTATCACCCACACGGGATCCCAGCACACATTTATCACCCACATGGGATCCCAGCACACATTTATCACCCCCACGGGATCCCAGCACACATTTATCACCCACATGGGATCCCCGGGATCCCAGCACACATTTATCACCCACACAGGATCCCAGCACACATTTATCACCCACACGGGATCCCAGCACACATTTATCACCCACATGGGATCCCAGCACACATTTATCACCCCCACGGGATCCCAGCACACATTTATCACCCACACGGGATCCCAGCACACATTTATCACCCCCACAGGATCCCAGCAGCCCTTCCCGATCTGTTTCCCCGCATCGTTTCAGCGCAATTAGCCAGATCAGCTCTCGCAAACATCTCTCCAACAGCTTTCCTTTCTGCCATGCACAAAGAGCAGAGAACAGCAAACAAGATCAGCTGTTGTCATGGCAACGCCATGCCCCAGCAGGTGAAAAATTCAGTCTTGTGGCACTGAAAAAGGATGAAGCGTTCTGAACCTAAGCATAACATCAACCCCAGCTCAAAAAGCTTGGTGGTGTTTTCAAAGATTGGCAGATTTTTTAGCAACAAATGTAGAGATGCAAATGTTAAAAACCCCCGTGTGAACTCTGGTGACATCAGTAATTACTCAACTGTCTGAGAGTAATTTCATGAGGCAGAAACTTACATTAACATGTTGCATAATTTTGGAAATCTCTATGAGAAGTTTAGCCCAATTTTTGGAAGGTGTAAGTGACTTGAAAACAGAAGATAATTTTTCATTTCAAGACAGACACGAGACAAATATGCTGAATAATTTCAAGGATTAGGTGCCAGAAACGTCACTCAAAAACAGCTCTTCATGCTCCAGAAATTCTGTTTTCAGACCAGATAATATTACAGCCTTCAAGTAAGACCAACCATAAAGAATCTCTCTCATTCTCTGTTTCAAATTGCTGCTTATCAGAACTGAGCAAAAAAGATTACACTTGATTGAAATAAGCCTCATGTGTCATCTTTGTACAGCAACCTCCCGAGCCATCCACATCAGTATCAGCATCACTTCTGAGCTCTCCCAACTCTGCTATCCCTCATCAGCCATCCGTTCCCTCCATTAGTGCTTTACTGTTGTTCTATTTTCTGAGCTCCCAGCAAATTAACACTAAATTGAATTCTATAGAGAAAGTTGTTACAGGCTTTCTCTCCCACGCCTGATTTAATCGCATTTTCTTCTCCTGCAATTTACGCCACATTTAATCGTGGAAATTATTTCTAAGATTGATTTCTGATGATAATACTTATCACAGTTCAGAGGATTATTCTCCCTGTCTATTTTTGGCCAATTCTCGAAGAAAAGATTTGATCTGGAACAACTTGTGAAAGCCAAAAGTGATATTTAAACAAAAGATAATTTCTTTTCCCTTGTGCCTCCCCTTCACAGCCCTACACCCAGCCTGTGGCAGGAGACACAAAGTCCTCACGTATTTCCTCCTTTCACAAATAATACCAGCAAACGGTGGAGAACGGACAGAAGAACTAGAAATAAATCACTATTATTCATTTGAATTAGATCTATAATAAATTCTTTTCTTTATGGACAAACCTACACGTAAGGACATTCTTCTAGAGTCTTCAAGTGCTCCGAAATTCTTTTAAGAAAAAAAAAATTATTATTTATGTCATTAATAGAACCTTCCATTTAAAAAAATATTCTCCATATAAAATTATCGTTTTTTAAACCCCTGTGCTTCAAACTGTTTGAAGTATGATGGGAGATTATCTGCTTAATCCATTTCTTTCACTTGGGCATTTCAGATTTCATGCAGCCATGCAAAGTTAGTTCTGCTTAGCAGACCTGTGAAGCTCCTCACGAAGTAGAGAAAGAGTCAGGAGAAAAAATATTAAAAAGGGGTTTAAAGAAAGGGGAAGTGCAGTGAAATTGAACTGCAAGGGAGAAATTCCGAGTTACATCTCTTACTGACGCTGTAGCTGGCTGGAGAGCCCAGGTTACCCTCCTCCTTTCCTGTTCTGCTGAGCAGGCAGCTGAGGGCAGTTTGTTAACTCCATTCCTCACCCGGGGTTCTCCTCCAGTCCTGGTCAAACCGGGAGCTGCCCCGGGGTGAGGAGCCCCAAGCCCAGATTGCTGCGGCCCCCAGCTCCCAGAGGATGCTGTGCTTGCCCAGAGAAGTGGAGCTCCCTGCCAGCACGTCTGGAACTCGTGCCTGGTTCAGAAGATCAGAATCGGAGCCTTTTCTTTACTGTTTCCAGCACAATCCAGCGTGACTCAGCCTGGGTGCTGCTGTGCCACCTCAAATGGCTCAAAGTGCGCAATCACCCGAGTGAATTTCCCTTTATTCTGTCTCTGGGAGTGGCTGGACCGGAGTCGGTGCTGTCTCCTTAACTCAGTCTCTAAACCACTGCTGGCTGAACCACATGGAGGAGATCAGGAGCAGTTTCCCCCGAGGGTCCCAAATTGCCTCTTTTTGGCACCCACACCTCTGCTGTGGAGATCCCTGTCCTGGGCCCGGACAGGCTGGCAAGCAATCCAAATTTTGAACATTTTCTCTCTGCCAGATTGTCAAATGCCATTATTTCTTCCTATGTGCAGAATGTGTGCTGGAAGTTGCTCAAATGCCAAAACTTGTCCAATCCTGCTACAACGTAGTAGAGAGTAATTTCTAAATTTAGGAAGTAATCGCTTTGCTGTCCAGTGAAATGTACACTAAAGAAATAATTTCCTCTAGGCAAATCCTCATTTTAAAAACCGATTCAGCCTTCAGTGAACACAAAGCTTCGGAAAAAATGAAGCTGTGCAACTCCATTGTTGCTGTTTTCTGTTTCCATCCATGCTCACTGTTTCACAACACCATCAAAATAACAACAGGCAGGGCTCAGATGTCATCCAACACACGCTTACAGAGTGCCTGGCAAGTAAAACCACGCCGTTCTCCCGGGTAATATTGCTTTTTGTGGAGGATTCCGACTCTCCCAGTTGTGGTTTTATTAGAATTCTGAACAAAACCCTGACATTTCGAACTTCTTTGTGCCAATGAAAGGATGGAAAGGTTCTTGTTTCAAACACAGCCTGCCTGACGCTGCTGCCCTAGAGCAGCTCCTGGCCAGCCTGGATCCCGGGAGCACTGAGGCTTTGATTTCAGGAATTCCAGAGGACTGAATCCCCAGCTTCTAAAACCTGAAAGAGGCTGGGCTGAACAACCAAGCAAACAAGCTGGCAACACAACAGTTTGCTGCCAGCTGAAATCACTTTTTCGAGGGCCCCACAACGTGGGTTTCAAACACGCTGCCAAATCCCCCTTACACAATTGGTTTGAGGAATTTTGGCTTTTGAGAAAGCACCAGCAATGTTCTGCAGGCGCTGCCACGGCCAGGTCTGAGCTGCAGGTGGGTTTGATATTCCGTGAGCTGCTGCAGAACACAGGCACTGAACAGCTCCTCTTTTCAGCTGGGTGAGCTGGGAGAACAGGCTGCTAAAAATAATTTGTTTTGTTCAGCAGTAGCTTTTGTCATTATTCCTCTTTTTGCGATTCTGCAGTCTGTGAGGGAGGCTAATTTTCCTTCCCAGATCCCTGCGTGTGCTCTAACAGCTCGAGCCAGGCTCTGATGTTCCAGCCTGCTCAGGAACCAGAAGAGGCATTCACAGGGTGGGAGACATTCACGTCACTTGAATCAAACCTACTCCAGACACTTTTACTGCCACGTTCTAAAGGAAAGATTCAAAACAGGAATTGTGGGGGAAGAAAACGGGGAAGGAAAGTATCAAAGCTGTTGCTCGCTGGCAGAAATAACCACCTTGCTTCCATTCCTGATGTCTGCAGCTGAAAAACCCCGAACACCGTTTGTTCCCAGGCACCCCGGGAGTGCACCCCAGCACCACTGGCCAGGAATTCCTGCCTGTGCCTCTCCCCCCCAGCAGCCCCGGGACCCTGGCAGCAGCCCCCTGCCCTGCCCTGGCTCCAGGACCCTCTCGTCCCCTGGTGCTGCCCTGGTGGGGCACCCAGCCCTGCCCAGCCCTGCCCAGCCCCACCTGCAGCTGCTCCTGCCCCCAGCCCCCTCCTCCTGCCCCCAGATGCTCCGAGAGCCACCGGCTCTGCAGAGGGACGGGACTGATGGGAGCCAGATGGAGAAATCAGCAGCAAGGCCAGAGGACTCCTAATGAGTCACAGACCACAGCTGGCAACTCGGCCTTGGAAAATGATCACAAACACATCATCAAGGGGCTTCTGTAGCTTCTTATTTCACCAGCACTTTGGAAGTGTGGAGCTTTTTCCTTTTATATAAATCTACTTTTTGTGCCATGTATCCATTAACAGCGGTTCCCAAAAATTGTGTTTACTTTTTGAAATACACGAGAAAAATTAGGTCCCTTCAATACATTTTCAGATAACTCAGAATATTCTTTAAATTACTATTCAAGCTGAAACAGTTATTTTGAATTTGCCCAAAATAAAAACTTGGAAAAACTGTTTTCCTTCAAAGCCATCATCACACTTCAGTGTTGACCACTGTACATCTCTCTAAATAAATTAGAAGTGTATAAATCTGAATCTGCAAATCAAATCTGGCACTGAACTCAAATATCAGCAAATTTCACTACACTGCCAATTTGAGTGACTAAACACTTCCTTGGGCTTTTTTAATTTTTAGCTCTAACTCCTCCTTCTGACAAGAACTCACAGAAAAATCTGACATTACCAAATCTACGCTTTCTGTGAGCAGAACTTCAGCCCAAAAACACTTCATGGGCTAAAGCACGGATGGCTTCCTTAGGCACCACCCAAGACAGGCAAGATTAAAGTGCTGAGTGGCTTCAAGTATTGTAATTGACCCGAAGGAAAAGGGCTTCACTCCCTGTAATATTAGGTAAAATATCTAAATGAGCACATCCAGCAAAAACCCCGCGGTGCTCAGCTCCTCCAACAGGCTTTAACACAGATTTTACAGCGCCTCCCTGACTGTGCTTTCCAGGTTACTGAACACGGTGCTACCTTCCCCAGAGGCAGAGATTTCCCACTCACACTTGAGGGGTTGTCTTGCTTTTAAAATTAATTATATGGTAATGTGCTAAAAATGCTGCTACATGGGAGGACTGCAGCCTTATTCATTTTACAGATAAGGACTCAGTCCTATTTCAGGAGAGTTATTTCCAGAGCCTGAATAGTTGAGATCTTGCACAGGGTATGGCCCAGCTCATCTGTCAGTCTAAATTGGTTCCTGTGCAAGGAGATGCACTCCAAGGCTAGAATCCAAGAAAGAGAACTGAAATTAAAATCCAAAACTGAAGTCTAAAAGCCCAAAAAAATCTCCAAAGCCCTCCTGCTGATCCAGGAGCAAAGGGAAATGGGGTGGGAAAAACTCCCAGTCATTTTCTGTACTGGTGATGTTGTGCTAAAGCAGATTTTTTTCCCCTCAGTTATCTGCCAAGGAGAGACACGTAAATCGCAGTTCCCTGCAAACAACTACCAAAGCCAAGCATTCAATTCACCAAATTCTCCCGTTCTCTCCTCCTGCTCTCCAAGGCTCTGGCTCCCAGGCTGCAGTGCCTCCCCTGCAGACACAAAAGCAGACAGAATGTACACGGCACACAGACACTGCCAGGACACCAGGAAACCCAGGCAGATGGCTCAGAGAATTTCCATCATTGCCCCTGGGTACGTGAAGAGCCAAGAGAGAATTTCCCCCTTTCAAGGCAGAGCTCAGCTGCACTGGAAGCCATAGAACACCTCCCGAAATCAGGAGAGGAGGCTGCAGCCGTGTCCTGCTCTGCTCCCTGGGCAAGCAGCTGTGCTCCACAGGCTGCAGAGGCACAGCAGGGTTTTTGGGAAGAGCTCTGTGTCACCAGGAGCTGCTCCCTGGGGCAGGGCTGGGCTCCGTGTGCCCTGGGCAGAGGCAGCAGTGCCAGCCAGCGATGGCACAGCCAGCAGGACACACATTCCCATCCCAGACCGTGCCCTCTGGGCAGGGACCGCAAGGAAATGCAGAAAGATCACAAAGCCAGGGCTCACACAAGGCCTGTGCTCAATCTGAACACAGAACCTCCGGGAGGGGAGCAGGCTTTGCTCAGTAACAGGCTGGAACTACAGAAAATCCAGGAGCCATCTATTATTCAGTCAGTCAGCCTATAAAAATTACATGACTTTTAACACACTTTTTAATTGCTTTTAATTATTAACATTTACATTGCCCTCAAAATGACAAAGTGTCTCAGTTGGAGATGTGGTTAAATTTTTAATAACGTCGGAAAGCAAAGTGACAAATCTCAGAGTGTGGACCTTAAACCCAGGCAGTATTACCTGCGTGTGTGTTTAGAGCAGGGGGAAGGAAAGTCAGAGTCCCTGTGAAAGACTCAAAGCAGTTTGCAGGGCTGGAAGCACCTCGGAGGGCTGAAGGCATCAGGAACTACTTTCCACAGGCAAATAACACAGAGATGCTTGCTTCTGTCTTTAATGAGAATTAGGAGGTATCTCGCCTCCAGGAAGGAGCCAGGCTCACACCTGTCAAACGTTCTGGGCTTTAAGGAGGTGGAAGAACTATGGCAGAAAAGTGGGAAAGCTGAGTTTGGTTCAGAACTCTGGCTAGAGGACAAGCAAACAAGGCTCTGGTTTCCCTCTGACCCTTCTGCAAACCTGCAGCCAACACTTCTTGCTTCAAACACAAACACTGAAAACCTCGAGTGGCAGCGAATGCCCAGCTCCGTGTGTGCAGGGCATGGCCAAGCTGCTGCAATTGACTGCTGGAGCTGTAAAGTTGGGTCATAAGAGATTAATTACATAAATGAGAAATGCCCAGAATACATCTTCTCACTATTGTTACTTTTCCTATATTTAGAGCTTCTAAAAACTTTTCTACATTGACTTCAGATCAAACAATTCCCAAATTTGCAAACTACACAACGTTTTTACAATGAAAAGTAGGAACAGATTCCCTTATGAATACATTTGGTCAGTTTTCTTTATCTTTTACTTACTCCCAACTTCATAACCTTGGTTTACATTTCGGGATCTGACAGGAGCAGGGCTTATTCCAACTAAACCAAATTACAGGTATTAATTAATGGCTCATGCTTGTTTGCCAGCCCCTGCAAGCAGAGGGCTAGGTAAAAATGTATTTACAGCAGAATTTAATTACCCATTTTCAAGCCACTGGCCTCCTGGCAAAAGCCTCCCAATGCAGTGCAGAATAGGACTTGGATTAGGAATTAATTTACTGTCAGGAGTGATCTGCAATTTAACAGCTTAATCGAGTTTGCTGTGGAATTGGCCGGGAGCTGTGGAGCTCGGTGCTGCCCCACAGACAGGTTTGAGGGATCCGTAACTCAATCAGCAGCCAGCAGAGCCAGAGCTCTGCCCAACACCAGGAGCTGCCCCTGGCAGGCTCACAGCTCCCACCAGAGATGCTGCCAGGGGCTGGAGCTCCAGGCAGGCTCTGGGCTCCTTCCCCTCGCCCAGCCGAGCCCCCTGCACTCTGCACTCACAGGGATACCAAGATTGGAGTGGAAATAGAGGCCAGAGTGTCAGACACATCCTCCCGTGTCCTACAAATCCCAGTGCAAAGAGAGAGAACTGTTGATAAGAGAAGACAAAGGGTTTTAGCACAGAAGTGCTCCTTTCAGAACTGTGTTCAGAACTGTCCCTACCGTGGGCACTACACGGAGCTCCTTCTGCAGGAGCACAGCTGAGGATGGAAACAGAGAGGAAAACTTTGAAACCACAGCTGAGATAAAATTAGCTATGAGCTGAGACTTTTGATCGTTGAAATTTTGGAATTTAAAAGATTACCTTTAAAAATCAAATCAATCCACGTTTTCTACTAGAAGCCAACTGACAGAGTAGCAACAGCCTAAGTGCTGAAATAGAAAATGTCATGCTAGAAAGAAGGGTATAAAAGCTGTTCTCTCGAGCTTTCAAAGCCAGATTTTAATGGTCTCAGAGGCTCCAGCCTTTCAAAAATATGAATAAGCTTCTCACATGGGGTATTTAGCTGGGCTGAAATACTCCAAACAAAGTCTCTGCAAATTATCGTCGGTTGTCAAAATATCCTGGCGAGAACTGGAAGTGCTCTGAAGACCACACCATCACAGCAGATTACTTTTATATTCTACCACTTCTCCCCTGCTAAGATCGTGAATCATCCTGATGTCTCCTGTTCTGTCACCCAGGGATATTTAAATCACATCTGGCACAGTACTCCCAGCACACCCAAACGCTCTTCTTCAACACTGATGGCTGCTTCCTTTCCTTCCCCTCCAAAGATGGCTGAGGGGATAACTGATAAACTCTTTACATCTAAACAAATCAGTGAGAAAAGCAGAACGGTCATTCACAAAAAATTCAAAATGGCCATAGAAAAACCAGTCAGCTATTTAAACACGATTTACGCGCTCTCTGATAAAGTCACTCCACGCTGGAGTCCCTTCAGCACCAGACAGTGGCAGGTTCAATTCTTCACTCTGTGAATTCGCAGCAGAATTCTCCTCCTGTGCAGTCACCTCCACATTCTCACCCTGGATTCCTCCCCAGGGTGAGCTGCTGGCAGCAGCAGCAGAGCCCACCCCCATCTCAAGTGGGAAGCCAGGCTGCAACCCTCAAAATGCCACGGCACAAAATAGCATGCTTGTCCCAATTTCTGCATGTTATTTCGGTATACTTTAGGAAAAAACCCAACAACACATAACTCATTAATTATAACCTTTCAAAAGTGTTTTCCTTCCCCCCCAAACTGCTAAAATTTAGCAGAGCTGCAGCCAAAGTTCTAATAAAGCTATTTTTAGCTTTTGTCATGCAGAGAACACCATGAAGTAGGTCTCATCCTTCTATTAATGCAAATGTACTTCAGCAGTCAGTGCAGGAAACTTTAAAATATGCTAATCAGTGTTTCCTTGGCCTGCAGGCTCTGGTGTCTGTGCTGATGTGCACACACCACAGACAGGCCGAGGGAGGGATCCCTGGACGTCTCAGGAGGTGTTCACAGCTCCACAAAGTGACAGCCACGGGCAGCTTCCATTGCCACATTGATGTATTTCACTGATTTCCACACTCTGCAGCCCTTTAATACACACTGGTGGTTTTTCCTGGTGTCTGAGCCCAAGTGCCACAGTGTGTTAAAAATGGAAATGCTTTTGCTAATCGCATGCACTGGTTTTGTTTTTAAAGTGGTTCAGTGCTGATGAAAGGGACCAGATTGGAGTTCCCCGATAATCCACAAGGAAAACAAGGCACTGGCGGGGCAGTGGCTCAGCCAGCTTCCCTCCAGTGCATCTCCACTTAAATCCCTGAGACAGAAACCAAAAACAGCAACACATCTCGCTTCTCTAACGCCCAGTCTGGCTCTGCCTGCTCACATCCCTGCCCTTGCTCCTTATTTTTAGTAGCAGGGCAAGCAATCAGAGAAAGCAGTGCCTGCCTGGGGCTGGGCTCTGCCCAGGAGCTGCTGGGTTCATCCAGCTGCACACACCCTCCTGGCCAGCACACACATCCCAAGGGTGGTTAGAGACCTCCTGAATTTTATCTAATAAAGCCCTGAGGTGAGGTTACTGGGTCTCACTTAAATGCCTCTCATCCCCCGGGAGTCCCATCAGGAACGAGAGATTCCCTGCAGCATGTGCAGTGATAAGGAGAAAGCACCCAAGACAGATGGACAGAATTCTCAATTTTTATCGGTACTGAAAATTGGTATTTTTAATTAGCAGCGTCATCAAAATAGTAGAAAATGTTATTTTGAACTTTAGTTATGTGCCACAGAGGGTAGAGCAGACAGTGCCACATCTGAGACAAGGCCTGCAGAGCTGTTCAAAGCACCTGTTCACACCTAATCTGTAAAACCAAACGAACAATTTAAGGAATGAAGACCACCTTTTGATGACAAACAAATCAGTCAGCAATTAGAGGAGAGGGTGCTAGCATAGACATAAATCAGAGGTGCAATCTCCAAACTATTCAAACTGAGCAGCAGAAGTTCCTTTGCCCATAGAAACCTGCTGTTGTCCAACTCCCAGGTTCATTCCGCCCTCATCACAGTGCAAGGAACTTTCCCAGTGTCAAGTTCCATTTCCTGAGACACAGCAAATGCTCCAAGCTGCAAGGAAGTTCCTGAAGGACAGTGCTGAGAACTGTGGTACTTTCAATTTCAATGTCAGCTTAATTTACCATAAGAATTAAAAATTCTGGGACAGGAGTTTGTAGCTGTGCCATTACTTTTGATCTGAACACCAGCATTCTGCATGACTTACCTTGTCAGCTTTCAACTCCTCACAGAAGGACTTTTCTTTTTTTTTTTTTAGACCAACATTTGTCAGTGAAGCACCTCCTGCATTTGGAGTCTGTGCCGAGATCCCCAGACAGAGATGCAAATATAAAACCTGCATGAGTGCCAAGCACGGGATGGGACAGGAATTTGTGAACTTCAACACACGCTCATGTTGCTGTTCACACATCTCAGTTTTGCTGGTAGTATCTGATGAAAAGGGACAGCTCAGAAATACACTTTTATACATCTTTTTGACATTCAATATGCTTTTCCCCAGTACACCATTTATCTGTGATGTACACCACCACGCCCTGGGCTCATCACAGGCCCTAATATCCATATTCAGAAAGGGATTTCATGTAAAATTTCCTTCTCCCAGCTGTGTTGACTTTACAAAGTGCTCTACACTTTGTACAGTGTTTATATAAACCGGATTTTTGATCCAACACTTCTGGTGTGTTTTAGCCAGTGAAAAGCAAGTCTGGTAGCTTTGAGCGGTGTTCGGCCTCGCTGACTGCAGGGGCACTGCTGGGAACCAGAATTTGGCCACGAGGAAGAAAAATGAACACTAACACCAGCAGAGAGACTCGCAGGTATTTGGAAATGGAATGCAGACCCTGCTGGCTCGAGATCACCAGCTTTAACAGAACAGAGATTCTTCTGCCACCCTGTTTGTCAGAGCAGTGAACGCAGCCCTCAGCCTTATGAAGGCTCCTAAAAACCCCTTAGAAATGCATTAAAGGACTCACTGCAGTTCAAGAACAGGAAAACGACCAGAAGTTGAAGAATCAGTTGTCTCGTAATATAAAGCCCAGCAACAAAATCTGTATTTATTTTCTGAGAGCCTCAGCACAGGCCTGAGACAGCCCTGGACCCGAGTATGGATCGAAGAAGAACAGAGGTGTCACAGCTGTTCCCACTGGAGAAAGCTCTGATATTCACCACCATTTTCATCATCTGGGTTTGATGCAATCACCGTTTGAAGGTAAAACCTAAATTCTCATGCATCTGTAAAAAGGAGTCAAGCAGCCCCCTAAATAATTCGTGAATTAAGTCTCATGCCAGAATAGAAACCCATCACAAAATACACCTCTGAGTTCAGCAGCAACACCACTGGGCCTACGGATTTTTGTGTGGGGTTTTAGATTTACATTTTTCAGTATCATCTGAATACTTTGCCTCCAACCACTGTGCTGGACAAGAAGCCTTGCAAACGAGGCTACTGCAAGATTCTGCAGTCTGATTCATCAGGACAAAAGTTAATTAAATCATGTTCTCTCCTCAGACATACTATTTTGTCTTAAAGATGATTAAACAAGAGACAAATGTAATTAGGACAGGAAAAAGTATAAGCCAAAAAGTTAATCTTATCATGTGTTTCAGAAAAATGAAGTAATAAATCACCTTGCCTTTTGTTTTGCTGTCATGATAACACCCTGAGATCCCTCAGCTTTGCACTCTGATACACCTATTACACTTGATGAGGGAATTTAGAGGGAAACGGGGGCTGTGACAATAGACATCACATTTAGGGCAGAGATAATATACATTCAGCTTGGCTTATGCAGATGGTGCCTTTTCAGAGAGCAATCAACACAACACCAGGTGGTGAGGTCCATGAAAACACAGACTACATCCACAAACAACAATCCGTATGTGAAAAATGCATATAAACTGTCTCTTAAATAGAACCCCAGTTCACAATCCAGAAAATAACTGATTGGAGGGAGGCAGAACCCCTGAAGGTGTCACTGGTTGCTTGCTGGTCAGACGGAGCCAAATGACAAAGAACAAAACACAAGAAGGGAACCCATGAGCTCAAAGCAGTGCCTGGGCATAAGAAAAGCTGCATCCGACTCCTGAGTCTGTCCTTGACTTTCTTTCGATATTAATTAGCTGATTACGTCTGTTCCTTATCAAGGAAGAGAGATAACTGTGCCATGGGCCCTGCTGGGGTCAGAGGCACTGCTCGGTTACCCCAGCCGTGCTGAGGTCACTTGGGGATGTCCCACAAGCCTGGAGCCATGAACCCCCTGGTCTGTCACCCAGGCACCCGCACAGCTCCAATGGATCACCTGCAGGAAAGGTCCCCAGGGGCCCGACAGCTGAATTTCATAACGCAGCAGGATCAACCAGAGAAACCACAGCTGCAGGCCCAGAGCACCCCGGAGCCCGTTTGTCAGAGCCACGGCAGAGCTGGACTGCGTGGAGGAGCCCTGCCAGCCTGCCCTGCCCTGCCAGCCTGCCCTGCCCTGCCAGCCTGCCCTGCCAGCCTGCCCTGCCCTGCCAGCCTGCCCTGCCCTGNCCTGCTCTTCCAGGCTGCCCTGCCCTGCCAGGCTGCTCTGCCCTGCCAGGCTGCTCTTCCAGGCTGCCCTGCCCTGCTGCCCTGCCCTGCCCTGCTGCCCTTGCCTGGTGCCCTCTCTCCACCCCTGGGGCTGCCCCCCTGCCCACGGGCACTGACCCACAGCGCCCGGCCAGTGCCGCTGCCCCTCCAGGCCTGCGCTGGCTCTGCTGACCACGCAGAGAAACGAGGGGACACGGGGCCCAAAGTGTCTTTATTAAAAGGTCGTGCTGGAGTCAACAATCTCTTTAAACTGTGGGAGTAAGAATATTATGTTCTAGGGAAGAAAGAAGAAAGGTCAGCCTGCTTTTATGGCTACTAATTTAATCCAGGCTTACGCTGGACACGTCTCATTGTTTGGGCCTTTAAATATCCTTCACTGCTTCTACTCATTCAGGAATGTAATGACCCGCTTGAAATATGATTAGAAAAAAATGCTTTATAAAACTCCATTAAGATCTATTTTTGATGGAAGCTTCCTTCACAGCCTGCAGCTAAGAAAAGCTTTCATTATGCTGGCACTGTATCAATAAACTCGGAACAGAATTCTGCATTTGCACAGGTAATAGCTGATCTAGAAAATACCATTAGAAATGGAAATTTCTGTATTAGTCTGTATTAGTCACTGCAGTGACACAGAGAGAAAACTGATGATGGAATGGTAAAGCTCATTAGGACTCAGGGCCATGTATTTAAAGATGCTTTAAAAAGATGCCAAATGGGAAAAATTCAAACACAGTATAATCAACATCAGCATTTTCCAAAATCCAGATACTGGCTTTGGCCACGGATAGTGTTGGTTTCCTTGCTAAAACAAGCACCTCCCTTCTCAGAGGCCTCCTGTTGAGGGAAATCTGACACAACCCTAAAAGACTGACTCCACGTTTCTTACCAGAAATGTCTTTCACAGACCTTAGCATTCAGCTCACATCACAGCCATGTAATTATTCTTTTCAGAAGCAGAGATGCAAAGAAGGCATTAACAGCCGTTCAAAATATCACATTTATGCACTTTTCTCTTGTCATATTAAATATAATTACTTCTGATGCAATCAAACTCATATCCTTCAAATGGATAAATCCAGCACCAAATTTAGAACCTCAAGCTTCACACATCAGGCTCTTGAAGCAAAGCTTTAAGCCTTTACTTTCAGTTCAGTGAGGTACAAAGAAGAATAGTGAGAACACAAGGTTTAAAAATGGTATTTTTAAATTAATTTTCTTTAACTGATTCTGTTGGTTATTGGTTGCAGAGTGCCTTGAAGATCAAGGGTGATATATGAACTACATCTCCTAACTCAGCCACCAGCAGATGGGGACCAACTAACCAGCCAGCCCTTCCAAAAGTTTCTTCTCTAAATTCCAGAAGGTGCCCAAAAATCAGAACATGTGCAAACACACGGAAATCCAACCAGAAAAAATCTGCTGATGTTCAGAATCAAGTGTCAGGATGGATGCACCCAACTGGATTGGAATGTGCTGATCAGAACCACAGGCTGTGCACAGGATCCTGCACTTTTTACTCATGCACCCAGAACTCAGCACTGGAATTATTTATGTCATATTTTCGGCTTTTAAACTCTCATTTCATCACAAGCTATGTATGTGTTTCATTTAAGTACTCCCATCGTTCTGCAGGAGTTTAAGACATCAGGACAGAGTCCACGGCTTTGAAGAGGATGGAGTTAAACTCTCCTCCTCCCAAACTCCCCCTCAGAAACCCCCAACCCCCGAGGCTGTGCACAGCAAACAACAAAACCCCACAACCCAGCAAAAGCAGCAGCATGGACTGCAAACAAAACTTGTCTTCAAATGCATCAGCTGCCATAAAACCGTAAAAATAAAGACAGGACTTACTAAAAACTGCCAGAGATGGTGCTTTGGATATGAGGTGGTGACATGAGACGTAGAGAGCTGTGTCTCCTCTATAAACCGGGCCTGATCAAATATCTTCTGTGCAGCTGCAGGCTGCAGGCAGGAGGGACCATCTCCAAACTGTGCAGGAGGAAAGAACACAAGTCAGTGGCCAGCCTGTCCCAGCTGCAGGGCAGCAGCTGGAGAGCCCTCGCTCTTCCAGCCACACAGCGTGTTCCCCTAACAGGTTTTTCACTGCATGTGCCCCCAAAAGCTGCAGGAAGGTGATGGTTAATTATCCATTACAGGCAATAAAAGCCAGTCCAAATTAGTAATTCAGCCTTGCTGGATAAACATTTCCGTCAGGGCAGGCAACAAGACTCAAGCCCAACACAAAACTCCAAAATAAGCCTGAAATGGTATCATCATGGGTACCTTGAAAGAAATTAACTTCAGAGGACAAGTGAAAAAACTGAGGTTCAATACCTTCTCTGTGAAATGCAGGGACATAGAACGAAGCAGGAAAACTCTGTCAAGCATTATCATTACACTCTGCAAGTTTGCCAGAATATCTGTTCATATTAACAACGCTCTGCAGTCAGCAGGAAAACACGACAAGAACTCCCTTCCACCCCAGAAACAACGTGTGGATCCCGTCCTCTCTGCAGACTGCTGAAAACAACCACAGCATCAATGCCCAGCTCTCCCCAGCCAGCAGCTCTGCCCCCTCAGTGGTTCCATTTTCACATAAACATCTCCGTGCTTCGTCCTTGTGCCAAGGGAAACCTCCCGAGGAGCCTTTGCCAGAGTACCCACCTGCCCTCCTTAAAACCCTCCCTGGCTCTGGCACTGGGGACAACTCAGGGACACGGCCAGGGACACGGCCAGGGGACACGGCCAGGGGCACGGCCAGGGGACACGGCCAGGGGACACGGCCAGGGACACGGCCAGGGGACACGGCCAGGGGACACGGCCAGGGGACACGGCCAGGGGGCACGGCCAGGGACACGGCCAGGGACACGGCCAGGGACACAGCCAGGGGCACGGCCAGGGGCACGGCCAGGGGACACGGCCAGGGGACACGGCCAGGGACACGGCCATGGGCACGGCCATGGGCACGGCCAGGGGCACGGCCAGGGGCACGGCCAGGGGCACGGCCAGGGACACGGCCAGGGACACGGCCATGGGCACGGCCAGGGACACGGCCAGGGGCACGGCCAGGGGCACGGCCAGGGACACGGCCAGGGGACACAGCCAGGGGCACGGCCATGGGCACGGCCATGGGCACGGCCAGGGGCACGGCCAGGTCACACCCATCCCAGCAGTGGTACAGAGCTGCCTCCCACGCTCCTGTCCTGTTTCACTGATCCCAAATCTCCCGCTGAACTGCAAACCTCCCTGATCCATCACCCTCACTGTCACACAAATGCAGCACAACCCCTCCAGAGCCTGGGGTTGTGCTAAAACCCATGATTTGAGGGAACAGGGGAGAGGGGGACAAGCATGAATAAGTTCTTCCAAAGGCTCTTATTCTTTCCCCGAAATGGAATTCTAAAAATACCTCTGGAGAGTGTCCCTCCACACACAGAATGGCAAGGCATAGGAATTGCATCCTCTCTGCACTGCTAAATATCAGAGGTTACAGCCTAACAGATTGCACAGAGTTAATGATAGATACTTCCACTGTACCCCCACATTTCCATCTATTTTTAAAAGCCTTTACTTACATAATGTTTGGTGTCTTCATCAGCACAGATCTAATTCTGATGCCAGCATCAAGGCTGAACTCGTGGGACTTGGGAAATCACTGGGAAAAGGATGCATCCACTCAGCTCTGCTGGGCCTGGGGCTGGAGCTGGGGATCTTTTACTTATTGATGAGCTCCTGAGGAGGAGTGGCTGCCCTGGGTCAGGATCGTAATTCAATCCCCTGGAGCCTGCCCATCCCAGGGACTCGCTGGGGAGCAGGCTGGCTGCTGAAGAGCTCTGGTGACAAAGCCTTTGCTGGGGATGGATGGGGATATCTGGAGAAGTCACTTCATGCAGTACAACTCATCGAGGTTTGGTTTTGAGAGCTGGCATCGTTTCTCATAAACAAATGCAGTGGAGCACATTCACACCATGGAAATGTTCTGCTGCAGGGGTTGTGTCAGTGGGCAGTGGGATGCTTGATGGGCACGGGCCTTAAAAATGCTGCAGCTTGGTGTTCAAGCACGGGATTTGCAATCAAAGTGTTGCTTTGCAAAGAGTTATCACCATTTGTGTGGAATTCCAGCCTTCCCTTAGGGCTCTCTGAGTATAAACAACAAAGAGTCCCCTGTAGGTTCACAAATTTCCAGCTCTAGTGTCTACAGTGTCTCTGCAAATGCAGATAAAAAACCTGTCAGAGCCACGTGCTTATGAGAACATCCCTTGCAGAGTTTTCACTCAGGAGGGCTCAGGTAACAGAAACAGCAAGAGGAGATCACAGCACAGGAGATCACAGCACAGGAGATCACAGCACACACCCGGGAGGAAAGTCTGGGGAGGAACTGAAGGAGCCTCTCCAGGAAAACCCCTCCCAGGAGCTGATGCTCCTGCTGGGTGCTGCTGGCAGCTCTGGGTGGAGATAACCTGCACAGCAAAGCTTTGCAGAGGAACCAAAACACTCAAGTTAAGTTGGTTTGTAACATTCATTAATGTGAAAGATGCTGTCACTGTGCCGTATCTTTTACGATCTCTAACTATACATTAGAACTAATTCAGCAATTGACTTTGGTCCTAAACCACAGGTGATGAATGCACTGTGATCAGTCAGCAGCCAAGGCACACCGAGGACAGGAACACTCCACATGGAAGGCAAAATGCCAACAACTCTAAGTTATCACTCTACTGAAGCAATTCTGAAATGTTCAGCTTGTAATGTAAGATACTTCAATAAATCCTTCACAAAACACATTTCAATCTTTCCTCTTATACTGAAAGGATTATCCTGACCTACCTCTGCTTTTAACAAGTCTTCCTCCTTTTTCTCTATCAGAGTACAAACATTGGGTGTTAGTGAAACAATCAGAGTATTACAGTGCATGGTTCTGCAGCTCTGCACTCTGTGGGTGTGTGCAGAGAAAGACTTGTTTAATACAAGGACTAACCAGGATGATGTATTTTATTTACTGTCTGTAATTCATTTATTACAATTTATTACTGTCTGATTAAGCAGGTAACAGTAAGATTGCTGGATCAGGAGCACTGTGAAAATGCCTCTTAATTTTTCAGGTTAAAGATACTGCAGAGAACAAACTCACTGCCTGCACTGCGGTAATGCAAGACAGTTTCAGTCAAGGGGTGAGACACCCCGTGGTACCCATGGCACAGGAAAATATTGCACATCTCAGACCTCAATTTGCTGTTAATCAAAGGACTCAGCCAGTGAAACAACGTGGAAATTCACGATTCCCAAACTACTGATTTTGAACTTGGTCACCACAACACTGCAGACCTGACTTCTCTATTCAGGATGTAATTTCTCTGCTCTACTCAGATCAGGACTTGCCTGCAGCAAAGGAGAAGACATTTTCTGTCATATTAAAATATGGAAATTATTTCATTTCCTCACTCTTGCATGTCTTTATTTTTTTTAACCACACAAGTGATTTAAACGGACAGGCAAGGGCTCAATTTAATAGGAATATAAATATTTTTGATAGGTTCTATGCTAATACTCCTAGAAATGGTGCCCACAGCAGGTTTGGTGCCAGTAATGGTCAGCATAAAGTCCCCACAGAACACCTCAAATGCAGTTCCTGGTATCCCTCCATCAGTAAGGCTGAACCATGCAGTAGGTTTGGTTTAATGTTTTAGGATTCAGTCAAGTATTATCCTCAACACTGTCACAACTGAGAATATGGAATTACTTTGATGATGTTTGTCTTACAGTTGGAGAGCTTCTCGCAGTGTTAAACCATCACCAGTTTTGTGCCATGACATCATATTTCAAAGTCACAAAACAAATTAATTAGCGAGATCGTGCCACCTCGTCCTTAATCTCATTAGAGAAGACTGATGGCTACAGAATCAATTATTTCATACAGATTACTGCCTCAACGCCATCAGCCTTTACATCACACAGGCTCATTCTCAATTTTCAATTCTGTTGTAATTTCCTCCGCTAGTTTAATTACAACCCTTAATTAAGTCCCTTCTTTAATCAAGTTTACAGCTATGTCCATTCATTTATGGCTGCACATAAAGAAGCAAAGAGCAGCTAACAAAACTGCAGGGCAGCAGCAGAGCTTGCCCAGCCCCACCCTCTGCTCCAGGAGCTGCAGGCACTCCTTCCCTGGAAATATCCACAGTGAGCTCGGAACAAACACAAAGAAACCCAAATTTCTGGCTAAGGTTTACAAAACCGTGACACAGTTATCACTTTGCAGTTCCCAAAAATCCAGTGGGTTCGTGACTGCCTTTACACACTCCCTTGTTCAGCCTTCTGCCAATTCAGATTTTGGGCTATGCAGGTGCTGTGTTTTTCAGAATAGATAATTTAATTTCCAAAGCAGTAATTGAGATTTTCCAGCTTCACACTTCACTGTGTTCATAAACAGTTTGTATTTCCTCCCAGTGCAGTGTGGGGAATGTCAGCCATGAAAATCATCATCTCTGGGTGAGTGTCAGGGGAGCTGGCAGCTAAATGCCCAAACACACTAACACACTGCATTCTCCCAGTAGGAAACACTTGTTGGACCTAAAGAGAAGCGAGCCAGTACAGACCTGCACAGTACCAACAGCTAAATCATAATTAACAATCACAGAACATAATTAATTACTGCTTGGTATTTTAACAAAAAAGAGTAATAATTCTTTTACAACAATCATACTATTTCAAGAAAAAAATTAAAATATTCTCCATTTACCTGCAGAATCTTTCTCGTTTGATCAGAGATGTGAGATTTCACAAGTACTGGACACTTTTTAACTGGGCAAAAGGGAAAGTTTCTGGTCCTCAGTGACCTACAGTGACTGAGATTCGAATGCTCAGGAATAGCCTCTGTGCTTCTGCTATCTTTAATTAGCTCTACCCGTTTATTTTTTCCCCCTCTCTCAAACTAATAAAAAGCTAATTTATGTCCCTCCCTAGCAGCAGGGTCAGAGCCAGCACAGCCACCCCCTCCTGACCATCAGACCCCCAGCCTGGAGCTGGTTTTGCCTTTTCTTCCCCCATTCCCTCCCACCCTGGAGCCCTGGTTTCACACCTGCCCCCCACACCTGTGACTGTCAGACCCTGCTGCCAGTCCCTGCCCAGGCTCCCTGAGCAGGGCTCAGTCCTGCCCACCCCAGCCCCGGATCTGCCCCTCCCCGAGGTGCAGCCAGCAGCTGTGAAATGTTTTGAGTTTTCTGATGTTCTAAGCACAAACTGATTTCTCAGGAAGGGCTATGAAACACCAAACACTCCTATGCCAAGCACTATAAAACAAATAAATTCGGAGGAACAAATTTCTCTGCTGGTTAGACTAATTCCTACTTTTGCTTTGTCTGCTGATTTTTTCCCACCATAGTAAAAAAATTTCTTGTCATTTCTTGACAGAGAGCCCAAGTGGCTTTTTTGTTCAATTCTCTCTTTCATATTCTCATGCACAACTGATAAAACTATCCAGAGGCTTCTTTCTTTAAGCTCTACTAGAGTAAATGTACCAAAAGGAAATTAGCCACAAAAATGAGAAAAGCCAACACCCTCTCTGTATGCAAATTTCTTCTCTTAAATACAAAAAACGAGACCATGAGAGTCCTATTTCACTGAACAAATTAACAAAAGGTCAGAAAGCTTGATCTTTGTCACTGGTGTACTCCGGCTGAAAGCTGAACTGCCATTTAAATATTTATAAGGGAGAGCTGTAATTGCAGGTTGAGAGCTGTGAGAGAGCTCTGCATGCAAAACCAGGAAACTGAAAATATTCATGACACGGGAGATGTTCCACCAAAGGAAAGTTTGGGTGAAGGAAAGGATCACTGACCTGGCATTTCAGCAGCTCCTGAATGCAGACACACAAGGAAGTGCCCTAAAGCCTTTTATTTTGGGGTTTGTTATGGGACACGGACACACAAGAGAAATTCAGACTCTACCAGCCACTGAAAACTGATGGGAAAAGTGGTTCCAGATGATGACAGGACCACAGGGCGTACATGGAACCACGTTTCCTTTTTATGAATATTTTTAAATGAAATTTTTAAAAAGGGAGGAGAAGCAGCTGCCCACATGTCAAAGGGGAGAGAGCAAAGAAAGATGTCCAGACCCTGCTGCATCCATGAACTGGGCTTGCCACCAGCAGCAGAGCCCTCTCCCAGCAGATTAAGGGTTCTTGCCACACCATCTTCCTGCCCGCCTGATTCTAGTTCAATTAAACTAAATTTATACTTGTCCCTCTAGCTTGATATTCAGTTTACTGACGTTTCTTTTCAGGTTATTCTGTTTGGCAGCCCAGGAAAGCTCAGCGGTTTCCCAGCCAGTTCTTCCCACACAACCCCCAGATAACACAAACATCTGCATCCTTCACCTGTGCTCCCCTCAAGCCCAGATGTGCTCCCCCCTCACAGGGAATATTCCTATTTTGGCCATTCAGCAAATTCCCCTCCAGCCCAGAACGGCTCCAGAAGGGTCTCTGCAAACCACAGCAACCAACGGGCAGCGCAGCCAGCGCTCACACGGGTGAGAGAAATGCTGAAAGAGCTGCCTTGCAATAAACTGGGTGCTTGAAAGGGAAGCAACTGCAAGATAAGTAAATTCTAAACTCTGTCAAAAATACTCACAGTGAGACTGACAGGAATTCCTCTTAACCACCTGAAGAGAAGGAGTATTTGGCTTTCCAGAAAGGGTAACTCCCTGCAGGGTCCCCACCTAATCATCCCCATGACACTGGGGGTTTTGGAAGCAAGCTGTCACAGAAGTGGGCTCCAAAAGAAAGAACCACAACTTCTTGTTGGATCATTTGTTTGGAAGCACGTAACAAAACACGCTGGTTGGTGAGACAAGGCAACATCCCAAAACACTCCACTGATGACACCTGGTGGAGTCGCACAGGGTTTTCTGCCAGCTTTCCCAACGCATTTCGGGCTGCAGGCAACCAGGGAAGCAAACCTGGGGACAGGGGCTCATGCAAGGATCTCCGCTGCACTCTGAACTCACTGGGAAATCTCTCACTCCATTCTGCAGCATCCCAGAGGAAAATGTTTGCGTGCTGTGGAATTCAGGGCTGCTTGGCAGAGAGGCAGAAAAGAAAATATCAATTACAGAACACGGTTAGGAAGATGCAGGGCACTGTCACCAAGTCCTTGACTCAGAGTAAACAATCTTAAATGTACAATCCATGAGGAAGAGCATCAAAAAGTGACATTATCTCACCTTTCACTAATATTTGGGAGAGACCCCGGGGCTCCTGCTGCCCCGGGTTAGCAGGAGCTGCCAGCCCCAGCTCCTCGTTTGTATTTCCAAGGTGGAGCTCCTCAGTTTTATTTCTGTGCTTTCTGTGCAGTCAAGATGTGCAGGAGAGTGACCAGAGAGCTGAGTGACAGCTGCTGGCAGAGCAGTAACCTCAACTTTCCAAGAGGTTGACAGCTTGAAGACCCTGTTGATTTCAGCTATAAAAACCCTTCTTCCTTTTGAAACTGGAGCTCTGGTGATGGACAAAAATCTCTGCCTTGAAATGCAGACACAGACTCGTTCTCTGGCCTGGATGTGGAAGGTTGTTGCCTTTGATAATCTTGCTTCCTCCACTAGTTTGGGCTGCCAGAGAAACCAAACCACTCTGGTGGCTGTTGGCTCGTCACAGGATCAAGAATAAATGAGTAAGATGTGTTTGTCACCAGACAAAAAAAATCCTCATGTCTCTGTTCAAATATCCCTCCAGTATCAGCCAGACTGAACAATTCCCACACGACAGCAAAGAGGAAACTCCACTGAAAATGCTGAGTTTAGCTCGTGGCTAATTACACAGACCGAGCTGTGGGTGAATGGTGATCTTCACTGTGAATGGGAAGATTGTTGATTCGATTTTTTAATAAATAAATTTAAAAATTAGAGCTCACTTGTCACTTGCAGCTCGAAGTGAGAAAGAACAATAGGCAGCACTGGAGGCTCTCCAGGCATGCAGCCCCAGCTCTGGAACAGGAACAGCCACAGTGATACCACCAGAATGATAAAATGAATGCAGACAGCTGACAAGGGGAAAAAAACCCTTTAAAAGCAATAAAACACTCACACCAACCAATGGAAAAAACTGCAGAAAAACTATTGTGGGCTTTGATTTGGTAAGTGAACTACGTGGCAAAGTGAACTACCTTCTTCCAAATGAAGGAATAAAAAATCAGCTGAGGACTGGGCTTTTCTTTTTTTTTTTCTTTTTTTAAAATTTGAACAATAAAATCTTCAGAAACTATATTAAACTATAAACTATTAAACTGCTTTCCCACAGTTTCCCACACATTTTTCCATCAGAGATCACCATGGCTCTGTGCTCCCTCTCTCTGAGGCAGGCACTCTGTGACCTTCCCAGCACACAAACCCTTCCTCTCCCAGGAAACTCCTCACAAAATCCAGCTCTGCTGGGAGCTCCAGGAGCTGAGCAAACTCCTGTCTGCAAAAGCCTCTCCTCCCTTCTCATATCCTGGCCTTCATTTTCCTCTTCCATGCAGTCAATACCACCCTGGTTTGCCCTTTCAGTTTATAAATTTCTCAATTATTCTGATTTTCATAGTGGCTCCTGCTTTAGCTGACACCAATTCTCCACAGCACTGCAGTCGAGAGGGTTCCCATATTTTTAGCTACTGTGCCAAATTGCTCTGAATTTAATTAGTTAAACAGCTGGCTGCAGAAATCGATCCTAAATTCAGAGTCTGCTGTCAAAGTTTTTGTGCTAAATTCAACTTTGGTACGTTCTGGGCAGGAAGTTCTGATGCAGGTGACTCACGGCGCTGTGTTACAGCTAAAAACCACTTCTAGCTGTAAGTCTCCAAAAGCAGAGTGTCACAGAACGTGTCAGTAAATCCTGTGGCCAGAGCACGAAATGTGGTTCTTGGGGAAATGCAAATCTGGCCATCTAGAGGGAATAATTGCTTTATTACTTTTTAGCACTCTGATATAAAAAATTACAAGTATAAATGAAGATAAAGAGGCAAGAGACATGTCTATACTACCAAGTATTTCTTTCATTAAGTATAAGTATCAAATAATTTACCTGAATTACAAATTAGGAAAAGGTTTTTGAGCATAAGGCTGGATGATTTCCCCATTTTATTCACGCTGCAAATACGGGCACCCTCAGTGTTCTGGAGAACTGGGGTGAGGAATCTCCCTGTGCTAGATATGCCCAGAACCATTCCCCACAGACTGCAGGGGAGCTCTGCCTCGACTCTCAACCCAAACCTGGACCAGAAAAAAGTCTTTATGAGCACCTGATACCCATTCATGTTGAATCTCCCAGAACATTCTTCCTGGCAGTAAAATTCCCAACACCTCACATATTAACACAGACCCCACACTCAGGTTTCATGGAAGTGCAAAGGGTGTCCCCATGGCCAAGCTGCCACACTCCATCCCCGCTCAGCACAGCTGCTACAGCTCAGGTTTTGCACCACGTGTGAACAAGGCACTGTGCCACTCTGCAGGAGCTGCACACCCCCAAACACAACACCTCTCTTTCCCGGGGGGCTGCTGATTTTTATTTAAATGAATTATGTATCAGCCAGACCAATTTTTCTTTCATTTCACACACGTAACTAATATATTTCTCACTGGCATTATCCCTGAGTGATATTACCACAAGTCTAAGGAGAATCAGGCCTTTAAGCCCCAAGTATTATCAACACAAAATGTAAATCCTTTAAAAAGGATTTGAGGTGGCTTTTTATGAGAAAATGACAGTCAGGAAAACGTCCGACTGCCTCTGACACAAACAACAGGACAAGAGCTGAAGATTCATCTCTGTGAAGAAATCTGAAACCCGGAGTGAAGCCAGAACTGATCTGATAACAGCTGGTACCTCTCAACAGCAAAACCATCCCCATTCTGGCAGCAGCAGAAGTACCATTTTGGCAAACCAGGATCTCCCCAGGCAAGGCAAACAGCAGCATCCTGACCCTGTCACCACGTCCCCACCCTCTCGCAGGGGCAGCCCTGGGGACAGTGCTGTGCCACACGGCAGAGCTGCCTCCGACTCTGCCATCAGCCACCACCAGGGCTCTGCTGACAATTATAAATGATGTCACGGCCAGGTTTAAATTTCTCTGCCAAAACAGAAACTGGGCCTGCAGAGAGAGAGCGTTTTGTTCCCCGGTGCAAGCCTTTGACACGAGCCCTGCTGGAGCCGTGCCTGGACACGGGCAGCCAGAACCAGGAGCACACAGAGCAGCCCCGTGGCACGGCCACCTGAGCCCTGCAGGCCTTCCCCGCCTTCCAAATTCACTGCAGGCCACACAGGGGAGAGTCTGGCAGCCTGGCCAGGCACTAATGGGCTCATCAAAAGGATTCTCAGCCTGTGGAGTATAAATCAGGCAGGGATGTGCCCACGCTGCTCTTGACTCTGCAGGTCCCAGCCACCCCTTGGTATGAACAACACAACTCTTCCTTCTGATTGTGACAATTTGGGGTCATCTGTATGGAAATTATAAACGATGCATCAACATTTATTAGCATCAAACATTTTTCAAAATGTACTCCAGCTACTGAGATTAAAGATGTTTATTATTAAAAATTAATCACATTTATTATACCAAATTGAAAATGTAAGTCTCCATGGGATTATTCTGTTTATCATTAGAGGCATATAAACACCTACACTCGAGCGAGTTGTCTGGGCCCTCCTACAGCCAATGCAGAAATGGGCACTTTAAGATGTAATTTATAGCCACTCTAAGACAGGTACTAAAAATAGGAAGCCTTCCTTCTCCATCTGATTTTTATAACTTATTGCTGCCTGAGCATTAGTCACTCCTCATGGTCTCTGTGATGCTGCTAAAACTGGCCCTTTCTGGCCAGACTAGCAGCCAATTTACCTCCACTTCCCACGTGCTTTTCCTATGAGTCATTTAAAGCTCACCTGGACCCCACACACATCTGTGCTTGCACCTTCCTCCCGTGTGGAACTGTGCCTGAACAGCTGCTGCCTCCTGCCCTTCTCCAGGGGAGCTCTTGGAATACAGGCAAGTTAAATAACTGCATTATCACAGGTCCAGAATTAAGCCCAGGAAGTGAGAATCAATTGACTTTGACTTTCCTATTTAGTCATGTGAAGATTAGTTAAAGGATTTTCTTTTTCTCTGGCCTCCACCTGCATCCTGTATAAGCAAAAGGGAAGAGCTGATGATATGCAAGTCACATCTATCTTCCTCTTTGATCCAGTTAATGAAACTGAGATTCAGTGCAATTTCCTGCTTTCCATCGTTTAAGGAGTGTGGTTACTTTGAAGATTCCTTGAAGCTCACAGTATTTTTCCTTACAACTAAATTCTGTTTCTCCTGGATATCTTATTTCTTTATCACTGCCAATATAAGTTGTTAATATAAATCTGTCTAAAGCTTTCTGGACTGACTGAGCTCCACAAACTTAAATTCCGACTTGAACTGATATAAAAACTTTCCTAGAAGAAGTTTTTTGCTTTTTCTCTCTCTCCGTCACACACCAATCATGTATTTCTAACTGCTGGTGCCAGTACTGGAGCAGCACTTAAATGATGGGTTCAAATATGCTAAAATGGATGAAAAGGTGTCTTCATCAAATTAAAGGCTCGGCTGGTAGAACTGGAGGGGCTCAGGACAACCCCCCTTCTCTCCAGAATGTGGAATCCACAACTGTGCCCTGCCTGCAGGCATGGGGAGAGCAAAAGGCTTCTCTCTAAGGGTGACAGCAGCACAGGGAGGAGAGGCCCGAGGCCAAGGTGCTGCTGGCCATGCTCAGTTTGGGCAATTCCTGAGCAAAAACCTCCCTGGGCAGCACCTTCCCACTGCCCCTTGGCCCACGGCCCCTGCTCGGCCCCACCACGGGACACTCCTGACACAGGAATGGGAGCAGCTCGTGCTGGAGGGGTGGCTCTGGCAGGGACAGAGAGGGGACA